>OX381691.1:2400000-3000000 GCA_947462355.1 Caradrina kadenii | reverse complement strand
TGCCAACGCTGGGAACGCCCCGGAAAGACCTACCCTGACCTTATTGGTGTAGTTCTTCAGAAAGGTCGGGTGTGCAGTACTCGTAACCGGCGTATTTGTATGACCAGATGTATGAACGTGGACGAGGCGAAAGGAGTATGTAAGGATCGTAGCAGGTGGCGTTCTGTGGTTTCTGCCTAGCCCCATGGGAAAAAGGCGTGAGTTTTTGTATGTATTGAATGAAAATAGTGTCCGTGAAATTTCTTGCGCGTTCTTTTCTATAGAGACTTACGTTTTGGAACGAGCATCTTCATCTTTCTGTATAAATTTTGTCTTTGACTTCAGATCTTTCAGTTCTATGCCTACTCTAGTCTATCTGTTCTAGATTATATTTTCCGTATAAAACTGAAACCCCATGGCCTATAAAACCTTTTAGTCTTAGATCTGTAAGGTGCCATCACACGTGCAGAGTCACGACAAAATTGAAAATTAAATATTCATCCGCATAGCGTCCAAGAAAGTACTTTCTGATTTGTCCCTAAGGAGATGTTAGAATTTGTGAAGTGGAAACTACCTTTAAAAGTACTGCTTCTAGCGATTTTTCTACCATTTATTAAGAAGTTTCTTTAAAACTCTCCTGCATCACACGCTTTAAGACTCCAGGGAAGCATTGCTACCTTCTTAACTTTTAGGAACGATCGCATCTAATCTCAGTTCTATTCTATTTTGGAAGTGCCTCTAATTTACTTGTAGTTTTTAACCGACTTCAAAAAGAAGAAGGTTAACAATTCGTCTGTATGTTTTTATTTATTTTTTTATTTTTGTATGTGTGTTACGCGATAACTCCGCACTCTACGAATTCAAGGGAGAAGTCATTTGATGATTTCCCATCCGGAAAATAAACAAAAAGGTTTGGAAGTCGGTGGCAATACAAAACAATAAACAGAACCAATGCCGCCGACTTCCAAAGCTTTTTTTTCCAGATGGGAAATCATCAAAGGACTTCTCCCCTGAGCTCGTTGACTTCCAAAGCTAAAGTTATGTTTTTTTGACATTGAGTATCGCTGATATTAGAAATTTAACATTACAAAAAAAAACTAAAGTATTACTACTAACCACTACACCTTCACTACTACTTACTCATTTAAAATAAGGCTATTGCTAATTGTATTCTTATGTCACTAATTCACTGACGTTAATAAGTGAAATGCAAAATAAAATATTCTACTTTACAAGTCTAATTTCTCTAATCTCTTCCTATTGGTATAAGGAATTATTTCAAGGAAGCAAACTGCATACATATTTAGAAATTGCAACACTCGAACAAGTGTCGTGAATTAGCATAACACACGACTCCCCATACCTTGTATGTACCGAACTCACTTTCAATACCTTTGTGTTTACTGTTACAGTACAAGTGTACCTACGTTACATTGAAGTGTACAATGACTTGGAACTTCATCATCTTACTTTGTAACACCACCTTCCAAGTCTTTAGGAATTAGAGAAAAATCGACCTTATCTCTGCCAATGCCAACCAGCATCTGCTTAGCCTTTTCCCAACTATGTTGGAGTCGGCTTCCAGTCCCACCGGATGCAGCTGAATACCAGTGTTTTATATGGAGCGACTGCCTATCTGACCTCCACAACCCAGTTACTGGGCAACACGATACCTCTTAGTTAGACTGGTGGTCAAACTTCCTGCCTTCTGACTATCCGTAACGACTATCAGAGATCTACGAATGACAGCCGCGACCAACGGCTTTACGTGCTTTCCGAGGCACGGGGGTGTTACACCACCAACTTCCAAACGCCGGACTGCTACTGAGCAAATCCTAATGGAAAAACCCAAAAACACTTTTTTCCCGATCTCGGAATAGAACCCGGGACTCCACGCTCACAGTCGCGCTTGCGACCACGAGACCAACGGGGCAGTTCAACAGTTTGGCAGTTCTGCCAATACCAACCAACCTCTCTAAATACTTAAATTCGTCTTTAATATGTCTAGGTTTGCTTATGAGGATTTCCTTTACCAATGTCTGTGTTAAAGCTATTGCGTTTTTCTATGAAATTCTCAGTAGCAGCTCGGAGTTGGAGATGGAAATTTAATGTTTGTAAACACAACCACGATACAGATGAAAGTCCTAGCGCGGGGATGACGTTTTGGTGTTAAAATTCATAAAGTTTTAACAAAACCGTAAAGGGAATTTGGTAATGTTAAGTTAGCCATTCCTTTACACCTAAAGTCGCCATGAGCTTTCTCTAGGTACATACCCTACGGTAACAAACATTAATATCCAATACGGAACCGCAAAACGTAGAGAACCATGTACAATAGTTACGAGTGCTAAATACGACTTTAGTGCTAGGAAATTGTCGTTTGTTCTGGGTCCTATGACGTCACTGGCACGAGCACATGGCTGCATATCGAGCTATAAGTTTCCAGTTTAATCTGACCTCTTATCGTATGGAAATCCCATACAATGAGAAATCAGAATTAACTGGATATATGTAGATTGATATATAGCAGTTCTTACGTAGACCTAGGTCGTTCAAATAATATTTATCTGTTAATTATGGAAAAC
The DNA here is from genome assembly GCA_947462355.1 of Caradrina kadenii. Classification (NCBI taxonomy): domain Eukaryota; kingdom Metazoa; phylum Arthropoda; class Insecta; order Lepidoptera; family Noctuidae; genus Caradrina; species Caradrina kadenii. The sequence goes on along the minus strand of OX381691.1, from coordinate 2,997,436 downwards.
ACTTCAGTTTATTTTCGATCTTATTACTAAAAATGTATGAGTGAAAGACGCGTGAGCATGTATCAATACGATTTTAGCTCCATTGCGTCTGCATTACAGCCTCGATCGTAACAATAAACTTACCTCACTTGTATCATAATATTCTATTGAACTTAACAATCTAAAGCGTGTTTTTTTTAAATCTCAGATAATGATTTGACGGGTTCTTAGAGCAATCTTGAATACTGTGCTTTATGTTTATGTGCTGAAAGCACATTATTTTTATTTATGTTTGACGTTTGAAACTGCCAATTTAGTCTCTGAGATTAAAAAAATAAATATGTAAACGATAAACATCGAAAACCATTCTTTATAATTCGATTACGATACAAATCTTATGTAGGTACATATAATAATCGATTTTTAATTAGCCTCATTATTGTGCTCATTGCCAAAATAAATTGTACAGTCGATGCGAAAAGTGGAAAGATAGAACTGGATATACAATTTTTGCAATACAATAATCATCAGTTTGCAAGAGTCCACTGCTGGACATAGGCCTCTCCAATCGCACGCTACTTCTCTCATCCAGTTGCTACCAGCTACCCTGCGAAGATTATCGCTTCACTGAGCCTGAGGACGCCTACCTTAAGTTTGCCGATTCTCGGTCTCCACTCAAGAACACGTCTAACCCAGCGGTCACCGGTTCTTGACAATAAAAACAAACTAAGTCTTCGCGTCCTTGACTCTGTATGATGCATCTTTATAAATCTCATAACACCATTCGATTCGGCTATCGAGATAAATTTTATTACAAAAATGCATAAAGCCTTGTTCTCAATTCGCTAACGATATTATTGTCCAGGTCACTATCTATACTTGCACAATTTTACAATCTTTGCAGGTGAATATGTTGATAAGCGATTCGATTATTGTTATGATTCAATGAGTCAGTTCAATCGATTACTAATTTATTATCAATGCAATGTATCGAGCGATCTCTGCTCTCCTTATTAGGCGTGTGATTTTACATTACCTGTAATAATCTATACTATAATAAAGCTGAAAAGCATTTTGTATGTTCGTTTAAACTCGCGAATCTCTGGATCTCATAGTCGGATTGGTGTAAATCTTTATGTTTACGGTAGCCAGATTCATGACAAATAGTATAGGTTGTAAATAACATCACGCTACGGCACACGGAAGTGGAGCAGTAAACAAAGACGTAACTTAACGCGGGTTAAAGTAACCACACAGACAAAGTCGCGGGCACACGCTAGTTACCTAATAAGTATTACGTACCAAAGCGCCTCGCCTATCTTAATTCTGACACTATCTAAGTATTGTTTTTTAATTAATAGTAGCCATTAATTTTAATTACTAAAACAACCGTTAACATTTTGCTCAATAAATCACTACTGCATCTGCAGCGTTCACTTTTACATTCAAAATAATAACTTCGTACGATGAAAACGAATTTCCTCGCTGTTAAGCACCAAAATCTGTCGTGAATAAAAATATTGTTAATGAAAAGGAAAGTTAATCGAGTACAAGGATCGAAAGACTCACATTCGAATCACGAACTCGAATTGGTGCTTCGATACGCGCCGAACGTACGCCGAAAGCGTGTTTTACATATCACATTGGCCGATTTAAAAATCGAAAGTGTCGCCATTGGTCGTTTTGAATTTAGAATGGTATGCGAATCGGTCATCGGGTTGGTGCACCCTTACGTCACGGTGTGTAACTCTTGTTGTTATGAAATGCACTTGCGAAAATGGCGCTGCCTTAAGACTGATGAGGCGGGTTTGTTATGCGTGCCTGATTGTGTCGCTTTTTATTGCAGCTAGTTTCAGACAACCCGTTTGTAAGGAAATAACGGTGATAACAATATTTGTGTTACGTAAATGACTTCCAAAAATAAGTTCAATTAAAACTCTGGATTGAGTTTCCGACCCATGTTAAAATTTCCCCCTGTCATCTACACTTTTCTCGGGGATCGTGAAAAGTTTAAATTTCCTCATTACGAGTCATTCAATTAAATCAGAGTTCGCACTATAACGGGTGGAAGGAACATCGTAACAAAAACTTTTACCATGGATTCAGCATTAAATTCTAGAATCATGTAGTAAATCCATGGGAAAAGTTTTAAAATGTCCCTTCCACCTCGTATCTATCGCTTCCAGTAATACCCTTATTTAATTACCGTAGTAGTAGTGGTTAGTACCATAACATGATCGCCGTCAATTATAGTGTGCTGAGCACTTTATCGACCGCAACTACCAACCGGTTTCCCCACAAGTTACAACTGCCCGTTTAAAGCAAGTGCAATGAAAGTTATTATGAGATCGACCAATTGGTGCCAACCGAGCAGTACGCAGAAAAATATAGCCTGGTTAAGTAACTTTGTTTATCGGGTTGTCACTTTCATGTAGGCAAGTATGGGGGCGATCCTGTTGATTCTCATTGGACGTACTTCCAAACTTTGTGTTGACACCCCGAATGTCTTAATTGCGAAACCTAATGTCATTATCCAATCTAACGCGGAACTCAAGACCACACACGTAGGAGACTTGCTAGGAAGCGATTAAAAAAATATAAATAATTAAAGATTTTTTACATAATGACTAATGACCAGTGATCAATATTGCACAATTCTTAAAAAAAGCAAATAAGGTGTTAATTAATTTGTAAATGGTGCCATGCAAGAGACTTGCTAACACGCGATTAACGCGCTTTACAGAAAAAACAACTTTAGTTGACGCAACTGTACATTTTTCAAAAGTTTACGTTAACAGTGTTTTTTAAATTATATGTAAATCGCCATAAACAACTGCTTGCTAGTTGTCTGTTACTGCAACTCGGAAGACCTAACTAAGCTGCGTCGTCTGCGGAGCGCCTAAAAATACATAAAATACACAAAGATTTTACGTAAAGATCAATGACCACTCTATAGTGAACAGAATATTGCACAATTCTTAAAAAAAAAACAAATAAGTTGTCAATAAATTTGTTAATGGATGTCAAACAAGTATTAGCCAATGTTTTAGTGACCAGTAACCTCGAAAGCTGGTTATGTCAGATTGCAAACTGTTGAGCGTAATTATACAATACCTTTCCGCTTCGATCGTACTAGATATAAAGGTGCCTGTTTTATCTCAAAACTTTTGAATATGTATCACCGATTGCGTGTCTTGAAGGACCAGGAATGTGACGTTTAAGAAATTTGAAATTGATGAAGGTTTGAATAGGTGGTTGTAATATTATTATTTTTTTTGCTTTTGCAAATATTTTCAAGATAGTAAAGGTATATCGTAATTATGCTAAGATCCGGTGTCCAAGATTTAGTGCTCGCTTATACAGCCTAGGTACTAAAATGTATATATTCTGTTTTGAAAGGGGATTGGTATAATTCCTTACTGAGCAGTACTGACTAGCAGTCCTAGTTTATATCACGCAGATTCGAGAAAGATCTAGGTAATTTTTCTTTGACTTTTGACTCGGAAATAACGAAAATTGACTAGTTTCGCTTGGTAACTGTGTGTTTCTTCTGTGATCATATGCTTTTCAAGGAACGGTTTAAAGTCACTAGCCTAATGACATAATATTACTAACTTCTCATTTTATTTCCCAGGCCCCGAGTACGGCACAATGGAAGCCGCGTGGAAAGGTGGCATGGTAGAGGCGGAGCGCCTCTCAGACTTACACCTGAGCGTCCGCGACCGGCTCGTCAACGACGTCATGGCCCAAATCAAAAACTGGCAGAAAGACACTTATCATAAGGTTAGTTTACATTTCGCGTTGATTTCAATGGAGAATTACGGTGTATCAAGTTTTTTGTTCAACCCACTAGGATGTAAGTCGGAAACGATATTCAACATACGAGTATATACCAGTCTTCAGACAGCCTTACGATAATTAACGACTAGTAAAATAATTTAAGAAGACATGTTCAAGTCCAGCATTCAAAAAGATATACATTACAGTGAAAGTTTGGAAAAGTCCCCAGTAACAGGTGCGCAATGGCTCGAAGGACCATTTGTGTAAAGTTTCAGATTTTCACGTATCATTTGCTGCAAAATCCTGGTAAAACCCAAACTGCATCTATGCTTCAATCAATGCATTGTAACAGGTCTGTTCCAAAGTTGTCATGATTGATTTTATTGCGGCTACCCACTTCTGTTTAATATGGTCTGATAATGTTCCTTTGTCTGTCAAATATGGATCAAGACTGACGACAAATTCATACCTATATAAGCTCCAGGGCCATAGGTTATGAGTTACGATTGCTGTTGAAATTCTGGCGAGGGTCCAAGTAGATAAAGGTTTTATATAAGTCCCAGTGGGGTGTACTGGGTATATTTTTGGAACATTTTTTATACTGCAATATTTAGTAGAGCTACAAAAGGTCGTGTCCAGGTTTATGCATTTGAATTCTTTTCGTTTTACCTAATACTTTATTTTAAAATTTTGTAAATATATTCTGATTTGTGTTCTTAAACTGCCTCTTTGGTCTCGTGGTCGTAAGCACGGCTGCTGAGTGTGTCGTCCTGGATTCAATTCCGAGGTCGGGCAAAGTGTTACGTAGTTTTCAGTAGAAGCACTGGTATTCAGCATCCGACCTCAGCATAGTTGAGAAAAGACAAAGCAAACGATGATACGAAAAAGACCACAAGACTCTTGACTTAAGTCTCAGGTACATATTCGTCCGGAATACATACTTAACATAAAAAAGAATAAAATAACAAAGGAGAATGAAAGAGCTCCTAAAGACCTCTGAATACATAAATAACTCGCCTTCCATCTGGAGCAACGTCATGAATTCTTTATAGATCCTTTATTTACCTTTCCTAACTTAATAAAGGAACAGCGTTAAACTTTTCCTTAAGAATTTCCTCATTATTATTTATAACAGATTAGAGACACAATGCGTTTACTCTCTAAAATAAACATGTATGCATGAGCCAATTTCGAATACAAATCTAGATGAAAATGCCTTTCTAGGATAAGACTTGGGTTTAAATTGTTAATCGAATTTAATGTAATGACTTGATGAGTTTATGTACATTTCACGGGTCAGCAGCATTATATAAGTGTGTATGAAAGATCATAGGATATTGATTGAAAAATCACTCAACTTTATCTTAGACATCACTGACATCGGTGAAGGAAAACTTCTTGAGGAACTGCGGAAATCTGTAGATGTAATTAATTTAAATCTGAAATTGCCGATCCGACTTAAACAAGCGTGGTGATCAATGCTTATGCCTTCTCTGTGTGAGGTTTTTGCTCTTCAGTGGGACAATAAAACGATTATACCAAATAATATAAATCTGAAAACATATTTCCCTAAGTCATCGATATCATGAATCAATGCCGCTATCACTCTTCATTGAATGAACTTCTAATCGGCTTGTAGATAGATGAATAAAGAATAGATAGTGTCTGCCATATCTCTAACCATTTAGAAACGTATCGTCAATATCGTCATAATATCAACACTAATTCTGTGCTTAGCCATACCATGTTATCCAGTTAAGCCATTCCTATGCGCGCGTAAAGAAATCGAATAATATTGTGTCCTACCACGGAATACTTAGTAATCCTAGTCGTGTAAAAGTGGCATGTATTAGCTACTTATCATTCTGCTCAAGTTGCTATAGAATTGAGAGAAACGAATAACATTATGTACGCAAAAGTGATGGACTAGTAAACTATACGATTGTACTGTTTTGATCTTTACAACTAGGGGACTTTTTATTGCGACTGTGTTGCATATATTAGTTGTAAACGCAAATGCAAGTATACTGTTCAATTATTTGTTGTCATGTTATCGTGTTGCCGTCCTTGTTCCACCCCCACCTTGTCTGGGAAGGTGATTATGCCAGCCTTCAATGTGCTCGATTCATACGATTGCTTTCAGCGACGCTTTTAAAAGTGAACCCTTTTTATCATGAAAATATCGTCGTGGATACCCTCCGTCTGTCCCTAGATACTCTCCCGAACAGAGGATTGTGTCAGACTCTTACCGACTAAAACCCCACGGTTCTCCTTCTACCATGAGTTGGGAGACAGGTGTTCGCATGACGCATGATTCCTAAAATCCTCATTTACTTGATTTTGATCTCTTATCTTTCTAATGTTCACGCAATCATTTTATATATTTACTCTAGCTTCTGATTTGGTTCCAATAGCTTCTAATTTAATTGTCAGTCGATGCACAAATATGTTTCTTCGTGCTCTTAGTTGTGATACCATCGCGTAATTTTGTCGATACTGTCCACAGCTTTATCAATTCAAAGACAAACGAGCGCCTGTATCTGTGGAATATTGTTATCGTCCCTTGTTAACGTCGACACAATCGTCCAGCCATTATGTCAGTCAATTGATACCGTGCTGTCGTTCGCGTACTTGTCGTGTGGTCACGATTGTGTGTATGCTGCGTTTAGATCAGTAATCTGTTCCAAGTCTTATTCATCGGGAACAATTTACTTGCTGTCATCATAATGTTTGACAGGTATTCTTCTGGTTTTCTCGTGGTGGAACTTCGATTTGTATAGATGATATGATGATAGATGTAGGGTTGGCATGAAATGAATACAGTAAAAATTTTAAAAATCTAAAGTACTGTACTGTAATGTTGTCATAGTAAAAAATGGAGCTGAGAACTAGTAACCTTTCGTGTGGTATATATAACTTTGATTCCAAATTGCCTATGACTCTTTGTGCGTAAACTGTCAAGTCGCTATAAACTTTGACTCGTAATAGTTTGGCATATGAGGCATTGCTACCTCCATAGCCATATGTCTTTAAATCATACAACTTTTTCTATACTTCACAGATTAAGCCTTCCTACCATATATCGACACGCACATACCTGTTCAAAATTCCCTTCAACTCTCAATCTATATCACGTATAAAGAGAACTTCAGCACTCACCCCTTTACTGGACTTACTTGCCTAAATAAAATAACACTATTACTTATATTTCGCTAAAAGTCTAGCGCACGCGCTGCATGCCCAAAGATGGCGGTTCATGAATTAAACAAGTGGCGATGTACAGACAGCTCGCGTTTCTCCGTGACAGACGGACGGAAACGTTCGTTTATGTAATGTGCTTGATGTAATCGTTTGGATAGTTGTTTATAGAAAACCGTGTAGGTATTGGAAGGAGTTTCATGTGGGATAGGATGTTTTTGGGACACTATATCCAACCACTGCAACGCCTGAAAGCTAGAATCGACAATGGCCACCAGAAAAGCGCCGATTTGTCTTTTTACATCATGTATAATTCAAACCATACTAAATATATCTGAGCCTTGGTTTCCATGCAAATAGATACATACATTACCTACAATAGACCTCAAAACAAAGTGCAATATATTACCATAAGTATTTGCAGTTATAAACTTGCAGTCAATGGGTGCCAAGGATAATACTGAATATTGTATATTTTCAAAGGCTACATTTGACTTAAGGCGTGAAGTGTGAACAGTTATCCGAAACTAGCTGTAATAATAAATTAGTTTTCTGAGAAGACTGTTCCCTCCCTTTTCCTAAGGCATTCGCTATACTATTGTTTACTGTATCGTTGGTCTCGTGGTCGCAAGCTGTTGGGATTTTTCCAATAAAAAATTTTCAAGAGCAGCCTGTGTTTAAAAGTTAGTAGTGTGACCCGTGTCTCTCGGAAAGCACTTAAGCCGTAGCCAAATTTCTTCCCGGTTGTCTTGGTTTGCCGACCCATCAGACTACGAGAGTAAGGGGCATTGCACCTGTATTTGCGCACACACTCGTGCAGTATAAATTTCTAGTCTTCATTAAGCTTGGCCGCCGTGTTCGAAATTCGGTCGGGGAAATATTATTGTATTATTAGCATATATGAAGGAATTCCATACAGTCTTAAGTAAATAAGCTCAGTGGCTGCGTGCCGAAGATAATGCAATATTATGTTAAGGACGGCTATTAACAATATTATTAATGTAAATATTGATTGGCTTCCTTTAAGTAAACAATCTTCCAATAAACGATATTTCCAACGATAGGTCACCATGCAGGTTTATAATTAACTATCACGGGGCAGATATTACCATGGCTACCACGCTTGATGGCTGAATTCATGAATGTAGATTGGCTATTAGTGCCCTATCCTAGAAGATTAATGCCCTTATATAATCTCTATACCTCCTGTAAGTTTGAGATCATGATTTAGTAGCCAAAATCTAATTTAATTCGATTTTAAAATACTCATATTTTCTGCGGTAGTCTAATTATCTGTCTCAATATTTTTTTTTATAGTTATGAAAAAAACCAGCTGTTCTCTACAAAAATGCACTATAACAAGATCAAAGTGTATCGCGATAGTGAACGCTATTTTTTGGAGTAGGTCCCGTAATACCTAAAAATTGTTCATATTCATGAGTTCTTAACATACATAACAACCCATCACGCCTGTATTCCCCGAAGGGATAGGCAGAGGTGTACCAATATACACCCACAGTTCCCCGGTATTTTTTAGGTCCCATGTAATAGGGGGCGAGCCTATTGCCATTAACCTGGCACTAATCCTAACTCCGAGCTCCTAGTGAGAATTTCACAGAAAAACCCAACAACACGTTCCTCGACCCGGAAATCCAACCCAAGACCTCTAGCGTAGCAGTTGCGCTTAGCAGGCTCATGAGTACTTTTACCCCCTGAAAGATGTATAACGAATGACAAGTCTATAGTTAGATGTAATCTTTTCAAGCAGAGATACCCCTCAATTCTTCTTAATCTTATTCATAAGTTTTATATTTAAATTGATTGATGGATTGGTTATTAAATAACTATCAGACATTTATGATTATTTCTTCGATTTTCCTCAATATTACCTAGCCCTTACCTGAAGACGTTCACGGTCGTCCATTGTTATCGCCTTACGTCTGCATACGTGTGATATAATCAGTACAATTGCTTTATAACCTTAACGCCCCCGACCCGCTGAGCAAGTCACTTGATAGGTGTATAAGTGGTGATGTAGATGCGCATTTAATCATAGAGATAAGACGATGGAAAGCTTGGTGCTAATATCCGCATTTTATTTAGCAATAAAATTTAATAATTCAGGTACAACCCAGGACCATTTTTCAACCTTATTACTAAGAGTGGTAAGGTGAAAAGTGGTTCACCGTAATTATACCTTCTTGTGCAGTTTTGACTCGTCTGTAATTCATGTCCGTAATTTCATTCTTTCTAATACAAATGCCATTAAATTCAGTCATATCCATTAGCTGTTTTAATCACGTTATTTCTCTAATCGTCTCGTACTAAATACCGTTGACGTCGTCTACTTGGGGTCCAATATCGATAATAGATAGAATATTCAAGACAGGTATCACTATGGTCGGTGCTTTATCGACATCTATAGCACTTGTTATTATCCCACGAGCCTGTTTTAAGTGCTTTCCGGATTATTCCCTTCATTTCCACAGACGCTTGCGAAATTTTAATTCTGTTCCTGTCTTAATTATTCTGAATTGAGGAAGAAGAAGAGAGAAACTTTATATATACCGGCCTTATTAATTATTGTCTCATTGCTTTGCAAAGGCCTCTTCCAAAACGTTGATCAACACGTCCTCTTCATGTATTCCTTCTCCGATGTTACTGATATAGTTTGCTTTCTATTTTAAGTTTGCGTTTTTTAGTTTGCTTTCTATTTCTAATTATTTGATGTCCAAGATATAGTTTGCTTTCTAAGTTTATCTTGGACATCAGTAACATTTGATATAGAAAAAGTAATATTGTTATTTGTCTTTACTTGATTACACTTATTGATTTGAGTACCAAAGGACCAATTACGGAATCTACGCAAAGTATGATTTTTCCACAGAACCTTAATCACTCATTAACTGTGCGAATCGACTCGTTAAACTGTACAGTCACTCATAACATTTATCTGTCTAAATAATTCCTTTATGAACAAAAGGTACCTTCTATTGTTAATTCGTGATACGCAAATGTAGGATGGTGTGCGTTCATTGTGTTCATCATTAATTACTTTGTGCTCTGAGACAGCTAACGAGTTCAAATTAATTTGAACATTATACCAACGTGTTACAGTAGTAACTACTTCCTCTCGGTTTTCGTACATTTATAACTAAATTATGAACTTCTGCTGGTTTAGGTTCGGTGTTAATTGTCATTTGTTTGATCCAATGTGTGGTGGTTAATATTTGAACTTGACTTCGATTTAAAGAGATGTTCTATTCGAGAAAAACGAACTAATTAATAAACTAATAACAATATTTTTTGCGTAGGTTGAATATCCATTCTTACACCGTAATAGTTTTATTAGCAAAATTATTTTCAGAATTGGAATAGTAGTTTCCAAGATCAACGAATTCAAACAAACAAACGCTCCTGTTTTATAATACTAATCTAGATTACAAAGGGTCATATGATCGCAACTTACCAAACCGTATATTCATTTACTATCAAGATGAAACCCAACGATAACTAAAATTGGTCCTACCGCCCGCGTCCGACCGTAAAGTGGTCCTTTTGGGAAATAGTAGAACCCACGGTCCCACACACAAGTCAACTGTCATCACCCGCTGCTAAACCTATGATCGTACACCTACACACTAGATTATACTAGTAAGCACGTAGGACCATCCATTTTAGTAAAATACTACATGTACCCGTGGCTTCGCTCACGTGACCTGGATATAACGGAAATATATTTTGAATACTATGTCATCACAAAATCACAATCATCCAAGTGAACATAGTTGGTGTAAGCAATAAAGCAGTTTCGTGGAATAAAATAGATATAATACATCATTGCTCGTACTCCAGAGCAAATAGCGTAATAATATATAATCTATAGATTGACCAAACCAGTAGGGAATATTCATGCAAAATTTGAACAGAATTTGTCCTGTTGTAATTGCGTTATGCTTCAACATACATTCATTTGTTACGATTTTATTATATGCATACATTATGCCCACAACTTCGTTCGCGTGAAAGTCGCTTATCAAGTGGTTTTATTTTCTTTGCGCAGAACCCTAATTCTTTTTCTAAAATAAAAGCCTAAGTTACTCTCAATAACATCAGCTATCTACCAGTGAAATACCCGTCAAAATCGGACCTGCCGTTTCGGAGTTTAGCAGGAACAAACAGTCAGACATAAATTTCATAGGCATTAAAAAAAAACTGGTATTTTTGACATGACAAACAGACATTTTAATTTTATTTATTTGTGTAGATGGCATAGAAGTATAGATACGAGTGTACGAACCTTACTAGAATACAAACAGCTGTATTGTTTCAGAGCTTTTGAATATTTAATTAGATCCTGATTTGTAGTGGTGTTTTTGGATCGGCCCATATACGGGTCGTTTTATCATTAATAAAAAAATAAAAATATATACCATCACGCCTGTATTCCCCGAAGGGTTAGGCAGAGGTGTAGCAATGTACATCCACAGTTCGCCGGTATATATCATTAATAAAGTAACATAATATTAGGCTTTTTACGGTGACTCGTATTATATTGAAGTAGGTAAAGCGTAAAGTCCCGTCAGTGATCAATGCGGAAGGTCCGTTAAAGGCGTACAAGGAAACTGATGCACACACATTGTTTATCTTTAAAAATTTAGACACAACCAAACATTGTATAAAAACATAAATTCGTGTTCGCTTTATACTAAAGCGGATAGGCACAGCCAAACCGTTTCATTGACTTTAAACTTTATTGATATTACCTACGTGTGTGTATCTTAGGGCCTGTGCACACCACGTTTTTTAATCGCGCCGTTGACGTGCGTCTCTTAGTCAACTAAGTATAAAAAAAATCCTCTTGATAAAATATTACGGTATTTACTCATGTAAGTTATGGAATGAAAACAACATCATTAGCTGGTTACCAAACTCCAAACCCAAACCTCGCTTTGGGAAGACAGTTTTTGTAACATTAATAAAATTAACTTTGTTGACATAATGAGCGAAAAATAACGGCCTACTTTACACGCCATTATCACCTTAAAATTCATAGCAATAAGGGACCTATTATGTTTGGAATGTAGCCAGGTGACAATGATGAGTAATAAGCTGGACTATCATTGTAGATGTGTATTATAAATTATACATATCTATGAGTAAATTAATAAATAAAACTAAAGTTTTTTTGTTTTTTTGTATGTTTATTTATTTGAGCGCGCTTATCTCTTGAACTACCAGTCAGATTAGAAACAATTTTTTTTTTATATGATGCCGGATTCATTACGAATAGTATAACTGTATAACATCACGCTACGACACGGGAGCGGAGCAGTAATCTAACACGTGTGAAATAACAACACGCACGAAGAATTATAATTACATGTAATAAATTCTTACACAGCGTCATTTCCATGACCGCGACGAGATTTCAATATGTATAGGTAGTATTTAGTTGAACTATACATATTTCCTTATTGATTTAATATAGGTACTGGAAACACAACAGTTAATGAGATGCATAATACATGAGCTCTATTGCTTATGTGGATTTGAATCAACAAGTTGACAAATTAAGTTATTTATTCCTGTATTCATATTTACATCGAAATACACATCATTATTTTTATGTTTTCGCGAGTGTCTATAATAAATTGCTTACAGCAATTAGCCAAGCATTTGATTAAGAATTAAGACTAAGTTTATTCTGTGAAATTCTCAGTAGCAGCTTCGAGTTAGGACTTGTGCCCGGTTAATGGTAATAGGCTCGCCGTCTATTATATGGGACCTAAACATACTGGCGAACTGTGGGTGCACATTGTTATACCTCTGCCTGACCCTTCGAGGAATACAGGGGTGATGGTATATACCCAGTTGTTTCCTAACAATCATTATTGCTCAATGTTGCTTAGTTTGACAGCATGCTTTTTAAATGGGACAAGCCCGCCACACTATTCCCAACCACTGCAACTTCTGAAAGCCAGAATCAACAGTGGGGACCGCCAGAAGAGCGCCGAGGCAATGAGACTCGCCGAGTCTCGGAGAAACGATACAACTGTCTTGGATCCCGCAACGAAATTAATCAGAAAAGATTAGTGGAGGAGTTAGCGGCTGATTTCTCTCTTTATACAGCGCATATGCCTTTAACATACTGACCTTGGACGATGACACATTTAAATTAACATAGGATCTCAAACCACCATTGAATTTACACATTTAAATACGCAAAACTCACATTACAGCAGGTGTTCAGAATATTTTAATATTTCTTGCAGAACCGGTTCTAAAGTCATATTTATAGGTAGGCTACTTTACGTGTAGGTTTTACAAATTATACCTAGTAATTAGAGTTCAGTTTTAAAGCGTTGTTGGCTTTCCGTCAAGGGATGTTTAGGACTCAGGATTTGTGCCTAGTAAATGGCAATACTTTCCAAGGCTTTAAACATATGTTTTTTAAGAATCTCTAATGTTTCTGATAGTAAAATATAGCATATATCCGTCAGGGATAACAAACTTTCCTATTAGCGTAAGAATTTTTAGAATCAGATCAGTAATTCCGGAGATTAGCGCGATCAAACAAACTCTTCAGCTTTGTAATATTAGTACATACCTATAGATTACAAAAATTAAATATAGCGAGTTGATGTCCTGATACAAATCTGCCTACTCCGTCGGGGAATTTAAGCGTGATATTTTGTGAATTTCAGTAGTAAAACAATGAATCCTTTTAAACACATCAGACCTACTCTTAAGCTCCCAAACTTCAGGGATATTAAAAGTTTAAGCGATTGTAATAAGTTTGTTAATAAATTTTCTGAAAATGGTTTCACTACATAATGTTTCGTAATAAATAAATTTGAGCGCTTTTATTTCAATTATTTATCAATGTTAATTGAATTGTATTCCATTTTCAATGTAGACAGCGCGGTTGGAGCAGTGCGCTGCGTGTCTCGGGTTCGATCCCTGAACGGAGTTTGTATGTCCAACAGGTAGTTGTTCCGGGTTTGATTTTCATTTGTGTATGTGAGGTTATTATGTTTGTGCTCACGTTATAGAAGTAATTTCTAGTGAGAGGCAATATAAACCTACCAAGGTCCTTAAAAGATTCTCTTATTAGTTTCTGTAACTCTTGCTGATTTTTAATACGGAACCTTAACATATTATAAGATCAACACATCTTAACGTTTTTCTCATAAAACCTGTTTCTTATCAGATGCGACCCACTCATGTTACGTGAGTTCAAATATGTATAAAATGGCTGATTAACTACTAATAGCTTAATATTATGTTCAAATAGTACGTCTAATGTGTTTGTTTATTTATTTATTTATTAAAACTTTTTGCACATAATGTAAATAATACATTGTACAAAGGCGGACTTAATGCCTTTGGCATTTTCTACCAGTCAAACTTAGGGTGATGCAGAGACAAAACATAGTAGGTGCAAGAAACAGAAAGTTTCCAGGAATAAAATATAATAAATACATGTATACATACATACAAACAAAATATACAGAGTAGAGAAAGCCAAAAAAAATACATAGGTGAAGAAATATAAGAAACTAATTGTGAGACGAGTCTGCCAACTTCAAAAGCAAGTGTTCACGAGCTTTTACTTTGAATATGAAACGACTGGTAGCCATCCTGATATTCTGAGGAAGCGCATTCCAAAAGAAAACCGCCTGGACAAGAAAAGCAGATTTAAGAAAACCAGAGCGGTGAGAAGGACATCGTAGAAGTCGTCGTTTGTTGTTACCGATGTTCCTGTGGACCTCGGGGATCATGTTAAGATGATCGCATAAATCGATACTTATTATAAAGAGGTGAAGGTTTCTTTTTGTTTGTTTGTAAGCGGGTAACTTTGGAAGTACTCGTCCTATTACGATTTTTTTTGTTAGTGATGGAAAGCTACACTTTTGTCGAGTGTAGTACATTGCCCGTTTATCGAGGAAGATTTTTATAGTATAACATTACGCTACGACTTAAGTTCAACGGGAGCAGAGCAGTGACCGAAATCGTATCTTACAAGGATGAAAACAAGAGCTAGTAAGTAAGATATTGAAGCTGATATGTCTCAATTATCGACTAGGCGTATGGTTCAACGATTTTGTTGTCAACATTTTAAGGCTAGATGATTTAATTGAGGTAGGTAGGTACTTGTTAATTCTGTACGGAGACTGCGTTTGACCAATGACCTGACTTCGTTCAATATAATTGATTGTAGCGCAGCTTAGTCTTTTGAGTCGCAAGAAACTAATAATTCAATTAAAATGAAGTTTACTGTTAAATACTGATTCAATGTTGTCTATTAGTGTTTTACTTTGAATATATACCTAGTTTTTAAATAAAATTTTAGTGTCTGTTTGTAATGTTACAATGACCGTTTTTCATTAAATGCATATGAATTTATACAAGCTATGTAAAAAATATTTTTGAATTTAGTCGTAACTGTTTGTTCCGGTAAGTCTGAAACGGCTGGACTGATTTTGACGGGAGTTTCACTGGCAGATAACTAATGTTATGAGCAGTATCTTTATTTTAGAAAAAGAATTAGATTTCCCCTTTAAAAAAAGAAATTATAAACCCTGTAGTTAATCGACATTCATGCGGACAAACTCACTGGTGTAAGTTAGTTGTAACTAAACACGATTAAACATGTGGTTTATGTAACTTCTGTAGTTTCTCGAAGTTCAAGCCTCCTAGGACCAATTTCCAACTTCCCAACTTGGTCTAACCGATATTATGAAATCAGAAAATAATACGGATTCAGTTTGTGTATCAAAGGCTTCTGTAGTTACGTACTTTTGGAATATGTAAAGTGCTTTATTGAACATTACGTCATAAAGTCAGATTTGTGTGTGTGTTTTTTTACTATAATCCATCCATCCATCTTCTCATCGTCCTCATGAATACAAACAAATTTAGTAGTATTTTTTTTTATTGCATCACCCCAGTGTTTCTCCTGTGTTGTAGGTCTGTGCGTTTATAAACATATGAACTGACCACCTTTGGTTGACTGGTAGAGAATGCGTAAGGCATTAAGTCCGACTTTGTACTTTTTTGCATAAAGTTTAAATAAATAAACTGACATCTAAAAACAACCTGCAGGCAATATAAATAATTTTCCTGTGCAAGAAACGAACCCACGGCATGCAGTACTGCAGCCAATCGCTCAGCCACTACGCCAATCGTATCGCCAAACGGTTGGCATAGTGGTCCCTAAAACATGATCAAAGTGTATGAAACTGTTTTTACGTTTTAGAGTTGCTTCCATAGAAAATAACTCCCTGAAAGATGCTCAGAGAATCATGAAAATAAACCCATTTCTACACAGAAATTTCTACACAGAAATATTTTTTTTTTCTGTGATTTTTTATCATCCTTAAATAAGCCTAATTTTAGTCAACCTGTATAGATATGGATTTACTGACCCATTGACCTTACAAAGATAATTAAATTGTAATAAAACTATTCAATTATTCACTAGTTAATTACACGCACAATGAAAATTATTTTCCAGCTCAAGTAACCTTGTCGCGACGTCTTACGTACTTTATTAAATTCCAATTTAATTTGTACGCTCTGCAAATGTCACAAGACTGTGGCGAATGTCTCCCGTGAAGAGCTGTGTTTTATTGTCAAAGTTGAGAGTTATATAACACAGCTAATGGCAAATGTTCTTGTACCCACAATTGTATTTAATCCAGCTTATATTTCACTGCCTCGTTGGCGTAGTGGTCCTAAGCGTGCCTGCTATGCTAGAGGTCTTGGGTTTGATTCCCAGGTTGAGCAATGTTATTGGGTTTTTCTATGAAATTCTCAGTAGCAGCTCGGAGTTAGGGTTTGTGCCCGGTTAGTGGCAATAGGCTCGCCCCCTATTACATGGGAACTAAACATACCGGCGAACTGTGGGTGTACATTGTTACACCTCTGCCTAACCCTTCGGGGAATATAGGCGTGATGGTATGTTATGTGTTATGTTATATTTCACTTACATTCAACATGAATGATATAACCTAAATTTATTATATTGTATAAAAACCAAGATACTTAACCTATTTAGTATAACCTCTGAAGTATGATCTACCAAACCAAAAAGAATTATCAAAATCAATTCATAAGTGGCGGAATGGTCGCGTAACGAACATACAAAAAAAAACACATACAGTCGAATTGAGAACCTCTTTTTTTGAAGTCTGATAAAAGAGTGTTCATAGAGTTTCCTACTCGTTCTTCTCCATAAAAACCTACTATTTGAAGCAAGCAAATAGCTTCTACTTTCTGACTGATTGGCTCCTTGATAAATCAAAAATGCCTGTAAATGGTTCGTTTGAAATTAATGATTTCATTTTGACTTAAAACCGTTAATCTTATATATACATTTGAAGAGATTATCTCTGACCTTGTAAAGGTCGCGGGAAACCGCTGTATGCGGGCGTCTCAGGGCCGGTCATTGTGGCTGTCTTTAGGGTAGACCTATGTCCATCAATTGACGTCGATCGGCTGATATTATGATTATGATGGTGAATCTCTGAAAGTACTCCAATTACAGAAATTCCTTACACTGATAGAAAGCTATTCTACTGCCAAGTGCCATAAGCTATGTTTTATGGTATATACTAGTAACTGCCTCGTTAGCCTAGTGGTCCTAAGCGCGACTGCTACGCTAGAGGTCTTGGGTTCGATTCCCAGGTCGAGAAATAAGTGTTTTTGGGTTTTTCTATGGAATTCTCAGTAGCAGCTCGGAGTTAGGATTTGTGCCCGGTTAATGGCAATAGACTCGCCCCCTATTACGTGGGAACTAAACATACCGGCGAACTGTGGGTGTACATTGTTACACCTCTGCCTAACCCTTCGGGGAATATAGGCGTGATGGTATGTAAAGGAGGTGTAGCCTCGGGCAGTAGTCGACGGATTTTTGTAATGTGTGACTGATTGCTTAGTTCACGTTGACGACAGGTTCTTGTAGGATAGCTGGAGGGTAAAAGGGTCGATTCGTATTCCTCGGAAGAGGGTTGTTTGCAGGTACATACATAGATGAAACAGAATTTTAAGTTGTGTTTGAACTGTTCTTTACTGATTGATTTCGTTGCTAGTTCGTTTTTTATTACAAGGAACAAAAACAGTAACATGCTAAAAAGTTACAATAAAAGTCCTTAAAGATAAGAAAAAACCTCTAGGAATAGTCAGGCTTCAATGGCTACCGCTTTCAGGTGGTCGCCAAGAAATTTCAATAGCTGAGAATACATGGCAATTTAACATAGAACTGCGTCGGTAGCGTAGTGGTGCTACGAGTGGGTTTTTCTATGAAATTCTCAGTAGCAGCTCGGAGTTAGGATATGTGCCCGGTTAATGGCAATAGGCTCGCCCCCTATTACACGAGACCTAAAACGTACCGGTGAACTGTGGGTGTATATTGGTACACCTCTGCCTAACCCTCCGAGGAATACAGGCGTGATGGTATGTGTATGGAAAATATTCTATGAAAAAATAGTAACCTATTTTAAACGCGGTCAATCACCTCCAAAAGAAAACCTTTACAAATAAATCATTTCATACACTAAGACAACAGACAATTGTAGTTCTACGCCGCGATTTAGTTCAACATAGCGTAAATTAGTTAAAATGAGAACACCCACTGTTTTTTTAAATAGAAACGCCTTGTATATTTGATAAGAAAATTGCTGCCACATTACACTAGGATTTACTCGTTAAATTAACGTAAGTACTAGTTTGTAAAGAAGGTCGTTCCAGGTGGGTGTTCAATTGTTTTGTTAGACCACAAAGTTATTTGACGACTGAGCGCTAAATGACTTGATAACGTCTTATTTACTGGTCCTTCTGGTTTTTATAGCTTACGTTGTGTAACAAGTTACAACATGCCACACAGCCGTTAACTACGAGTACTGCCAACATAAGTAACATTAGTGAAGAAAAATGTTTGGAAACAGAATTGTTTTTTATGTGAAAAATCACTGTTTATCGTAGCGCGCAATGTGCATAGTAGTGCATGCAACCGTATAGGGGCCGCGGAGGTATTTAGTTTCGTTACAACATTTAAAACTTGCTTTCGTAAAAAAAATCCCAAAAAAATTAGAATCATGACCTTCAATGTCTCCGTAACTAGAAATTTTTGATATTATGGTCCAAAAAAAAAAAACGCGGCTTTATTGAGTGTCTTTTTACACCCTTTCTACAGCGTGACGTTTTATTGCGTCTCATTATTGTCATTCATAAAACAGAAACTGGTCCTTCTGGTATTAAATGTTTCATGTTTAACTAACACCTTTGACAGATATCAGCATAGAATCAACTATAAATACACTATAGAAACTGGTCCTTATTGACACGAATTACAATCATATTATTAAAGTAATCTAGAATTGTAACAAAAGACCATCTACATACTAAAATACCTTACAAAGACAATACGTACCTGCAATAAAAATGTTAATGAATTAAATAGAAATTGTGCAGCCATTTACAAAATGGTTACTTTCGTTGCTATTCGTCTACGTTCACAGAATAAAATGGACGTGTCTGTTGAATATTTAGAGTAAGTGCAATTGTAGACGTGTTCAGGTGATGCAAACGTGATGGCAAGTACATTGGATGCATTTATAAAATTGTTCTAGTACGTTGACCGAGTGGAAAGGTGATTGGAAGGCAGTACGTTTTATGTATAGAATAGACATGAATAAAAACAAAACTGCCTCGTTAGCCTAGTGGTCCTAAGCTCGACTGCTACGCTAGAGGTTCCCAGGTCGAGCAAAAACTGTTATTGGATTTTTCTATGAAATTGTCGGATTGAATTGGATTGGATTGGATTGTAGCTCGGAGTTAGGATTTGTGCCCGGTTAATGGCAATAGGCTCGCCCCCCTATTACATGGGACCTAAACATACCGGCGAACTGTGGGTGTACACTGATACACTTCTGTCTAACCCTTCGAGGAATACAGGCGTGATGATGGTATGCAAAACAAAACTTATAACGTAATATCGTATAGTAGTGCTTCACGGAAGAAAGTAGATGGACTGAAATCTACACTAACTTTTCTCGTAATTAAAAATATTTAACATCAAGTCGCAATGTCATTCCAGCGACAACTAATGCCAAAAATATTAAGTAATTATGAAGCATTTTTGACAGATCTAGTAAATTGGTTTTTGAATTCTGTTCATTGAATAAATGGGTACTAAACATTGTAAAATGAACTTTGAATTAATAAACTTAAGATACTTATTAGAAAAACATAATTTCCATAATCTGTTACTAACATCGTAACATCCTACAAGTTTCAATAACCAACAAAAAAAACTTTAAAATAAATGTTACGTTCACACAATCTCTAGCTACGTAAATTAAGACGCCTCTTCAAAGTTAGTGTGGTTGGCACGCGGCCAGGGTCGGGAGAAAGAGTGAAAATAACGCCAGTGACCTTTGCTGACCTCCGCTTCACCTTCGATCTTGAGAATAGACGTATGGGAGAATAGGATGTGGGTTTGGGAAGGGGGGGGGATTTGCTTTCTCTGGTGAGGATGCCCACCTCAAATATTTCTTCTGTGCGAGAATCGAAACCACAACACGCAGCGCTGTCACTCACTCAGCCATTGCGCCAACGGTATCGACCATGAATGAATGGTCTCTTTTCAAATTGATGATTTTAGATAATCTAATAATTTCTAAGCCCAGCAAGTGGCCATGTTTATCGCGGCATCAGCAGCGTTGATAATGTCCTCTAAAGTGCAGGTGTAGGGACACTTTGGGCATTCTAGTAAGTCGACCATCGTTTGATCAGGAGCTCTGCACTCGTACACTACTAGGTTATGTGTGCAACGGCCAGTCAACAGTGTTAAGCAGCTTCTTAATAATATCAGCCTATAATTGTCTCCCTCAGGGCATTGATCACCACGTTTGCTCAAGGCGGATTGGCGATTACAGGCTTATATTAATTATAAATCCGGTTTTCCTCACGATGTTTTCCTTCACCGATGTCAATGATGTCCAAGATTATCTTAGAAAGCACATATGAATAGAAAAAGTCATTTTGATATTTGCCCGGTTTCGAACCCGCAACCTCATGTATGAGAGGCGGGTGCCTTAACCACTGGACCATCACGACTCAAATTCTTAGGAAGACCAATTTCTATTACCCATATGCCTATTACCTATATCCCTTCACAAGTATTATTCACGCTCACGATGATCATCTAGGCGTGCTCATTACTTAGCGCAAACCTCATTAAGCTGTGCGCAAACGCAAACAGTGGACGACTACGCGTAATATGCGCTAACTACGCAAATATGCGGAAGCGTGAATCCCTCAAACATCGCTAATCGTGTCTCAAATAAGAATGACGCGTTCAATTATCTTGTTGTCAGGAAGTTAAAGATGCTCTTCTTATGCGACTTTACCGAGGGTAATCCCTAGACGCTGGATTAATGTACCGGGATAATCTTTCTTCGTAATTAACACACTCTTTTATATTCCCAACATTCACTGTTATTATAACTGCCTCAGTAGCCTAGTGGTCCTAAGCGCGACTGCTACGCTTGAGATCTTGGGTTCGATTCCCAGGTCGAGCAAAAAGTGTTATTTAATTTTTCTATGATATTCTCAGTAGCAGCTCGGAGTTAGGATTTGTGCCCGGTTAATCGCAATAGGCTCGCCCCCTGTTACATGGGACCTAAACATACCGGCGAACTATGGGTGTACATTGTTACACCTCTGCCTAACCCTTCGGGGAATACAGGCGTGATGGTATGTTTTTTTATGTCTTATATTCCCAAGTTCAGTAACGTCTTTGGTTACTGCTTCGCTCCCGTGGGTCGTAGCTTGATGTTATATAGCTTATACTATTTCTCATATATCTGGTTATCATATACAACCACATTATTTTGCAATTCGTGTGGTACTTCCAGACATTAGCCCGTTTAGATTTCGTCTATCGAATAAAATAATATTTTAATGTGTTGCTAAATGAGGTTTTGTCAACCCTCGTGGCGGACTGTGAAGCAAGTGTTTTTTTTATTTTAAACTAGCTTTTGCCAGCGACTTTGTTCGCACGGTGTAACTGCTGCTCTCCCTTATGTCCTAGCGTGATGTTATATAGCCGATAGCTTTCCTCGATGAATGGACTATCCTACACAAAAATAATTTTCCAATTCAAACCAGTAGTTCCTGACATTAGCGCGTTCAACCAAACAAACTTTTCAGCTTTATTATATTAATATAGATATAGTTTATCACCATATACATTTTCTTACATAATAAGGTTGTATCATTCAACCAGCCAGAGTATACACTATTATGCTGGGATGAGTCAAATGGAATCGGAGTACGAACGCTCATTCCGCGAATTACATTACGCTTAGCTGACTCCAAAAGACTATCCATGGGATATCCTGCTTGTTCCTTTGGTTTAAAAGAATTCCTGCATCTTAAAACGTTGTAATTGTAGTCCCAAACATGCTATGTTACTTTGCTTGTACTTTCAATGTTGCCATTGTTAAAAATTGTGTACCTACTACAAGTAGGTCTAGGTACTTATACTTGATTAAAAGTCCGTGATTTGGTGGAGTACGTGATTCAAAGACGGTATTTTTTTGGTCTTAAGACGATTCATTTCTTATACTTCGATAATTTTTGTTTTTTTTTGTTACGGATGGGAAATCACCAAATTACTTCCCACGCTTGGGCGGGGCGGAAGGGAGTGTCAGACTTTTACTGACTAAAATCTATCCATGTTCCTTTTTGTGCTCTTTGCGTTCCGGGGGCTCGGTATCTCTTTCAAACAACCCGCAGCCCTTGCAGGCATCGGCCCTGAGTGGCCCCTCCAATTGCTGACATGTCTTAGAAGCGCGCGTGAAACACGAACGCGCCGTTGCAGCATGTTTATTGTCGATTTTGTTTTTCAATATCATATTTATTTATTTGTATGCCATAATGTGTATTAAAGATGTTACATAAAGCTTAAAGTTCAGGTACAGGGTAAAACCCTGTTAGGGCACAGCAACATAGTATTATCTGAAAATTAATATGTTTACATAGTATAAAACAAAGTCGCTCTCTCCGTTTGTACGCCTACTTAGATCTTTTAAACTCTGCAACGGATTTTTATGCGGTTTTCATCAAGAGATAGAGTGATTCAAGTGGAAAATCACGCTACGACCAACAGAGAGCGGAGCAGTAACCAAAGACTAACTGAACGGACACCGCGGGGTATATTGAAAGTTCAACAATGAAATTCATATCCTCATATTTTAACATCTGTTCGGTGTCCTAAATTGTTCTAGAAACGCAGTCTCTCAAATTATTATGTGGAATGCTATAAATGTAGGTCTGTACCGTAATACCTAACTTGGAATGACATTATCGCTGATAACACGTGATTGATATCGCAATGCGCCGATACGAAGCTGATAAGAGCGAATAGACAGTTAAACTTGTTGTATTCAAATCTACTTACACCGAGAAATATTGCAAGTGCACTGTTTGATTGTGTTACTAAGTTTTGCCCCAAACTTTGTCTGCGGACACATCAGAATTACACACACACACACCCTCAGGCCTGTATTCCCCGAAGGGTTAGGCAGAAGTGTACCAACGTACACCCACAGTTCGCCGGTATGTTTAGGTCACATGTAATAGGGGGCGAGCCTATTGCCATTAACTATGCACAAATCCTAACTTCGAGCTGCTACTGAGAATTTCATAGAAAAACCCAATAACACTTTTTGCTCCACCTAGGAATCGAACCTAAGACCTCTAGCATAGCAGTCGCGCTTAGGACCACTAGGCTAACGAGGCAGTTCAGAATGAAGCCCTAAATTAACCCACGTAAACATAAACAAGCCGGCCAAGTGCGAGTCGGACTCGCGCACGAAAGGTTCCGTACCATTATCTATTTAAAAGGCAAAAGAATCAGGTCTGTTTTATCGGAGCCCCTTATTTATTTATTTTATTGTGTTTTTTTTTTGTATTTGTAGTTTTTTAGTAGGTCTCTATGGAGAAGAACGAGCAAGAAAACCCAAGGACACTCAACTTCATTAGTATGAACAGTTTACCTTAAATAAGTAATACAACTAACTCTATTTCTATTACTATTCAGTTCATAATCAATTGATAAAAACTGATCAAGCATATACCCGTCTATCCGCACTCACTGATAGTACGAGTTTACGCGAATACGTGCCTCAAAGTCGTCTCACATCCTTTGGCTAACTGCACAATGCTCTTAGTTCATAGTGTGCATACATTATACACAGAGATGCGCATGCGCGTGACGATGCAATCATTACTGTCATCGGACTTAAATAACGATGTAATAAGCGTTTTGCTATGACCGGGAATAGTGATTAAAATATCCTTGTGTTTAATCTTCATATTATGTTCTCAGTCAGTATACAAATTTTTTTTTATAACCTTGCCACCCACTAGGAATTTGCATCGGCCCTAAGTGGCCCCTTCAAATTTGCTGACATCTCATTTAGGCGCGCGTGGAACACGAACGTGTCGTGAGCTACCCATTGCTCCCCGTCCACAGGCTCGACACTGAATATGCTAACACTGAAACTTAGAATTCATTTGGCCGGGAAATATTAACGGCTAGGTTTTGACTGCGGCCTTGTCCACGTGAATCTCGGTTTTGGCGGACACCTATAGGTGTCCACCAAATGTACATAAGTTATATTATGTCCCTATCCAGGTCCCACTAACCTAACCACCAGCTACCTCTTTGACTTTCGTTAATATAAGTTCAGTGGATTTGTAGTGACGAGGTCACAAACAAACAGACAGACAGACTTACTTTTGCATGTATAATATTAGTGGGGATTAGTTAAAGAGCTAATTAACAGCATAACAAGAAAGGGCTCGAAACTCCATACGTATGCATACGTTGTCAGGTGTATAGAAACAGACAGGGCACCTTTGATTCCGATAAAAGTACTGCATACCATCACACCTGTATTCCCCGAAGAGTTGGCAGAGGTGTACCAATGTACACCCACAGTTCGCCGGTATGTTTTTAAGTCCCATGTAATAGGTGGCGAGCCTATTGACATTAACCGGGCACAAACCCTAACTCCAAGCTGTTACTGAGAAATTTAGGGAACCCAATAACACTTTGTTTGACCTGGGAATCGAACTCAAGATCTCTAGCGTAGCAGTCGCGCTTAGGACCACTAGGCTAACGAGGCTGTTAGAAAAAAGTACTGTTCGCTAGGAAAACAACAACAACGTTCTTATGATGGCGACACGTATCTTTCGAATTTTGATTGAATTTGAAATTTAAAAAAGCTGCCGAAGTCGCGCGCAGGAGCTAGTTTTCCTATAATGTTTTTGTGATCTTAAGAACACCCCAGAAGCTCTCCTGAAAAGCTTTCAAAGTAACTGGACACTAACGGCTATATAACCCAGAAAACTCTAAGCAAAAAATAAAGAAAAACAGTTTTCTCCCAAAACCGTTTTTGAGCAGCTCATCAACTATGTATGTACTGATGTTCAAAAGCACTCCTACATGTCTCGGGAAACGTTTAAAACTTTACCTACACACCGAAGTTTTTCATTTCGGTAAACGCTTATTTCACACCCTTTTTACTCTTTC
Organism: Caradrina kadenii; assembly: GCA_947462355.1. Taxonomy (NCBI): domain Eukaryota; kingdom Metazoa; phylum Arthropoda; class Insecta; order Lepidoptera; family Noctuidae; genus Caradrina; species Caradrina kadenii. The sequence continues at coordinate 2,971,869 of OX381691.1, read as the reverse complement.
ATGGAAACATGTTTCTAAGCTGTTTTTAAAACGTTGGTACCGCGAAAAATAAGCGAAGGAGGGGGTCGCGCATCAGGTGGTATTTTTACCTTGCCAGTCGCTCTTTTACGATAAAAATTGTGAGGTCAGACGACCCATGTCAGGAACGAAGTTATAAAATTGAAATAATAACACGATATTAATTCTGTATGGATTAAAACAAAAAATAAGCCCAAATAAAATGTACACTTGTAATTGAGGTAAAACATTTATTTTTAAATTACCAAGGAGTCGGTCCATTAATTACAAAGTTGAAGCTAGTTGTTTGTCTCGAATTGTAGGAGTTTTAAATAAATAACAATCACTCCAAAGACTTTTGATTTCCCAGTTCTAACGTTTCAAAAATAACATAGCCCAGAGATGTTTTCTTAAATTCTAAGTGATGGCCACCGCGATCCTAATGACCGATAAGAAAACTAGGTTTTCAGTGTTATCAATTTCAACTAAGGTATTATAATTATATGTCAATGGCACAAATCGATAACGGATATCGATTTCGTATCACTCCTCCATGACCGGAATATCTCGACAGAAAATCAATTGGTGAAGGAAAGGAAGCTTTCCATTACATCTTACAAATTCAATGTAGACGAAGAGGGAGCCTAAAGAAAAGATGAAAAAATATATGAAAGAGAAGGGAGTCAGTGATGTTATGACTGTTGGCAGGACGGAATGGAAGAAGAAACCGTGTTGTGTCAACTTCAAGTTACATGTGATGATGGTAGTAAAATGACGATGATTTTTTAATGCGGTTTTCATCATTAGATAGATTGATGTAAAGAACATCACACTTGGACCAGCGGGAATGGAGCAATAACCAAAGACCTAACTAAACGCAATATAGCTAGTTGAAGATATAAATGGATCAAGTAACATGGAATGGGGTAAGGACACCGTAGTAAGTGGGTCCTCATCTGGTCAGAACCATAGCAGTGCCCTCTGAAACCGCGTCGTTCAATATGTGAAGTCCATCCAAACGTGTCTGCGCACACGCCTCTTGTTTACACAGCGAGCTTCAGCATAGCAATTGTAGAAAGTTATCGACTCGCTTCACGTACAGTGTCACTGACAGCATGATAAGTGTCGTCAACGGAGTGACATGTGTCAAGTATTTCCTGAGTTGTGCAAGCGTGCAGTTTGGTGCATGTTCTAGGTCTTGGCTTGTTTAGTATGCTAGGTGGGTCGTGTGGATATATTGAGAAAGTCACCATGGTCTAATAATTACCTTTCCCCATTTTTTTTTACTAGCTTCTGCGTATCACTTTGTACGCGTGATTTTTTTTAATTAAAACTTGATCTAGATTCGAAAGCCGTCTATCATCATCATTGCCGATGAAAGAGGCCTATGTGTTATTTCACACTACAATCTATCTCAGTGCCAAATTTCATCCAGATCCGTTAAGCCGTTTGCGCGTAAAAGAGTAACAAACATCCATTCATCCTCACATTCTTTTGCATTTATTATATTAGTAGGGATAGTTAGGATTTTACTTTAACATAAAACGGCCATGACAGGCCTGATGACAGATGGATGAATAATGTCTGAGAATAGGCGACTGGGCACGGGCTCTCTTGCTATCGTGCTTTGTTTTATCTTCATCCCCTTGATGTGGTGATTACATAACCCAACAGCAGGGATTCAACAATTAATTATTATGATCCAGAATCCTTAAAACATGCTAATGCAAACCCGGCTTTTGTTTAAACAAATTAATCCTTTCGTAAAATACAACGGTCCTCAGTGTACGTTATGAAATATTTTTGCAAAGCCTTAGTGCCTGGCTTTTAAAGCACACGCGGAAAGCTCTAAGAGGAAACATGCCCGCCATTACGATTAAATCTAGTATTTCCTTTGATGTTATAACGCAGTAACTGTTTTGTGTAAAACGAAAACTAGTTTTACCTCAAACAGGAAGTACCTACATATACAGAATGAAAGTCACCATCATGTTTTATTTTTATAAAACTTTGCCCCATTCTTTGTTTTCTCCTGTAGCTCGGGTGCTATTATGCTTTTACAAACATACTAACTTACATACACACTCGCGTGCGCGAACTTTTACACCATGAATTCTAACATAACTCTACAGTACATACATGTATGTATTGTGCATGATTATTTTTTAAACGCCTGAAAATTTTAAATTTTAACTCACATATGCCATCACGCCTGTATTCCCTGAAGAGTTAGGCAGAGGTGTAACAATGTACACCCACAGTTCGCCGGTATGTTTAGGTCCCATGTAATGGGAGGCGAGCCTATTGCCATTCCTTCATTCATTCATTTGTTCACAAATCCTAACTCCGAGCTGCTACTAAGAATATCATAGAAAAACCTAATAAAACTTTTGGCTCGACCTGGGAACCGAACCCAAGACCGCTAGCGAAACAGTCCCGTTTAGAACCACTAGGCTAACCAGGCAGTTTAGAGGAAAAAAATTGTGAGGAAATTTTCCGTCTGTAACACAATTTTTCCGGTCATTGTGGCTATCTCTAGGGGAAACCTATGTCCAGCATTGATCGTCGTTTGGCTAATATGATGATGATGAACACAATTTTATTCATATTCTTCTTCGTGTCCCTGCCACGACAGTCTTGCCACTTCCTCGGCATTCTTGGTAGCAGCACATATCAGAATTTTATTAAAAATCTGGGTACTGTTTTTCTAAACTGTTTCCATGTCTTCATCAGATCGGTATGCACTATGAAAGGTATTATCATTGTTACAACATTTCAAAACTAAACACTCATCTTCTCTTGTCCACAGTCAATGATACAGCTAAAAGAACGCAAAGAAATGGACGAGGCATTCAAGAAGGCGCAGAAACCCTGGGCGAAGTTACTGCAGAAGGTGGAACGCACGCGACTGGAGTACCACACGGCTTGCAAACAGGAGAGAACGGCACAGAACCAGGAAAGGAATGCTAGTGGAGACAGCTCGCTTAGTCCGGATCAGGTCAGTGCAACTTGGGTTATGGGATACGGCGTACTTAAATTGTGATAATATCTACTCGGAAGGACAAACAAAAGAGGTCTTTTTTACTATTGATCTACGGGTCTCTATTGTACTTATCATTATGAATAACTTTTACTATGGGATCAACTCGGTAATCGCGAAAAGTCAACTGGTCCATATATTGTGTCGAGTAGTGTAAGCTTGTTGCTGCCCCGTTGGTCTCGTGGTGGCGAGCACGACTGTTGAGCGTAGGGTCCCGGGTTCGATTCCCTGGTAGGGCAAAGTGTTATTGGATTTTTCCATTAGGAATTTCTCAGTAACAGCCCGGAGTTTGGAAGTTGGTGGTGTGACACCCCCGTGTCTCGGTAAGCACGTAAAGCCGTTGGTCCTGCGCCTGATCTCTCCCCGGTTTTGTGGGATTGCCGTCCCATCGGACTATGAGAGTTAGGGAAGAGGGAGTGTACCTGGTTTTGCGCCCACACCTGTGCACTATAATATCTCCTGCGTACTTGGTTAGTCTGAATAAAAGTTAGCCGCCGTGGCCGGAATCGGTCTGAAGAATACATATACTTAGTTGTTCATAGTGATGAGTTCAATGACCTCTTTTCAGGTTTCTGATAAACAAAAATAAGGTGATATTCAGCTTCAGATATGCTGTAATATCGCTCCTTTTCAGCGTAGGTACAGTCCGTATTATCTCGTCTTTAGAAAATAAGGTTAATTCTTTCATCTAAATTCACATTCAGTTTCAAAAGTTACTTACACAAATGTAAGCTCTTTTGTATAAGGGGTTCAAGCCAATTAACTAGTATTCATGGCGCTTAGACTTTATTCCAACTTCGTAACAGAATCGAATAAAATTTACACTATTTACACGATTCCATTTGAAGATAAAGTTTTCGATACCTCATCATGAAATCAACTCCAAATGAATCAAATCTAAAGCCTAAAAAAACCGGGACATGTCAGACACCGACTAATTTGGCCAGACACGCATCCGATAAGCCTGACTATGTTCGGCTTTATCCGGACGCCTGGCAACCCTATCTGAAATTCATTGTAAGTGAAATTGACACTATGTCAATTGGATTTGAAGATGACTAAGTGACCCTGTAAAGCTTTACACTTATCGAAAATTCGGCAGAATCTGTCAAAACATCCAATACTTTATATTATACTTTCAGATAAACACGACGAAATATATGCTTACACAAGTTATCTGTTATCAGTTGATTGACTTATCAGAACACGTCCATGATGCGGTCCGATGGGAACGATAGCAATGAAATACTCATCATTAATCCATATTATTATCGTGAATTTCACGTAGGCAGGCAGTAGTAGACACTGTTTTAAAACTTTTGGATTCTGTATTTAAAAAGGCCTCTCCACATATTAGATTTTGCGGATATTGAGACAGCTATCCGTAAAACAATTTCTATGGCCCTTTACAACATATAGGCGATGTACGCAAGCAGGGATGTGATCTCCCTTATGATAATATCAAGTCGGGACTTTCTAGTTTCATTTCCACTTAAGACCCAATCTTACCCAACCTATTGAACTCGGTATGCTTAAATGTTAATGATTAGCTATTTATAATAGTTATAGATCATATGCAGGGTGTAAAAGATACATCACATACCCGTTAATATTGCTGGAAAAAAAATGTGAAAAAGCACTGTTTATTGATAGTGCGCAATGCGCACACAAAATATGGTGCTTATGGGTGCATCTAATAGTACATGGGTCATGAGGTATTTAAAACTTAGTTAGAACATTCTAAACGTTTTTTCTCGTAAATTATCAAAATTCAATTTATCTGTAGAAGCCAGAAGGTTCCCAGATATGATCCAGAAAAAATATATTCCTTTAGGATTCGTTAAGCGTTTTTCTACAACCCGTAATTCTACCGTTCAAATAACATTTCCTTTACAAAAGTATAACGTGATAGCTCCCCATTTATCTGTTCGGTTCCGCGTACGATTCGCCGGATATTTGTGAATCATTCGGCGCTTGCGCAGTATCGTCGGAATGTAAGTCCAATCACCTGTTTTATACGATTTCTAACAATATACACTGGAATCAGGTCGAATAGTATTTTGAGATAGAGTTTAAACAAGGAAGTTTGGATAGCTCAACTTGAGTGATGTTTGTTGGGGAACTTCAAACACATTGTGTTTCTATTGGTTCAGTTGAAACCATTGTACTGGATGAATATGTTTTAGTGATGACTACTGTTCTTTTAATAACATGAACTGACTTGCCTACTTAGCTTATGTGTGAGTTGCTTTATTGTAACTTTTTTTATAGGTTAAGCAGAATTTAGGTTGCTATACTTTATTAGTCTTTAGTTCTTCTTGCTCTTCCTCGTCGTCATGATGAATTGTGCCTATTGACTGGTGTACACGTAGTTCGCCTCTTGATTGTTCCTGCTTTAGTTCTCTTTAACGATTGAAATTAGAGATAGCTATGTAAGTTAACATAAATGACCGTTTAACAACAACCGACTTTATGTCTCACAAAAAAGGTTTCTAACTCCAAGAATGGTAATTTTTCCAGTAAACCTTGGTTGGTCTAATCTAGGACATAGATGTTGAGTGAATGGGACATAACGAATACTTTTACTATGGATTTAATATATGACATGTATTCTAAACATCCCAACGATGAAACTTTTCGTCGATTACGAAAAATAGTAACATTAACGCCCTCCGTTCATGTCGGACTTCTTGTAGGACCGTTCACGTTTTCGTTACGATGTCCCTTCCTCCGCGTATAATAAAACAGTCAACAAGTTACATTTTTTAAAAACACGTCTGCCTCTTTGGCCTAGTGGTCCAAAGCGCGACTGCTACGCTAGAGGTCTTGGGTTCGATTCCCAGGTCGAGCAAAATGTGTTTCTGGATTTTTCTATGAAATTCTTAGTAGCAGCTCGGAGTTAGGACGTGTGCTCGTTTAATAGCAATAGGCTCGCCCGCTATTACATGGGACCTAAACGTACCGGCGAACTGTGGATGTACATTGGTACACCTCTGCCTAACCCTTCGGGGAATACAGGCGTGATGGTATGCGTGTAAGAGTGATATTCATTTTAGGTGTACTTCAAGCTAGTAATAAATGTTCGCATCTAGAGCACAATATTCTGACATTGCCAGCAAAAGTATCCAACGAAATGCTTGCAAAACTCGTAAAAGTTATACGTCTTCCACTAAACGATAACTTTAATAGAGTTATAACTTCAGCGAATATATTAACACGGTACAATGCTTTACATAACTATTTTAGTTGTGTACAAGAAACCATTGAAGTTGCCAATAACACTAAACATAAAAATAAAATACTCGGAGTAACTAGAAGTGTCGCGATGGCCCTGCGGTTAAGGCATCCGTTTCTCAGGCATGAGAAGTTATCGGACAAGTACCAATGTGACTTTTAAAATACACATGTACTTTCTAAGTTTATCTTGAACATTACTGACATCTGTGGAGGACAACATCGTGAGGAAACCTGGAATTAGAATTAATACATACATACATAAACTTACGCATTTTTCATCTGGACGAGGCGCAAGGAGTAGGTAAGGATCGTAGCAGGTGGCGTTCTGTGGTTTCTGCCTCTATGGGAAAAAAGCGTGAGTTTATAATTATGTAATACTCGTATAAGTCTGAAATCGCCATTCCGCCTTGAGCAAGCCTAGTGATCAATATACGAGCATTGATCACTTCTCTGTATGAGAAGAGGCCTTTGCTCTGCAGTAGGATAATAATAGACTGGTATTATTAACTAGAGCCAGAGCGCTGCAAGAGCGAAAGAAGTCCTTTAAAATTAACTACTTAATTTCTTATCCCCCATTTCAACCCTCACATTTGTCCAACATCTTCTAACAGCACCCCAGCCAATTACAACATCGTAAACTCAAAAGCAATTAAGGCTACGACGAATTTAAAACGTATTAAAAAGTCCAAAACGAAAGTTTCGACTTCATTAAGTTCTAAGTCGGGTCCCAAGTTGGTGCTAGAAATTGCGGAAGTGTTGACTTTAAAACAGACGTTCTTGACAGTTTTGAAATGGGTTCGAATTGGGGATTTAAGGGATTAATTGCGGAACGTTGAGTAAATCCTAGTATTTATATTTGGACTAAGTCTAACTTGTTCTCTTAGGTTTTTAATCTACCCGCAGACATTGTTTAGTGTTTCGCATAAATCTTTTACAGCTACCCCCAATATCTTGTTATGTAGTTCATATATTGTTGTCTTCTGTTACTATTGTAGCCGCCACGAGTCGTGAGCAGAAACGACAAGTATATTTTTAGATTTTTGGATGCCTTTCTGGGTTTTCTGGGTCACCGGCGCTGCACGCGATTGGTCCATCTATCCGAGCGGTCGCGTGCAGCGTCGGCGCCCCAGAAAACCCATAAAAGCATCCGAAAACCCATAAATGAACTTGACATTAATGCTCACCCCTCGTGGCGGCATGTCATACTAGATTAGCTATGCATGAATATAATCAGTTTACTATCGTTATAGTATTTTCCATTTAGTGCTTGTAGTAAATGTATTTAGAGTAAGTAATATATAATAGGATTGTTTTAGTAAAATTTTGTAAAGTGGCAAGATGAGTGAGTGAGTGAAGGAGAACCCTGTAGCGGGTTTTAGTTCATGCAATTTTAAATCGAAATCCTGCACTAGTAGAGTTTATTTTAAATCAACGTAGCTTCAGAGGGAACTGATGGGAAATGACACACGGCTCTCGATACTATATCAATTTGAAAGTGTGCGAACATTATCTGTATCATAACTGCAAATGCAATTGCCTTGCAGTTACGATGTGTCCAAACGGCATATTATAGTGGGAATGTAGTCCAACTATCACATTTCAAGTTATGCTTATATTTCCCTACTAGCTTTTGCCCGCTACTTTGTCCGTGTATTTTCATTTATGGATCTCCTATTTTTTTATAATGAAATATATAAATGAGATTGGGCAGGACATTTCTGTCGGATAACGGACAATCTGTGGGCCCAAGTAGCACAAAGCTGGTGCCCTGAGATAGTAAGGCGTGGTTGCGGCAGGCCCCAACTAATATAGCGGGATGAAGTAAATGGATTTCTCCAAGACTAGAGGGATTGAGGGATGGAAGAAGTGAAGGGAGGTCTTTGTCCAGAAGTGGGACAGAACAGGCTAATAAAACACTCAGGGATAACCGAGCTTACTGGTAACGAAAAGATCTTGAGAACCAGACCAACAATTCCGGAGATTAGCGCGTTTAAACAAATTTCAGCTTTACAATATTATTATAAATATAGCATTGAATTCCCCGGATATAAGCACAGAAAGATGAGAGGAGTGAAGGGAGATCTTTGCCTGAAAATGCGGACTAATAAAGAATGTAAAGCCTACAGCACTCAGTGATAACAGCTCTTCCAATTAGCAAAAATGTTCAGATTCGGACCGTTAATTCCGGAGATTTGCATTACACACATACCATCACGCCTGTATTCCCCGAAGGGTTAGGCAGAGGTGTAACAATGTACACCCACAGTTCGCCGGTATGTTTTCATTAAATTCATCTTTACAATATTAGTATAGACTAATATTGTAAAGATGAATTTAACCGTGGAACGGAATTTAATATCTATATATTGCATTCCGTTCCCCGGATATTGCTAAACCCACAATCTTTATTACCATTAACATTGATTGGCCGTTACTGTCGCCCATCCATTAAAGTGATTACAACACCGCTAACATCCCGTTTCCTCTAATTGAATGGGCTACTTGTGCCGAAATATAAACACAGACTTTGTTGCCAGTTCTATTTTGCATTCATGTCCGTATGTTTAACTAGAAAAGCTTGAAATGCTGGAAATAGTTTCGTACGTTTTGTGCGAGTGTTCTGTAGGTAATATCCTTATAGGTTTTGCCCGTGACTCCACCCGCTTCATTGATTATCGTGAACACAGACATCATCATCATCTACTTAGCCTTTTCCCAACTATGTTGGAGTCGGCTTCCAGGAATACTAGTGTTTTACATGGAGCGACTGCCTATCTGAGCTCCACAACCCAGTTACAGGGCAACACGATACCTCTTGGTTAGAGTGGTTGTCAGACTTCCTGGCTTCTGACTATCCGTAACGACTGTCAAAGATCTACGAATGACAGCCGGGAGCAACGGCTTTACGTGCTTTCCGAGGTACGGGGGTGTCACATAAACTACTCACGCCTTTTTCCCATGGGGGTAGGCAGAAACCACAGAACACCACCAATTTCAGGCTGCTACTGAGTAAATCCTAATGGAAAAACCCAATAACACAATAATATCGAGAACACAGCCGATGTCGCGGAATAAAAAGTAGCTTGTGTCCTTTCTTGGGGTTCAAAAATACCCCATACCAAATCTAATCAAAATCTGTTCAGTGGTTTAGTTGTGAAAGCGTAACACACACAGTTGGACATGTCCCCCTTCGTTATAACCTGTTGATCACCGTGTAATAATTCTGGACCGCACGCAATGTAATTTCATGTCCCGCAAAATGTGTGGGACCTTGCCACAACCGCGGCGAGGCGTTCCTATCGACCGCGAAGGTACAGATGAGTTCTACCGAATTTATATAAGCTATACTTAATTGGCTGTGGTATGACATAAAGAATAGCGGCCAAGTGCTATTGAAGAGATAAAAGATGATTAGAGTTGTCAAATTTAGTTGAATGAACTCTTCAATGATGGTGAAGATGACACATCTGAGAATAAGCCACAACCAATCCTAAGGGTCAGTCCATACGGAAAGATACACAGTTCATTGTGAGAATGTGTATCTTTTCGTGTAGCGTTATGTGCGCGCAGTGTCGCGTCGCGTCGCGTCTCGTTGTGAACTGACCTATATTGTACATGTGACATTGTTGACTGCAGTCTTTTCAATACAAAATAACAATCTTTGTTATCTTTGACACAAACACACATCTCATAGGTTTTTAACTACGCGAACAGTTTATCAAAAAACTCAGTAAAAAAAATTGCTAGAATACTACTTTTATTTGTAGTGTGTAAAAAATGATTATGTATGGCAGCGCAGAATAGTGCGCACGCAAACCATTGTGCTTATGGGCGTGTGCAATGGTACTAGGATTGTAGACATATTTAAAGTTTAGTCAAAACGTTTTAAACTGCCTTGTTAGCCTAGTGGTCCAAAGCGTGACTGCTACGCTAGAGGTCTTGGTCTTGATTCCCAGGTCGAGCAATGCGTTACTGGGTTTTTTAATGAAATTCTCAGTAGCCGCTCGGAGTTAGTGTTGTAGTTTATTTGTGCCCGGTTAATAGCAATAGGCTCGCCCCCTATTACACAGGATCTAAACATACCGGCGAACTGTAGGTGTACATTGGTATGTACACCTATGCCAAACCATTTGGGGAATACAGGCGTGATGTTAAAAAATAATTCCAAATGTGACTATGAAGAATGTTCCCAGTTTAAGGTTCATGACAAAGAAATGATCGTAATGACGGGAAAAAATATGTAATTTTCTGCTTCGCTAAAGCCCACGACCAATTTTTTGACCGATTTTTAATGATTTCTTTGTCGGCGAGAAGATATCTGACAAAAATCGGCCGTGGGCAGAGATGCTTGGTGTCTTATTCCACTAGTTATTTGTCTACAAGAAATACCACTTATGACATGAGGTTTATATGTAAATAGAACGAAGTAAGTTCAGTCCGTCCGTGTGGTCGTCTCGATCGATTGCGGGCCAACAAAGTTCCTTGACCACTGGCCCCGTTCACACAAAACTTTGAACACGAACTATCCTTACAAGGCGGAACGTTTCTGAGTACTGTCAATATTAGATGTTTGTAACCCTTGAGGGGGTTAGCTTATGAAAGTTAACGATTTACTGGTCTTTCTTAAGGTTTTTGCTGAAGATTCTAATTTATCAAACGAAATATCAAATATTTGGCTACTTGATACCAATCAATTGGCATCATATGATGAGCTGTCAAAACACAATTCCCCCATCGATTCTGATGGTATTAGCAAATAATAATAATATTATTTTTTTTGTTAATTTTACAGTTAATTCAATATTAACAAAAACAACGATAAAAGAGAAAAAAGGAAAAGCTAAAATACAGAGTTTTTTTTAGAGATGTTCTGTCTTGGAATTATTGGATAGGAATCAACCACCCAATTGGGATGACTCCATGTCGTGTATGTCTGTCCATCAAATTTTCTTGCTTGATTTGCAAGAATCGGTCTAAATCAAATCATTTATCTTTATGTAGTAACTAGCTTCTGCTCGCGACTTCGTCCGCGAAGTTTTATTACTGGTTGGCTGGTGGTTTTTGGTTACTGCTCCGCACCTATTGGTCGTAGCGTAATGTTTGATAGCCTATAGCCTTCCTCGACAAATGAACTATCCATCACAAAAAGAATTTTCCAATTCTAACCAGTAGTTCCTGAGACTAGCGCGTTCAACCAACCAAACAAACAAACTCTTCAGCTTTATAACATTAGTATAGAAATATTAAAGCTGTCTCTTTGACAATTCAAGTGTCTGTAAATCTTACTATAACTTACTATTATAAATGCGAGAGTTTGTAAGGATGGATGGATGTTTGTTACTCAATCGCGCCAGAACGGCAGCACGCCTTCTCGACTGGTATTAGCGCATTTAAACATATCTACATAAACCTCTTCAGATTTATTTGTATAAGCACAGATGTAATCTAAAATCTTTATTGCAATCCATAATCTTTACTTCTATACTAATATTATAAAGAGAAAATATTTGTTTGTTTGTTTGTAACTAATAGGCTCTGAAACTACTGGACTAATTTGAACCATTGTTTCACCAATATATAGCTACATTATCCCTGAGTAACATAGGCTATATAACATCACGCTACGACATACGGGAGCGGAGCAGTAACCAAAGACGCAACGTAAGGCGGATGAATTAAGCCACGCGAACGAAGTCGCGGGAAATGGCTAGTGTGATATAGTTTCAGTCAAGTTAGACTGTGTTACTTCTCTTTCTAATAGGACAAACTTACATTTCGTATCGACCGGCTAGGGTCTTTGACCAGCGTCCTCATTGGCCCAAGCATGGGACGCTATGATTTATATTATTTATTTACATAGTACAAGCAGTATCGATTCCTTCAACTGTGTACTTTAGTGAATTATAAATAGTAGTATGACATGGTTTCAATTAATGTTTGGATTTTTGTTTGTTTTGAATAGGCTCCGAAATTACTGGGCCGATTTTAACCATTTTTTCACCAATAAATAGCTACATTATTCTTGAGTAACATAAGCTATATAACATCATGCTACGACACACGGAAGCGGAGCAGTAACCAAAGACTTAACACGGGTAAAATAAGCCACGCGGACGAAGTCGCGGGTAGTTCGCTAGTATTAGATATTTAGGTAACTTATTCAATATTTATATGGGACTAGCTTCTCCCCGCGATTTCGGCCGCTGCAAATTTGATGTATTATCACACGGGAACGGTAAATTTTTTCGGGATGAAAAGTATCCTTTAAATACTCCACACTATAATCTATCTCAGTGCCAAATTTAATCTAGATTCGTTTAGCCGTTTAAGAGTGAAAGAGCAACAAACATCCATCCATCCATCCATCAATCCTCACAAACTTCCCTTTCTCTTTCCCATTTATAATATTAATAGGATAGAATTCCTTACAAATTCCCATTTCATTACAAAGGTTCTTTCAGATACCTATTGGTAATTTTATCTTCTTCCAGAATAAAATCAGAATCAGCTGAGCATTCTGTAAATGCTTCCTCGGTGAGTTTAGGTGAGCTGTCATCTCCCCTGGTGCTAAGGCGGTAAACTCAATTCACTGAGGGAGATTCACAGAACGTATGAAGAATTTAATTTAGCCAAAAACAAATGAATCAACCTCATCATATCAGCCGCAGGACGTCCACTGCTGGACATAGGCCTCCCCCATATATTTCCAAAAGGACTGGTTGGAAGCGGCCTGCATCCAACGTCCAAACAAATGAATGAACTAAGTTTTACCCAATTCGATTCCTTCGTAACCTGATATAAGCAGCATTTTTGAAACTGCGGTTAAGATTGCCAGCTGCGTAATATAGGGTTTAACAACCAACACACGTAATTCTACTTCTTTCATTCCCGACCTACTCATCTAATGTTACTCATTCCAAGATTACCAAAGAAATTAGACGATGATGTAATTCTACAAAGAAAATGATACTGAAACAATTTTATCACATAGACTAGATTCTGGCCGCGATTTCGTTGGCGTGGTTTTTACACCTGCGTTAAGTTACGTCTTTGGTTACTGCTCTTCCCCCGTATGACATAGCGTGATGTTTTATATCCTATATTATTCATCATGAATCTGGCTATTATATACACACAAGATTTTTTCCAATTCGACTGGTAGTTCCAGAGATTACCGCGTTTACACAAACGAACAAACAAAAAAAGTCTTCAGCTTATTAGATATTTTAGTAAATATAATTCTGCAAAGAAAATGATACTAAACAATTTTATCACATAGATAACGCCTTCAAACACTGTTATCACTACAAATGTCCAATCTTTTAGCAAACATATTCAAAATGGAGTTATGTAATCATTTCCTGACAATCTTGGAGCGGAAAAAAGATTCTTAATGTAGAAGGTGTGAACGCCAGCAAGCAACGTCAGGTCGGGAAATTGGTGGCGAGATGAGTTAAAATTACATGGGGGAAAAAAGACTGAAATTTTGAAATACCATCACGCCTGTTTTTCCCGAAGAGTTAGGCAGAGGTGTACCAATGTACACGCACAGTTCGCCAGTATGTTAAGGTTCCATGTAATAGGGCGCGAGCCTATTGCCAATTAACGGGCACAAATCCTAATTCCGAGCTGCTATTGATAATTTCATAGAGAAACTCAATAACATTTTGCTCGACCTGGGAATCGAACGCAAGACCTCTAGCGTAGCAGTCGCAGTCGTTTCTTTTTTCTTAAAAAAAACATTGGCCTACACTAGGAATTTCTCTTGTATCGCTTTCCACTTCTTTTAGTTTATTGCTAACTCTAAATCCAAAATATTCACATCGTTTATCTTAACCAATATCTGCCCATTAACTCCATATTGTTTCCCACGTCCCAAAATCCGCCACCACGTCTGTTCATATAGTTTTCATCGATGTACTATGTAAATAAATAATCCGCGGCGTCTGGTTAGTGGCTATCTCCCGAAATAAAACACTTTCAAGACTTGGATGAGTGCTGACGTCACTCGCCCACCAGCTGGTTACCGAACTAGTGAAGAGAGTTTTGTCTGTGACGTCTTTTGATAATGTGCTAAGATTTTAAAGATTTGCGTTATTTTTTGCACTCAATAATTAAGAATGAAGGCTAACAGACTTATAAACCAAATATAGAAGATTAGCAAATAAACAAATACTTATTTACAAGCCTCTACAAAGTCGATTAGAAAACAAATTAAAAAAGAAAATCCAAATTATTAAATAAAATCAATAGCTTTAGGTTCTATTCTTTTTAAGCTTAGTTCTATGTACCTTAATTTTCCGATCTATAGCATTTAACTACTGCATTTAGTTTAGTTTCCAAGCTCTAACGTTATGTTTCCTTGTTCCATTTAACATTTAAAAAAAAGTAAACTGTTATTATACCTAATATTTTCTTTTTTATGTCTCTATCACTTTCCTAGGAAGAATTCCTTGACCTAGCATGTGTCTACTTTTTCCGCTAGGCTAAATATAGTACCTAACACATAACATACCATCACGCCCGTATTCTCCGAAGGGTTAGGCAAAGCTGTACCAGTGTATACCAACAGTTCGCCGGTATGTTAAGGTCTCATGTAATAGAGGGCGAGCCTATTGCCATTTACCGGGCACAAATCCAGACTCCGAGCTGCTACTGAGAATTCAATAGAAAACCCCAATAACACTTTTTGCTTGACGTGGAAATCGAACCCAAGACCTCTAGCGTAGCAGTCGCGCTTAGGACCACTAGGCTAACGAGGCTGTTTTGTACCTACTTCTCCTATTTCAAACAAGTTTTATAAAATAATTATTTTACGTTCCTCGTTATTACATAAAATCAGTTCAAACTCATAATTGAGAGCGCCAACTGTTTCCTCAACTAATTAAAGTTTATGTAGCTGTTACATTTCATTATTTATTTCAAAATTGGAATAGTGTTTACATCATAAATCTTTTGCAAATAGTCCAGTTTTGCCAGTATACAAATTGATATATGAAATCAATCCATCATGAGGACACCTGGATTTATTATTAACATAAGTCTGAAATCGCCAATTCGCCTTGAGTTAGCGTGGTGATCAATGCTCGTGCCTTCTCTGTATAAGGTGCGGCCTTTGCCCAGTAGATGGACAACAATAGGCTGGTATTCAGTTTTACTTACAATACATTCGGTTTGCTATGGTCACAATACTAAATTAGATTCAAAACCAATACTTCAAAAAAGATTAATAAGATTCAAATTCGTTTCCAGCTCAATAGATCATTCACCTTAATTTACCTCAGACATAAATTATCTTCGAAATGTTTGCATGACGCTCACTTTTCTGCCCTCCGCATCAGCCCTGAAAATATAACAGTATTTGTTATACGATTGAAACTGGTTTCTTATGTATGTATGTATTTTTTTTATTTAATCTAAACTTATATTATAAAAAAAAATATTTGTACCTATGTTTGTTTGTAATGCAGAAATTCAAAAACTGCTTAACTGATTATTTTAATTAATTCACCTATGGAAAGCTACATTATCAGCAAATGAAAAAGGCTACAGTTTATTTAAAAAAAAAAATTGTGAACCGTTAATTCAACGCGAAAGAAGTCGCGAGCAAAAGCTTTTATTTATAACTAACCAACCGATATTTACAGTTTGCATCAAAAATTTAAGTTATTGGTCAATAATAATATAAATTAAGTAGATACTAAACATGAAACATAAAATTTAATAGTATTGCCAACAGTAAATTAAACAAAATTAGATACCATTCATGGCAAAATACACATCAAATTTTTTTATTATATTTAATGAGATTATGCTGAGTGGGGGTGGCAATGTAATGGACTCTTGGAATCGATTAGCAGCATTTAGGAGTAGGGGTGGATCTGTAATAAGGCTTTTTTGGGTTACTGCCCTGGGCCCCATGAATATAAAGGGCCCGCAAGCGCCATAGAAAATACAAAATATAAAAAATATATATTAGTATCTTTTATACAACTAGTTAATACTAGTAGTTTAATAAACTTGGCTTACTTGTATGATAATATACTATTATAGTTCTTATTTGCTTCGTATTATAGTAAAAAGTTTGTTGACACAATGGCGATTGGTTTAATTAATTATGAGTACGACGTTCCCAAGTAGTGTTGGCCCAGGGGCTCACAAATTCACGGTCCGGCCCTGCTCAGGCGACTCAGCAAAGATTTTCTTCCAACCAAATACATATCAAGGACACCGTTCCACAAAACATTCCATATCTATACACTGAGATTCTTGAATTCCAATATCGAATAAGCATTAGAAGCTCTCGATTTCGCTACACACCATTCGGTTCTATTCCCCTTTGGCAATGGAACACATCGGTATCAATAAAGAAATAAAGTATTGCTCTTATAGGCACCCTTTCTCACTATAAATGGCCACTATCTGACCCTTTTGTTTAGCTTATTTTTTTTAACGAAAAGCGTTACGTTTTCGTCTGTACTCGGTACCTACGTCTATTTATAGAATATCTGATATTACAACGTAATTTATACTGAACCGTATTATCCTGTTTTTATGGTTGTAATTCGAAATGGGAACGGTACATGTATTAATTTTTTGTTTTCCGTCTGACTGAGGCGCAATTGGGTAGTTGACATTACCACCATCGTATCAGCCGATCGACGTCCACTGCTGGACATATGCCTCCCCTACAGATAGCCACAATAACCGATCATGCGATGCTCGCATCCGTATTATTGGAGAATGGTGTAAGAATTTTCCAATAATTCCAAGACACATACATACATACCATCACGCCTGTATTCCCCGAAGGGTTAGGCAGAGGTGTAGCAATGTACACCCACAGTTCGCCGGTATGTTTAGGTCCCATGTAATAGGAGGCAAGCCTATTGCCATTAACCGGGCACAAATCCAAACTCCGAGCTGCTACTGGAAATTTAATAGAAAAACCCAATAACACTTTTTGCTCGACCTGGAAATCGAACCCAAGACCTCTAGCGTATCAGTCGCGTTTAGGACCACTAGGCTAACAAGGCAGGGAAGACACAACTCTTTAAATAAAAAGTCTCTTTAAATAGCCCTGAAAACCTGACTTATTTTCAACTAACAGGACAATTAGTATTTAAATTTTTAGGGAAACGTTATTATGGTACCACATTACCTACTCCAAATTAATTGACGTTCAAACTGTTTTGTACAAAAGCAGTTCGGAACTGTAATTATTAAATGTAACTTAATATTGAGGACGTCGAAAACAAAACTGTTTACAAAATCGCGAAACCTAATTATTTGTTACTGGGTGACTTACTTTTACTTTTAATTTGTTATTGTAGACCTTTTGTATTCGATTGAATATTTGCCGTCAAATATTGGAACGGCAATTTGGCAGTAACGATGCCGTGCACTGCTCTCTTTTGTAGGACGTGGTGGTCTTTTCCTAGCTCCGTTACCTATTAGATCAAATATCTATATTTGCTAAGGTTCCATACCAGAACGGTGCCAAAGGAACCCTATTACTAAGCCTCTGCTGTACGTCCATCTGTCTGTAAGCGAAGCTGCATCTCATGGACTGTAATAGGTAGAGTTAAAATTTTTACAAGTGTGTTTTACTATGGCCGCTGTAACAAGAAATCATGGGAGTCCCCATACAAGAAACGGGTTTCTTTGAATGTACATACATACTATCACGTACCAATGTGCACCCACAGTTCGCCGGTATGTTTAGGTCCAATGTAACAGGGGGCGAGCCTATTGCCATTAACCGGGCACAAATCCTAACTTCGAGCTGCTACTGAGAATTTCATAGAAAAACCCAATAACACTGCTCGATCTGCTAATTAAACCCAAGACCTCTAGCGTAGCAGTCGCGCTTAAGACCACTAGGCTAATGAAGGAGTCTTTGAATGTAGTTTAAATATATGAGTAGGAGTCCTACTAGCGCTTGACCGGTTTTACTCTGTTTATTTTCACATCATTACTTCAAAGTCCTGATACATAACTTTTTACCCAGGCTTACTGCACTGACGCACTGTATAAAATGGCTTATGATTATTTCTCTCTCACTCTCTTCTCTACCTCTTTCTCTCATTCTCTTAATTTCTGCCGTAACTCCTTCATCACATTCGTTAAGCCCTCTCATAATATTCAAAACATTTGACTTTATAATACTTAGAGCTTCTATAGGAACTAGTTCAGCTATAACGAGAGTTGTGTAGCTAATGTTATGCTAAATGCCGGGAATACTCCATGCTTGTTGACGAGGTTCAAGTATCGCTTTGAAATGCAGAACCAGATTCTCGCGTGCTCGTGTAGGTACTTGAGTTTAAAGCCAAGTGTATACAGGCTTACATGTTACACAACTATCCTTCTACTATGGGACGAAACTACTAAATTAGATACCCAGATTCGTGAGGAACAGTATAGGATACAGAGCATCACGCCATGACACATGGGAGCGGAGCAGTAACCAAAGAACTGACATCAAGCGGGTGAAAAAAAATTGATTCTGGCCTGGCCTTCATCCGCGTCAATGTTTTTACTATATGCCTTATGTTTTGTCAATGCTATAAGGCTTTACCTAATAGCATTCACAAATACCGTAGCTTCTTATAAGCAAAATAATTTTCAAAATCGGACCAGTAGTTTCGGACATTAGTGCGTTTAAACAAAAAATCAAAGATACTCTTCAGTTTTATAATTGTAGGCGGTAGCTCAGCATTTAAATTAAGTTATGTAGCACTAGTAATGCCACATGCTAATAATAGCACTGTCAGTAGTAGGTACTGATTAAATTATACACTACAAAATGCGTCGGATTCACCTGAGCACGATATCATCACAGCCCTGACATAGTAATGAATCAAACGCCGCGTCATCTGATTACTGTGCTGCCAACGTAGTTTTGTCTTCGTTGAATATTTCATGAGCAATATTGATAATTTATTCAATTTATGTTTAACTAATATTCTTGTGTTCAGCTTTTGAGACTAGTTCTATAAACAAGATGCCCTAATTCTCTTGATTGGGTCTATGAAACTAGATTAAGGAGCCTGCCCTACTGTAATAAATACGAAAGTTTGGATGGATGGATGTTTGTTACTCAATCAAGCTGGACAGGTCTTTATGAGATTTGGCACAGAGGTATATTATAGTCTGGAATAGAATATAGGCTACTTTCTAATCCGAAACAATGTACGGTTCCCGTGGGGTAATATAACAACCTTCTTAGAAGCTACAATTAGTTAAAGCCGTTTAGGGTTTAAGTACTAGGGCCCCAGAGTCCGAGCGCCGCCTTTTGACGCGGACAAATTCGAGGGCACAAGCTAGTTCTTATGTTATTATAGGAACGTCAATAATGGGTAGATGACACCATTAAATTATAATTCCAAGACACAATTTCACAACATAAAATGTTTATTTAAGCCCTGAAAACCCGATTTATTTTTAAATAACTATAAAGTTCGATTTTTAGTTGCTTTAATATCAATAAATAGTTAATTTATTCAGATGTCAAAAAAGTGACGTCACCGTATAGTATTATCATACAAAATCTATGGGGGAACAGCGTTTTGACAGCTCATAAAAAATACATCAATTGATCAGTGGTGTCACCTACCCAATTGTCGGTTAATACGGTCAGTCGGTCGTTCTAGCGGGCATCAGTTCCCGTCATGTTTATTTCTGTATCTGATACGTTCATAGCACGGTCATGGTATGGTACGGTGTAGTGGGTGAGAATTTCATAGAAAAACCCGAAACACTTCTTGTGATCGAACCCAAGACCTCTAGCGTAGCAGTCGCGCTTAGGACCACTAGGCTAACGACGTAGTTATATGATATTAGGATAATGTTTTATGGTATACTTGACTCATGCGGACAAAGACCCGTGCAGAAGCCAGTTTTCTGTATTTTCCACATCGCCTCGTCTCCGTCGCGTGTCGTCCAAGCAGCCATGACACACAATAGGTACAAGTTATTGCGTCGCCATTTAATGTTGAGATGCTATTGTTTCTAATTTATTCCGCAAATTCTGCTGAGGTCAACTTTATTATAGATAGGTAAGCAACCGTAGTGTTTGCGAATGGTAGGCGTTAATTTATTCATTCTCGTATACGGCGTCCCGTGTTGGTATGGGCTATAATATAACCCGTTTGAACTTAAGACTCACTATCTAGTAGAATCTAGTAATAACAGTAGTAGAGCTCTTTGTGAAGGAGCTCGTCCGGGAAAGTACTACCATCATCATCATCATCATCATCTGCTTAGCCTTTTCCCAACTTTGTTGGGGCCGGCTTCCAGTCTAACCGGGTGCAGATGAATACCAGCGTTTTATATGGAGCGACTGCGCCTATCTTCCCTCCGCAACCCTGTTAGTGGGCAACACGATACCTCTTGGTTAGACTGGTTGTCAGACTTCCTGGCTTCTGACTATTCGTAACGACTGTCAAAGATCTTGAATATAGTAACACTATTCGGTACAAAAGGTCATATTCCTGTTTGTTAAATATCCATGTACATTCTGTACTTCTAAGGTCCCCTTACATTTTGAAACAATGAAACAAACACAAAGTGTTATAAGCTCGACAGTTCTCTGTGTGCCTTTAGCGACGCGACGAACCGCAAACCGCTCTGCTCACCCTCTAAAAACAATTAAAAATACACTCTCCGGAAAACACGCAAATAAAAATGTTTTACTGTGTTTAAATTAACTTTCGTTTGAGTAAATAAAGCTGCACTGCTCTGAAATAATATTTAAAAACTGCGCCATTTAAGCTATGAAATGGCGGACCTTCTAGCGTTCCGCATACGAACGATAAATACTGCGCCATGGGACCCTATTCGTAAGCCTTCGCTGTACGTCCGTCTGTATGTCAGCGGGCTGTATCTCAAGAACCGTAATAGTAGACAGTTGAAATTTTCACGAGAATGTGTATTGCTATTGCCGCTTTAACTGAATAAATAATAAAAATAAAGTTAAGTTGAAAATTAATGCGGGTCCCTAAACAAGAAAAGTGTGTGTGCTTTGTATGTAACATTAAATAATGGTACCTACAGAACCCTTTGTCCGCGATTTCAACTAGCACTCTAGTTTATTTGTAGTATTCAAATACTGCGTAAGTATCCAAAGCATATTAAAAATACAAAATCAAAAATACAAATATATATATATTATTTATTATTTGTATATTTTGTTTGTATGTATGTATATATGTATTTATTATATTTTATTCCTGGAAACTTTCTGTTCCTTGCACCTACTATGTTTTGTCTCTGCATCACCCTAAGGTTGACTGGTAGAAAATGCCAAAGGCATTAAGTCCGCCTTTGTACAATGTATTATTTACATTATGTGCAAAAAGTTTTAATAAAATAAATAAATAAAAAACTGCACAGAGCTTTCCAAACCCGAACACGGCCTTTCATAAACAGTTATCAGAAAATGGTGTATCAATAATTGTACAGACATGCCATTGCCACTATAATAATGTTAAATTCCACTGCATAACAGACGCGGCTAGCTAAAAAACTAATCATTGACTCGCGTGCTCCAATTACACACGTGTATCGCATGTCAGGGGTAGTAAACAGTTTGAGCATCTGTTGTCTGGCAGATATTAAATTGTAATACGTACTGCCACATATTCAGGTACTGGATAAGATTTTAGATTTTCTTATCCTTTGGTCTTAGTTATCACTGGCATCGGAATAAATCGTGAGGAAACCAGGAGTTATAATTAATACTAAACGTTGTTTTTCCATATAAATTACGAACTACACGGGACTTCGTCCGCGTGGCTTATCTCAGCCTCGTATATATACGTCTTTCG
Source organism: Caradrina kadenii (assembly GCA_947462355.1). Classification (NCBI taxonomy): domain Eukaryota; kingdom Metazoa; phylum Arthropoda; class Insecta; order Lepidoptera; family Noctuidae; genus Caradrina; species Caradrina kadenii. Next base: position 2,949,768 of record OX381691.1, on the reverse strand, counting down.
TAACTGCTTGCGCCCATGTGTTGTAGCGTGATGTTATATATCCTTTGTTACTCAGGAAAATGAAACTATGTATTGGTGAAAGAATGGTTAAAAACTGCCTATTCGTTACAAACAAACGAACAAAAAAATGCTTCCTCTTTATAAATAATATATTAGTATAATATAGATAAGTCTGAAATTGCCAATCCGCCTTGAGCAAGCGCGTTGATCAATGCTCGAGCCTTCTCTGTAAGAGAAGAGGCCTCCGCCCTGAACAGGACAAAACATAACATGCTGGTACTCATGTGTTTTTAACCTAGGTGTTTGAACGTGTGCATGTTTTCCTTACAAAATAAACGTAGAGACATCGTCAAGTAAACCTGATAAGATCGAAGAAATATTGTTCTGTCTAACGCTCATAATGATAAATTTTGTAGTCAGAATGCGTTTTTGTAATCGATATCTGCATTGCATTGTTATCCAAACAAAACTACGTATCAAAAAAAATGACTAAACGAAAGAATTTTGAAGCACTTTGCTTGTTGTGTTCGACAATAATTTACTATGAACTATAAATGTGCCTCGGACAGCACGTAAACCCGGTGGTCCTGCGCCTGATCTTTCTCCGGTTGTCTCGGATTGCTATCAAAGTATGAGAGTTAGGGAAGAGGCAGTGCATCAATGTTCGAGACAAGTGTGCATCTCCTGCGTACTTGGTTAGTCTGCAATAAGATTAGCCGCCGTTGGCTGCGGGTTGTTCGTAAGAGATACCGCGCCCCCGGAACGCAAAGGACACAAGAAGGAACATGGGTGACTTTTACTGACTAAAGTCAGTAAAAGTCTGACACTCCCTCCCGCCCCGCCCAAGGTGGGAGAAATTATTGGATGATTTCCCACCTCCCAAAAAAAAAAGATTAGCCGCCGTGGCCGGAATATTTTCTCATGCTGTCCAAAGGTTTACGCTTAGACATGCGTACGCGCAGATTCGCGCGTGCGAAGAGAGGTTGACTATGTCTTTATGCTAGATTTACGATCAATTGTCATGTCATCGCTTTAAGGCAATTTATTTAGCTATAACTGCTTATTGTATTATCATTTGTGCTGTCGTGTGTGGTCTCCAATTAAAGATTTCTACATCAAATTCTTTCGTTTAAATTTGTGTGTAGTAAAAGAGCCATTTTCAGTATTAGTTAGGCCAGTATTTACAGCGTCTAGGCTTAAAAGGCAGAAATAAAAGCCACAAGAAAGCAAAATACGCTAATTCGTTTACTTGGATGACATATTTTTTTTACCTAGCTACTGAACCAATTTCGATAAAATGTATATGGGACCACCTTTTAAGTATGACCTATCAAACAAAAAAAGAATCATCGAAATCGATTCATAATTGGCGGAGTTATCGCGTAACACACATACAAAAAAGAAAAAAAAACCAATACAGACGAATTGATAATCACCTTATTTTTGAAGTCGGTTAAAAAAGGAAGGTTGTTGCGGCTGATGACTGGTACCCTAGTATTTCGTTATCGCTAATAGATGGGTGGTCCTGTCGTTAAATTAATCTTTAGTTTAAGTTACTAACAATAGCGTGTAAGTCCAAAACTGTTACTATGAATTTTATGGATCTCTTAGTTGTCCGAAATAAAATAATTTATCATTAATTTTGTTATTAAATTAAAGAACAGGTGTAAGTAGGACGCACACGTGATGGGTTCCGTAAAAAAATCACGTGTCTTATTATGTGGGGCGTAAGTCCTCCTGTAATTTTTACCTTTATTGTGTTTTTGTTTGTTGTTATAGAAATCATAGATATAGACGCTGTGACAAAATTTCAAGTGGTTACTTATTACGGTTCTATACCAGTCCTGTGACAGAGGGACAGAAAGACGGATGGAATGATAAGCGAGAACAATAGGACCCCGTTTGTGGACACTTTGGGTACGGAACCCTTAAAAATGGTTCCGTTGATGTATGAATAAAATACATAGATATACTTTGTATGCTTGTAACTGCCTCGTTCGCTTAGTGGTCTTAAGAACCACTGTCACGCTAAAGGTCTTAAGTTCGATTCCCAGGTCGAGCAAAGTGTTATTGGGTTTTTCTATGAAATTCTCAGTAGCAGCTCGGAGTTAGGATTTGGGCCCGGTTAATGACAATAGGCTCGCCCCCTATTACATTGGACCTAATCATACCGGCAAACTGTGGGTGTACATTGTTATGCCTCTGCCTAACCCTTAGGAGAATACAGGCGTGATGGTATGTACTTAGTAGCTACGGTAAACAAACACAGTCCACACGTTGCCCACCCCTGATCGTTACGTTACGGCGCAAATAATCACAGTTTTCGAACCTAATTTTCCTATTTACGTAACACTCTCCAGTTGTAAGAGCTCTCATGTCTTACTATATGCTGGGAGTAAATAATCGTGAGTCTGATAAGTGATATGAGTGTGTTATCACTCGCAGAACGTGCAAACTACTTTGCCTGAAGAGGCTTCAGTATTTGTATGGAAAATGTTGCATTGCTAATATCTTTTAGGGTTTAATTGCAAAGAATTCACGACATCTATAAAAGTAATTAAGTTGACGTCTGTTCGTAATGTCTAACAGCTTTTTACTAAATGCATGTTAGTGAACTGCCTCGTTACCCTAGTGGTCGTAAGCGCGACTGCTACGCTAGAGGTCTTGGGTTGGATGGATACCCAGGTCGAGCCAAAAGTGTAATTGGGTTTTTCTGTGAAATTCTCAGTAGCAGCTCGGAGTTAGGATTTTTGCTCATTACATGGGACCTAAAATATACCGGCGAACCTTAGCTGTACATTGGTTCACCTCTGTCTAACCCTTCGGGGAATACAGGCGTGATAATATGTGTGTGAATAAAATAAAATTGTATGTCTGTTTGTTTGTTCCGGCTTATCTCCGAGCATTGTCTTTGTACGTAAACAGTTAAATCAATGCAAAATGATACGACAGGGCCGACATATTATATTAATAAAGGTGTAAAAAAAAACACTCAAAAAGATAAGTTATTATTTTTCATGTTTTAAAATATGTACGACAATTTCTCTATCTTCATTCACATTTACGTTTCATCTCAATTTACAATTTTATCTGTGTGTAATTAGGCTATCTCATAAACAAGCGTAACTTCAATAACACCAGCCAATATTAGTTCAACCTTCACCAAAGGCAAGATATTTGACCAAGTCGACGCAATGTTTAGGAAAAATTCACTTGAAAATTGGTACCATCATACCATCACGCCTGTATTCCCCGAAGGGAACATAGGCGGCAGAGAGCAAATCCTAAATCCGAGCTGCTACTGAGAGTTTCATAGAAAAACCCAATAACACTTTTTGCTCGACTTTGGAATCGAACCCAACACCTCTAGCGTAGCAATCGCGCTTAGGACCACTAGGCCAACGAGGCAGTTAAAAAAAATGGTACTAAAAAAATATCTGGAAAATTGGTACTTGCTTTGATAAAAATGTCCTCTAGAGAATATTCCCTGTTTCATGTGATTTTCATATGTATTGTGTATTCCTGTATCACTTTAATATGTACATAGTAAACAAAGCGATAAAACAGACGATTTGAATTCTATTTGAATGAAATTGAATTCACTTTTACATAATCAGAAATGAAAATATTGATGTAACCTTTTCCTTATATTTTCATTCTATTGTTTTAAAAATGTTTTGTTGTATCGCGTGTAAACAAAGTTTAATAAAATTTTATTGTAAACTAGCTTATGCTCGCGACGTCGTCCGCGTCAAATTTGATATATTACCCCACGGGAACCGTAAATGTTTCTAGGATAAAATTTATACTACGTGTTATTCCACACTACAATCTATGTCAGTGCCGAATTGTATCCAGATCCGTTCAGCCGTTTAAGCGTGTAAGAGTTACAAACATCCTCACAAACTTTCGCATTTATAATATTAGTAGGATAGGATAATGGGACTAGCTTACTTTCGCGTCTTCGTCCGCGTCAATGTAGGTTTTGCTGCGCGTAGTCCTCTTTCTGGAATAAAACGTAGCCAGGCTATGTTCATCTCTGTGTCAAATTTCGTCCACATCCCTCCAGTAATTCTGGCGTGATTGAGTTACAAACTTACGTCCATTCAAACTTTCGCATTTATGATTCTGCTAAATTCCTTACCCATAATTAAAACATAACACTAGTACGCATGTCGCAGGCACCTGTGCGGGGTCGCTGTGTCGCATTACGACTCGACTTATGTAATGCTTATGTAATGTAACTGCCTCGGTAGCCTAGTGGTCCTAAGCGCGACTGCTACGCTAGAGGTCTTGGGTTCGATTCCCAGGTCGAGCAAAAAGTGTTATTGGGTTTTTCTATGAAATTCTCAGCAGCAGCTCGGAGTTTGGATTTGTGCCCGGTTAATGGCAATAGGCTCGCCCCCTATTACATGGGACCTAAACATACCGGCGAACTGTGGGAGTACATTGTTACACCTCTGCCTAACCCTTCGGGGAATACACGCGTGATGGTATGTTATGTAATGCTGTGGGGTGACCTACTTGTTACTACCGTCGCCATGTGAGACCATTTAATGGGGGCTGCCAATGACTCTTAATTTAAGGCCCCTTATCAGAGGAATAAATATCGCGGGCAATTATTAGATTTTTTCTTTACATCAAGGCCCATTTGCGCCAAAATATAATTCAGAGTTTGACATGAGTTTGTTATAACACAATATATCATACACAGTGGGCCCGTGTTTGCAACTGACTCAGAGTTAGAATATAACCCTGTCTAGCGTAAGCGGGCCTAAAGAAAACAATTAGTTAAATCAAGCTTCCGGAAACCTAGCAGATGATTGTGCAGTTATTGTAAATATGGATATCGGACAGTTGAGTTGTTTCTCCGGGGCTCATCGAGCTTCATTGCCTCGACGCTTTTCTGGCGGTCACCACTGTTAATCCTACGCTTCGAGAGTTGCAGTGGTTGGGAATAATAGTACGGCGGACTTGATATAGATATCCAAGTTGGCTATGAAATATATTCTTTATCCAATACAAATAAACTTGATTGTGTATAATTATATTTTGACGATATTTTCCCTTCCAGGGAGAGAACTCCAAGCGAGGACACGAGGTACGTTGGTAGTGAGGCCGTGTACAGTGTTGTGGGCTTATTTATACCAATACTGCATGAATTGGTCGCATACGCCTTCATACAGATAATATACATACGGTTCCAAGCTTATGTTTTAGACTCGTGAAAGAAAGAGACGACAATAGTCACCTTATACAGTTTTATTCTACATTGAGAAGACTTTTTTGGACTCCAGGCTATTCCCCAGTGAAAATGTATGCTCCGGAAAATAGAGAAGTTACTGCCAAATTCTCCAGTCTTATGCTATCTCTGTTACTTTTATGTGTATTGTAGCGACAGAGATACATTTAAGAATGGCTTAAAGTTAATTGTCGTTTTGAGAATTCGGTTAGATGGCCCGGAGCACAGATATGTGTGAGTTCATAGTCATTTCATTCAAAACGGAGCACTGAAGGAAGACGGCCTGGAGCCCAGAAGATCTGAAAGTGTATATAGATCCTAAATAAGTGCTGTTTTTTTTTTCCTTTTGCGATAATGCTTTCTACTGAAATTACAGAGCTTGCTTACTACATGTGTGTTAACTATATGTTGCAATTCCTGTCTTTCACCGGCGTGGCATGTCAAGCCTAATTCACTGTATTTTTGCATCCTTAGTTCATTTAGGGCTCCAGTTGCCTTGATGGCGGGGATAGACATGAAGCCTTAAGGTTCTGAAGGACAGATCGAACAAGTTAGTCATAGTATATGTCTTTATTCAGGGATATTCTGTTATGATGTATCTCAGATTTAGTCACCTAACTGAAATGTTTGGAGTCGATCTTAGGCCAAAATTAAAACGAGTGTAAACAGGCATTTAACGAGGCCGTAAATTACATATTCTTCCCTTCATTGCGACCTTTTTTTCCGATTTGGACATTACGTTTCTTTTTTCGGATGGGAAGTCATTTGTGACGAACTTTTACTGACGAAAACCCATCCATATTCCTTCTTGTGCCCCTTGCGTTCCGGGGGCGCGGTATCTCTTTGGAACAACCCGCGGCCCTTTGGACCATACCTGGGATACTACTGGTTAAGGAGATATTGACTCCAACTTTTCTATCCCCACGTTTACGAAAACAAGTTTAAAACGTTCTAACAAAAATTTAATGATCTCTGTTCTGTTGCATGCACCTGTAAGCACAAAATTTTGCGAGCGTTACATAGCCACCACTACCATAAACCAGTGAGTTTTCACACAAAAATGGCGTTTTCCAACAAGAATTGGAATACATGGTCAGTGTACGTACTTAACGGCTATGTGATATGTCTTCTTACAGTCAGTATATAAACGACTAGCTTCTGCCGGCGACTTCGTTCGCGTGGTTTTATTCACTTACGTTTAATTACGTCTTTGGTTACTGCTCCTCTCCCGTATGTCGTAATGTAACGTTATGAAGCCTTAAGCCTTCCTCGATAAATGAACTATCCAACACAAAAATATTTTTTCAATTCAAACCAGTAGTTCCTGAGATTAGCGCGTTCCACCAAACAAACAAACTCTTCAGCTTTATAATATTAGTATCGATGAGTATTGTACGAGTGTTGCACAGACAAAGCACAAACTAAACTAATAGCAATACACTCAATCACATAAGAATGTATCAATCAGCCACTGGCATGCGGTCATCCAGTGATACACCTCATCATTGTTTATTGCACTGCATGACCCTTCCATCAGGTTTGACATTCATGGCAGTTGAGAATGCCGCATGACTTGTGTTCTTAGGACCAAGGAAGTCAACTGCAGAATATTTGTGCAGTTTCTAAGCAGTCTGAGATATCAACATGGAGTTCGATAAGCCTGTATAAGAAGCCAACGTTTAAGAAGAGAACTGAAGAGAGTTTGTGAATACAGACGCACCGGTTGTACTATTGAAGTGAACCCATTCTTAGTGGCTCTAACGTATTAGCAGTTGAAGAATGTGACATGACACTGGTCATATACAATGCCTATACCAAACTAATAAATAAAAAAAGGAACTGCTATTTGTCAGTTGTGTTTCAGTTAAGATGGCGTAGTCATCAAGTTCATGGTCCTGTTTTTTTATAAGCCTCTTGTTCCTACTCCAGGGGAAAGGCTGCCTGTCCACTCCACTTTTTCACGTAACCGCGTTTCCTATTTCCAATTCTGAAAGACCAGCTATATAAATAATTAATAATACCAGACTAATCGTCCCACTGAAGGGCAAAGATCCCTTGTCGTACAGAGATAACACGAGTATTCATCACCACTCTTGCTCAACGCGAAGTCCAGATTTCCCCACCATGTTTTCTTTTACCGATATCAGTCTTGTCTAAAATAAACTTAGAAAATACAAATACAAATTTAAAAAGTCATATTGGCACTTTCCCGTGCCCGCGAAACCACAGCCACGTTCATTAGAGGCGGACGTCTTAACCGTTGGGCCATCATGACTTAGATAAATAATGAATTATCTTAAATTCCAATTGCATTATAAAAATGTGTCTTTCATTTGGACTGCCTCGTTATACTAGTGATCCTAAGCGCGACTGCTACGCTAGAAGTCTTGGGTTCGATTCCCAGGTCGAGCAAAAAGTATTATTGGGTTTTTCTTTGAAATTCTCAGTAGCAGCTCGGAGTTAGAATTTGTGCTTGCTTAATGGAAATCGGCTCGTCCCCTATTACATGGAACTTAAACATCCGGCGAACTGTGAGTGATTTGTACACCCCTGCCTAACCCTTCGGGGAATACAGGCGTGATGGTATGTATGTCTATCATTTGATAGCACCGCCGCGACAGTTTCACCGTAGTGCTTCCCATGGCATAGATTCGTGCCAATAACATAGTTTCAACGCGGCTTTCTTTCCTCCGCTTCATGCTGCGGTTTGACGAAATATGTTAATGCTTGATCGTAACCGTGGTTGGTAATGACCTGCCGATGCCATTTATGTAAAATCTAAATAAATGTACTCGGCTACAATAATTTAATACCTTTGTGCTTCGATAAGAATATGGATGGATTTCCTTTTACTTTGTAGATTAGCTTCCTCGTTCGCTTAGTTTTTTTATGTTACATCTTTGGTTACTGCTCCTCTCCTGTGAGTCGTAGCGTAATGTTATATACCCTCATTAATCTGGCTATCATACACAAAAATATTTTTTCCAATCAGACTTCAGGGTAGTTTCAGATATTAGCTCGTTTATATAAACGAACAAACTCTTCAGCTCTTCTAGAATAATAGACTATGACGCAGTGTAGGTACTTCGTACCGCAAAATAAAATCTTTTTTACGTGACTGTTTTTATCCATTTTTTTTTTTTTTTTTTCTAAACCATATTGAGGCGGACAAAACAAACATAAAAAATATTCAAATCAATTGAGCCATTTTCGCGAATTTGCGGGATTAACGCACGACAATAGATTGGTGTATAAATAACGATAATTCTACTGTTTTACATCCACAATCCATCCCTGTTCCCGATAAAATTTAATAAAAAAATTAAATTAATTTACCTAACAGAAAATATTTTAACAATAAATGAAAATAGCCTCGTTAGCCTAGTGGTCCTTAGCGCGACTGTTACCCTTGAAGTATTGGGTTCGATTCCCGGGTCGAGCAAAGTGTTGTTGGGTTTTCCTTTGAAATTCTCAGTAGCAGCTCGGAGTTAGGATTTGTGCCCAACTAATGGCAATAGGTTCGCCCCTTATTACATGGGACCTAAACATACCGGCGGACTGTGGGTGTACATTGGTACACCTCTGCCTAACCCTTCGGGGAATACAGGCGTGATGGTATGATGGTATAAATGAAAATCTTTTCATCTGTTGCTTCAGTTACCAAGTTACCTTTTGAAATTAATTTAATTTGTTTCAGTAATATAGCTCTTTTCATAAGACTTTGTCTTTGAACAAACCCTTGTTTTATTCTTATGCCTTTGTGGAGACTCCTCTTAAATGAGGACCTCTTCAAAGTGAAGGACTTTTCACAAAGGTTTTGGAATAATTGCAATTCCAAATAGCGTAGTGTTGAGTTGAAATGACGCAATTTATCCAGAAATTAAAGAATAATAGCAAACAGTTTTGCTATTATATTTATAACTAGCGACCTGCCCGCGGCTTCGTCCGCGTGGTCTATTTCATCCGCGTTAAGTTACGTCTTTCGTTACTGCTCCGCTCCCGTGAGTCGTAGCGTGATGTTATATAGCCTATGTTACTCAGAAATAATGTAGCTATCTATTGGTGAGAAAATGGTTGAAATCGGTTCAGTAATTTCGGAGCTTATTCGTTACAAACAAACAAACAAATCTTTCCTCTTTATAATATTAGTATAGACTAGTGTTTGCCGGCTACTTTGTCCGCGGAAATGTCGGCTATCGCAGACGCAGACGCTTTTCGTTTTTTGGTGTTTAAACTTACCCCTTACCAAATTTTACTAAAATCAGTTTAGTGGTTTTGACATGAAAGCGATACGGACAGAGTTACTTTCGCATTTATAATTCACTAGCTCTTTTCTGCTCGCGACTTCGTCCGCGTAGTTTTCTCACTCGTATTTGGTTACTGCTCCGCACCTATTGGTCGTAGCGTGATGTTACATAGCCTATAGCCTTCCTCGATAAATGAATTATTCAACACAAACAAAATTTTTCAATTCAAACCACCAGTTCCTGAGATTAGCGCGTTCAACTAAACAAACAAACAAACTCTTCAGCTTTGTAATATTAGTATAGATAATACCTACCGGCTGGTAGGTTTTATCTATACTAATAAAAAAAAGAAAAAGGCTTTGCCCTTCAGTGAGACAATAATAGGCTTATTATTGTCTCACTGTAGGGCAAAGCCTTTTTCTAGTAGAGAAGGTACGAGTATTGATCACCATGCTCGCTCAAGGCGGGATGGCAATTTCAGACTTAGGTATATTAATTATAAGTCCAGATGTCCTCCCCTTTTCCTTCGCAGATGTCAGTGTATCTAATATAAACTTAGAAAGAACATATCAATTAGGAAAAGTCACACTGGTACTTCCTGTTACCAGGTTACGAACCCATAGGCTCGTACAGGAGAGGGAGGCGGCTGACTGATTATATTGTAATTTTTTTAATTACCGACTTATCCAATTAGTTTTATGTCAACAACATTCGTAATCAATATTTAATATAACTAGCACCTGCCCGCGATTTCGTCCGCGTCAAATTTGATAATAACAGTAACCCACAGAAACCGTAGACTTTTCCGGAATAAAAAGTATCCTATGTGTTATTCCATACTACAATCTATCTCAGTGTCAGAGCGTTGAGCCGAAGCGTGAAAGAGTAACAAACATCCACCCATCTATCTATCCATCCTCACAAAGTTTCGCATTATAATATTAGGAGGACAAGCTTCTGCGCGCGACTTCGGTCACGTGGCTTTTTTTACACATTCCTTCTTTGGTTATTGCTCCACCCCCCCTTGATTGTAGCTTAATTTTATTTAACGCATACTATTTCTCATGAATCTGTGTATCATAGACGAGTACATACCTACAAAAACATTTTCCAATCCATTTCTTATTTTTAATTTTTTAGAAATAAGCGCGATTCACACACATACAAATTCTTCAGCTTTATTATATTGGTATGTATAGATTAACAGTTTGGCTGCCAATAATTCCAGATTATTAACCCAACATGACAACAAACGTACGAACAAGAGCGGAAATTTAATAATTACCTCCCTACGTACCTTTACTGTATATACACAATGATAATAGGTACGTTATCTACAGCCAGGCCGGTAAATGCCTCAGGATTTGTGCGAAGGACTGTTTGCTCAGATAATCTTTAATCAAGGTAGGGAGCCGAGAACTTGATGATTGAAATTTGACAAAAATAGATTCTGTTACTTTATGAAGTCTAGATACTAAAACGATAAGTGTTTTGTATCTAATTTGCTACCTAAACGCAAATCTATCAAATACCATTTTGGTCAAAATCATTTATTTCAATGGTATCAGCGGAAGGCACTTTTTAATATTTAAACAAAAAGTCGAATCTCGCTGCCCTTTCCAAAAAAAGGTAGTTTCGTACAGAGAAGAATGGGCAAGAAACTCCAAACATACTCTTTAAAAAAATGTTTACAATAATTTGTACAAGTACTTGAATTAAATAATTATATGAATGTGAGGACGATGTGCCTAATACAATACATTTTTTTGATGAAAAAAGGTTTATTGGAATTAACAAGTTCTTTTTACATCAGTGGTGATTGAAGCCTCCTTGTAAGCGTATGAAGCCTGTATTTTTGTGTGTGTTTTTTTGATCCTAGACTATCGCTCCTAACATCACATCATTATTTTGGTCTTTCATAAATCATCAGCCATCTCTTGCCAAACGTTCTATTAAGTCTTGATTCTAGCGAGAAACACTGCGGACATAGGGAGCTGCGAGACGGTTCCCGGCCACCTTAGACGCGGGCTTGTGGATGGTGAGCAATTGGTAGCTCGCCGTCCGTACGTTGCATAACGACAGGCCGCGTCGACGGCGCGGTCGTGTTCCACGCGGGCCTGAAAGAGATGTCAGCAAATCAGAGGGCCAAACCAGGCCAGGGCCGATGCCTGCCGGGGCGGCGGGTTGTTCGAACCAGATATCGCGCCCCGGAACGTAAAGGGCACAAGAAGAAAAATTGATGGGTTTTAGTCAGTTAAAGTCTGACACTCCCTCCGAAAAAAAAGTCTTAATTCTGCCTGCTGCTTACCAAAGTCAAATCATCAAACTTTCCCGAGTGCCAGTTGCCAAGCACTTCTTGACTTCGTTCGATTAAATCTATACGATTTCCCTCCACACCTTGGGCCATCATCCAAGGCGCCGGCAAATAAATACTCAACACATTTGCGGAATCACAATCTGTTTACGTAGGACCACACGTCTACTGGTCGCAATGTTTGCACTTACGTCGTCGTAAATACGAGGACGGACGTGTATGGAACTCAATATTTATATAGATAAATTGTCGGAAGCTGAAGATGGCTTTGTGATTTTGATTGGAAATTATTGATCGTTGATTCTATCACTGGTAAAGTGAATCTCGATAAAAGCTTAGTGTATATTTGCTATGATTTTGCATTTTTTTTATGAAATAACTGTGACGACGCGATTGGCTGCTGCGCTGCGTGTCGCGGGTCCGATTCCCGCACAGAACAAATATATGTATGGCCTACAGTCCGTACAAATAATTTTTCTGGGTCTGGCTGTTTGTGTATGTGAGTTTATATGTTTGTAAACGCACCCACGTTACAGGAGAAACTCCAGGTGTGGGGAAACCTTTTTTAAACTAAGCTTCTCTTCCAACAGCCGTAAACGATACAAATAAAATTAGAGTACACTAGTTACAGCGTCTATTTCAGTATAATTTCGTGTACCTCTTTATAAATTCTACTTTGATTAAGCTGCCCGTACCTGACCCACAAGTAGCGCGAGCCACTCAATTCGCCCCGTCGCCCCTCGTAGTCCGTAATTCTTTCCATTGTCCTGATGGACATTTAATTGCGTCAATTACTGCTAATCCTATTAAGAGAAGCATCCACAAGTCCCTGTACTTTTTTATTAGTTTAAAATCTGCTTTGATTGTAATTTAATTTCAACGCTTTGATTGTGGAGAAAAGGTATATAGGGTTTTTGATTTAACTTGATTATTTGAGATAACTTCTGCTCGCGACTACTTCCACGTAGTTCTTTGGTTACTGCTCCGCACCTATTGGTCGTAGCGTAGCGTAGGAAGGCTAGAGGCTATATAACAATATAGCCTATAGCCTTCCTCGATAAATTAACTATCCAACACAAATAAATATTTGTTCAATTCAAACCAGTACCAACCACCAACCAGTAGTTCCAGTAGAATTAGTAGTTCTCGAGATTAGCTCGTTTAACCAAACAAACAAACGCTTCAGCTTTATAATATCAGTAAAGATTAATTTTAGAATCGGAGAAAAGTAGAAGTGACATATATTTATTAGTTTTTCTGCCCGCAGCTTAGTCCGCGTGGATTTTTTCGCCCGCGTTAGCTTACGTTCTTGGGTATTGCTCCTCTCCCGTGTATCGTAGCGTCATGTTATATAGTCTATAATATTCCTCATGAATTTGTCTATCATATACAAAAATATTTTTTCCAATCCCAATAGCAGTTCCAGAGGTGAGCACTTAAAAAACTCCTCAAATTTGATTTCAAGCGTAACAGTCGCGCTTAGAACCACGAGGCGGACCTAACGAGGTGATTTTCACATATCAGTAAAATATTTTCTGTTAGGTAAATTAAAAACTTTTGTTCGGGAGCGGGGATGGATGATGGATGTATAAACATTTAACAGTACAATTATCGTTATTTATACACCAATCAATTGTCGTGCGTTAATCTAGAAACTCGCGAAAATGGGTCTAAAATGGAATAATTTTTATATTTATATTGTCCGCCTCAATATTGGGGTGGTTTAGGAGAATGCTACTGAGAATTTAATAACACTTTTTTTGTGTGACCTCCGTGTCTCGGAAAGCACGTAAAGCCGTTGGTCCGGGCTGTCGAACGTAGATCATTGACAGTCGTTACGGATAGTCAGAAGCCGCGAAGTCTGACAACCAGTCTTACCGAGACGTATCGTCTTGTCCAGTAACTGGGTTGTGGAGGTGAGATAGACAGCCCTATGTAAAACACTGCTGTTCACCATAGATCCATCCGGTTATACTGGAAGCCGACCCCACCATGGTTGGGAAAAGGTTAGGCAAATATACTGAAGGTGCTTGATATCCTATAATGCAGTTTAATGTCAATTTTTAACAAAAACATCAAATTTTTTGTTTTAATAATATTTGAATTTGAACTACCTATTGTTGATTTTAGCAATGTAAACCCTACACCGCTAAAGCTCCTCCATCTAACCGATTTCGCGGTGATCAACCAGACAGTTTCCGGAAAACGCCACAAAATTGGATGGATGTCGATAGACCGTTAAGGTTTCCGGGTTAGTCGATCCCTTTAAAGTGTCAATTTAGGACCGACCACTTTCAATAATTGAAGAGTTATTTCTTAGTTTATCTTCATCACTGACAGCGCTGAAGGTAAACATCGTGAGGAAACCTGGACTTATAATTAACGTAGGTCTGAAATCGCTAGTCCACCTTGAGCAAGCGTGGTGATCAATCCTCGTGCCTTCTCTGTATGAGAAAAGGCGTTTACTCCAGTGGGACAGTAATACCCTGTATATTTAAACATTGATATGGCATATTTAAAAAGAAAAACAAACTCAAGCCTAAGCAAAACAGTTAGCCACCTCTTTACTAGTTCAGTTACGTCTTTACATACTGCTCCGCTCCCGTTGGTCGTCGCGTGATGTTCTATACATGTAAGCTTTCCTCTTGAATCAGTCTATCTATAGACGAAAACCTCATTAAAATTCGTTGTAGAGTTTAAAAGATCTATGCATACATACAGCGGAAGCGACTTTGTTTTATACTAAGTGAAGATGTAAGGAAAACATAACTTTGTCCTGCAATATACATACAGCCATGTCAACAAACCAGTGAATTCCTCATCAACATATCGATACACTCAATCGGCATCCCTCAGCGAATTCCGATGACATCACACAGTGGTATTGTCACATACAATAACATATTGACAGCCACCGAGTCCACTGACCTAGAAACCGGAGCGAGGAAATTAACTGTCATAGCTTCCATCCAGAAACGTACGGAGCCTTTAGAGGACGCGTGGGTTCGTTCAGGGAGCGATTCGTTAGGAACTAGTGCTGTTTGTGGAATATTTAGTACGGTGATTTAAGAGGGAATAGTGGGCGAATTGGGGGTCGTATAATGTATTTGGTTTGTGGAGTACCCCAAAGGTAGAGAACACTTTGGCTTTTTTTATTTGTGGGTGATCTGTGTAAAGGCTACTTTATTTACTATACAAATAAATAAAATTGAAATGTCGGTTTGTAATGTCAAATGACACGTTTACACTGTAATTAAACCATAAATCCAAGGTTTGAATTTTCTGTCTGTTTGTTTGTTCCGGCAAAAGAAATTCTCAAAAATCAATTCTCTCCTTATATGTATAATATCCATATTCCAAAGTCCAATTACTGTGCCCCTTGGGTCGGTTTAGCCTCCAGGCGGTCGCGTAATCCAATGAGGACGCAGGTACAGTCGGGCGACAGTTTTGTCGCATCATTGAGTCGCACCCTCACACTCCCAACTACCTACTATGGTCGGTAGGGCTGTGCTGTTTGAAAAGGAGATTATTGGATTTAATTTTGCTTGTTATGTTTTTGGGTTATGTTTGAATAATTTGTTGGAGCCCTGCGGGGCTGCGGGTCTCATTATGTTGCGGTCATTTGCATACCACACGGACTTATTTTTGGGTTACTTCGCTGTATTTATGGTGTTAGAATATTATGTGGATTTGAACTGAGTTCAGCCATTTGCGATTATTTCAACTTATAAAGAGAGTAGGTACTTTTTTTTTTCGCCCAAATCCATTATTTTAAGGAATCTGTCAGTTAGTCAAAAAGTTGAAGATAGTTCGTTCCAAAACGTATGTAGGTCACTATGACGAAGAACGAGCAAGAAACTCCACTAACCCCCTTTTGAGTTTTTAGATAATCCTGGTTACATAGTTGCTTCTGTATGTGAAACAATAAGTAGAAATATAAAACATTATTGTTTATAGATGTCTGCATTATCAGAGAAGACTAGCAATAATATTTCATGTAGGTATACCTGTAATTACAGCCATAAATGGCCTTCAAACCAAATCAAAATCATCATAACATCACGCCTGTATTCCCTTAAGGGTTACACAGAGGTGTACCAATATATACCCACAGTTCGCCGGTATGTTTAGGTCCCATGTAATAGGGGGCAAGCCTATTGCCATTAACCGCACACAAATCCTAACTCCGAACTGCAATTGAGAATTTCAAAGAAAAACCCAAAAACACTATTTGCTCGACCTGGAAATCGACCCCAAGACCTCTAGCCTAGCAGTCGCACTTAGGACCACTAGGCTAACGAGGCAATCATTGCAATAATTTTAACAATCAAAATTATTTTTCCAAATTTGTTTCTTCCATCGACACCCCTATTTTCTCGCTAGCGTTAGATGAATAGCCCTTGAGACCCAATGCCAACGTCTAGTCAGCCTCCGATATAGACGACACTTATGTGGTGCATACCTGGAGATACTTCGATTTACGTTTTTATCTTGCATTATGAACCTTGAAACTGTCTACTTCAGAGTTGTTTTTTGAGATAACAGATTTTTGTACATTTGACATGTTTTTCTGAAGTATTTGGTTCAAGTGCATTAATCATATGATTTTGATATGACAGTAACTGGAACGTAACTTATTATTTTGTACTAGCTGTACGTTGCCGTTTCACCCAGGTTAAGTTACGTGTTACTGCTTCGCTCCCATGGATCGCAGCGTGATGTTAAATAGCCTTTAGCCTTCCTCGATAAACGGGCTATATAACCGTAAAGGATTTTATTCAAATCTAACCAATAGTTTCTGAGATTAGGGCGTTCAAACAAACAAAACAGTTAATGTTAAAATTTTTCATGTTAGATTTCTGTTGGATTTATTTTTTTAGCTGATATTATTCGATTTCTTTTGCATTTTTTTTTTAAATATTTTTTTATTTTTTTTCAACGCAAACAGCGAGTGTTGCAGGTAAGGTTATGCTAACTAATTAACGCTAGTTGGTATCTATTGGATAGCAATTAATTGTGTATTATGCCGTGTGTGGTGTGCGTGACGACACTGATCGTATTTATACGATGGCCAGGGA
This sequence comes from Caradrina kadenii, assembly GCA_947462355.1. Taxonomy (NCBI): domain Eukaryota; kingdom Metazoa; phylum Arthropoda; class Insecta; order Lepidoptera; family Noctuidae; genus Caradrina; species Caradrina kadenii. The sequence continues at coordinate 2,932,887 of OX381691.1, read as the reverse complement.
CAATGGTATTTGTAAATGGTGTTGTTATTTGTGAATGTAAGTATTGTTTGGGGTCATATTTAAGGGGTGATGTAAGGTAAGCAAGGCTTGTCGGTATATGAAAGGATCCATATTAAAATGAGTCTTGTTTGATTTATCAACCTGCGGTATAGGGGTGTTTCCACTTTGTTTACAAATTCTGAGGTGCCAACCCCAGTAGGGAAGAATCTACAAAGATTTTGTACTAGTAGAATATAAAATCAATTTTGTAGTATTTGCCACAGCAGTGTGGCGGCTTGGTGGGGCCAAGTGGAAACACACGGGCATTGATATACGAAAACCCTAGACGCACAGTTCCTTCTAAACATCACAACAAAAAAGAGTCGTGAATGTATCAAATTAACAACATAACTAATTCAAAACAATTTTAACCTTATACCCACTGCGTAAAGTAATTTTCTTTACGTTTTAAAGCAACGCATTGAGCACACAGTCAGTCTGAAACATGCACAAACACCTAAAACATTAAGATAATCTTCATAGTAATGCTAGTTAGTAAAATAATGATAATTGCTTATCCTGGTAAATTTTATTCCGTGACAAAGTGTAAGGAGAGTAAAGCTAGAGCGAAGTGCTTCAGTAATTATTATGAGTTAATTAGCTCGTTCCTACGCTATCTCGGCGCCTCGGGTTTATGCAATTAGTGGCAGCCTTCGTGCTAGGGTGTCTACGCTAAAATATAGTAGTCGCCAGGAGTCGTGAGCACAAATGTCTAGTTTGACTTTTTGGGCCGCCGACGCTACACGCGATTGGTCCGTCAGTCGGACTGACAATCAACTTGAAACTTGTGCTCACGACTCGTGGCGACTTCTATACCTTTTTTGGAATAAACAAAACATTTTTTTTTTTATTTCTTGTATCGTGTAAAAAAAACTAGACTCTGAACGAGTATCTGTAAAATTAATCATACAAATATTTGTTACGTGCGGAAATTGAAGCAAGTCTCAGCCTCTGGTCAGTCCGCCAACCGTCCGTGCCGTTATGCCGAAATTAGTGAAAAAACCCCAATGTTTTTTCACTATATAGTGAAAAAACATTGGGGTTATATATATATATATATATATATATTATATAACTGCCTCGGTGGTCTAGTGGTCCTTAGAGCGACTGCTACGCTAGAGGTCTTGGGTTCGATTCCCAGGTCGAGCAAAAAGTGGTATTGGGTTTTTCTAAGAAATTCTCAGTAGCAGCTCGGGTTTAGGATTTGTGCCCGGTTAATGGCAATAGGCTCGCCCCCTATTACATGGGACCTAAACATACCGGCGAACTGTGGGTGTACATTGTTACACCTCTGCCTAAACCTTCGTGGAATACAGGCGTGATGGTATGTTTTTCTATCACTATAGGTATATTCTCAGTAGCGAAAACAAACATGTATTCTCCAGATCGATGCCGGCTGCGGCGGCTAATCTTAAATGCAGACTAGCCAAGTACGCAAGAAATATTAAAATGCACAAGTGTGTGCGCAAACAGAGGAGTGTCAGTAGTATCAGTAGTAATCCATCCATAGTGGTGTGAATCAATGAAACTACTGCATTTTTGGTGATATTTTTTTGGTTGTAAATTACTAACAGTTTATTTATGTTGAAATAACGTAGCTTATCTAAATTTGAAATAACCGTAGCGTTACAATTATTTTCTTATATTGTTATATTGAATGGGGTGAAGAACACATTCTCCAAAACTGGGGGAATGAGCCACAGAATCGTGAAAAATGGAAGGAGTGGAGGACAGAAAAGGCTAAAAAAAATGTGATGTCCGGTAAATAGCATTTGTGCTTTTGTTAAGTAGGATGTCCTAGTTACACACTTTTCAAAGCTTGGCTTAAACCACCGCCTCTTAAAACAGTACCATTTTAATAATACTTTGTAATTACAGTTGTTGAATTGTCAACACTCGGTGCTGAGCCTAGCGTTTAAAATCCAACAGTGCGCAAAGCAAAGTAATGTTTAAATAATACGTGGTAGGCCTCGGGTTTCAAAATGAATGACAGCTCTTTTAAATTAGGGTTGCTACCTTTATATGTTCTTGTTTTACGCCTTTTTACATAAAACAAGATTAAACTTTGTCATTATGTTTATGAGTTTAATTAGTTCGTTGCAGCCCTGTAGTTGACAGTATCAAAGTTATCCAATTAACCTGTTGTAGGGTTGTCAATTTTGATTTGATACCTTGCACATTTTGATAAAATGATTATTATAATTAGTGGACGTATTGTGGTCGGAATGCGACCGTATCGTATTGCTGGGAAGAACATGACTGTAACTTCCGAAAGTAACGGTCCCGAGATCATCATCGCGATCGAGATCAGATTATTATTATATTATATTATTATTATTATATTATTATTATAATTGCTCTTTACACCAATAAACACACATACCATCACGCCTGTATTCTCCGAAGGGTTAGGCAGAGGTGTATCAGTGTACACCCACAGTTCGCCGGTACGTTAAGGTCCCATGTAATAGGGGGCGAGCCTATTGCCATTAACCGGGCACAAATCCTAACTCCGAGCTGCTACTGAGAATTTCATAGAAAATCCCAGTAACACTTTTTGCTCGACCTGGGAATCGAACCCAAGAATAGAAGTAGATAGTAGTAGTTATAGAATTTTTTTAAACTGCAGTACAAAATTTACACTTAAAAAGAAAAACTAGTGCCGTTATTTCACATCTCTATTGCAAATCCAACACTTATTCACATCCCTAACTTTAAAAACCTCGTCATCGCACCTACAGGGTGATATAATTACGCGTGATCGTCTCAGCGCGTCGCCGGCGGACGTGGCAATTTGCGAAGCCCTCCCCCCACCTCTTACCCCTGTTCACCCCTTCAACCCCATCGCCCACAACCATCGTCCTCGCAACTCTGTAATGATGAAGCTAGTGCACGCATGTTTATATTTGTTGTGTTTTTAGATAAGAATATTATTATTAAATGCTTTTTCTTTGTACGTACAGATACCCTTATTGGGTACCCTAAAGAGGGAACCAATTAATGTAGGTTCCCTAGTTTGGGTATCTGTAGGTTTTCGATATCAGGTAGATGTCGATTTGTTTTTTATTACAGCTGTGCCTAATTTTTTTTAAAGTTAAAAAAGAGGTTCTAAGCGTTGGTTCTAATTTGACTAGAGGTAAATTACAAATTTCGCCTTGTCTCTGTACAAGTTTTGAAAAAATAATTCGTAAGTAAACCGTTGCGCAGAGACTTCAGTGATCATTTTGCGTAGGATCTTTGAAATTTGATTGAAATTCTGAATGTCTGGAACGGAAATGTAATGCTCGGTTGTATAGGTACATTATTTCTATAATAATTGAAACGTGAAGATCATCTACTGAAAATAAAATCACTGTCAATACGTGTGCTACAAATTAAGCAATAAGACTTGGATGTCCGCGAGACGGTCAAGTCCACTTGACAAGTCTACGTGATTGAAGCGAATATTGATCGTTTATCACGTATACTTGACGTCAATATTCGCTTCATTCACGTAGACTTGTCAAGTGGACTTGACCGTCTCGCGGACACATTTAATTAACTATGTTTTTATATACATTATGCTCACATATCTAACAAATTCAAAAGACCCTGCATCTAAAGTAAACAATCCCTTCTTTACAGGTAAAGAAAATGGCAGAACGCGTAGCCAAGTGCCGCGAAGAAGTTGCGAAGAGCAGAGAGAAGTACCAGTCGGCGTTAGCAGAGATCACGGCGTACAATCCACGTTACATCGAGGACATGACGGGAGTGTTCGAGCGGTGCCAGCAGATGGAAGCACAGAGGCTCAAGTTCTTCAAAGATGTCCTCTTCAGCTTCCACAAGTGCCTCAATATCAGTCAAGAACCTTCGTGAGTGTTGATTTAAGGTTTTATGTTTTGTAGGATTTGGGATTTCCAAGTAATCGTCCTAGGAGTCGGGTTTTATTACAATGGAATCGCAGTACTAATCAACGTTTCTGTACTACTCATCCACGTTTCTGCAGTACTTATTAGCGTTCTCGCATTTCCTTAAATGTCCCACCCGACCGTAGGGGGTGAACATAACAATGTCATGTCTCTATCTATAACATTCACTTGCTATTTTCAGATTACCCCAAATATACGAAGAATTCCACCACACGATAAACAACGCGGACAGTCAAAAGGACCTCAAATGGTGGGCCAACAACCACGGCGTCAACATGGCGATGGCCTGGCCACAGTTCGAGGTAACATAACATGCATTACTACTCTAACGCAAGCCTGCATACAAACCCGTCCCACTCACAGCGCAATGCATTACTATCTATGCGATAATATCGAATACTCTATGCATCTTATTAACGTGAATGCTTTTAGGTGTTGCATTCAGTCTTTAGGTACGGATTTTATTGAACCATGAAGATTTTATGATGCCATCATTTTAAATTTAAATGTGCCATTGATATTGCTATATCTGTTATGTTCAAATGTACATAAAAGCTGATAAATTTAACAGCAACCATTAAAGATCCTATATTGATAATAAAACCTAAATCTGCTGTGTTATTCTGTGAAATCTCTCTCGGTGATATTAAGTGAAGTAATCTCGAGGTGAGCTACGATGCCTTGGACTCACCTAAATTAATCTTACATGGGGTAGATTTTACAGAATAGACCAACTGAAAATACACTATATACATGTTGTACGGCCAACGTATCTTCGCGATCCTGAAGTTGTCTGATTAGCTGCGCAGTAGACAATTTTGTTTCTAAAAGATCCATTGCGCAGCTAAACAACTAACTTCAGGATCGCCAAGATATGTCGGCTTTACTTAACATTTGATTTGACAATCATGGTTTAATAAGAATCTGTGTAGGTCTAAACTACATTAGTCGTACGTATCAGTATGATAAAATAAGCATGACTAAATTTTAGATGTCTATTCTAAATCTTCTATAGTAGAAATTAGCAGACGGTATTCTATTGTTTCTAATAATATTTAGAATTCTTCGTAGAACCTGTTACTTATAATCATTTGGTGGTTGCACACTGCAAAAAAACCCTTTGAAAATCCCCTTATTAAAGCATTTTGATCAAGATATTATTTACCAGTTTCTACACGCGATTTCGTCCGGGTGGAAGATAAGTGTACCATAAGACATAGTCTATGGCACTCGACAATAATCTAGCTTTCTGTCAGTGAAATAATTTTTGTAATTGGCCCAGTACTTTAGATGTCATTTGTTGCATTTCTCTGGTCTAGAATTTAGTTAAAATTGGCTCTCATTTACTTCGCTGGTTTTAAATAATGGTCCTTTATCCCGAGAAATTTTGGTCCTAACGGTGTGCAGCTACTGCGCTTGTAGTTAGACCTTCAAACAATCCCCTTATCACAAGGTCCCTTAATGCCAAATAAACAGCTATATTTGATCTAGATAGGAACGTTTCAACACCGCCTTCACCTCGCATACCAACCGTTAAATACTTACAAAAATAAATACTTATATACAAATAATTCGAACGGATTTCCTTCGACGCAATATTAAATAAAAAAACTATCGACCTAGAATGAGCGAATAACAACTATTTTTATCGTTTCGGGTCAAGTGCATCGTAATTACTTTTGTAATATTTCTATTAATTCATAGCAATTGCAGTTTTATTACTGTTGGTCACACTATTTTCACGTAAAGAATTCGTTCATATTAATAGTCTAATTAGGTGGTTTTGTAATAAAAAAAATAAATAAAGACCTGTTATAATAAGTACATATAATTAAGTAAACAACATTAAATCAAATAATTTACTTTACAAAAAAAAAACTCTACACAATAATTGTCAAAGAAACTATTAAAAGGTACCATTAACACAAGGTCGATACGCCGGAAACGGATCCGATACGTAACAAATACTTGGCCGAAGCATCTGCAATGGTCGCCCGCATGATCGCGACCGCCCGGCGACCTCTGCCACGACCGGCGACCGCGCCGTGGTCGCAGGCGGCCCGCCGGTTGCGCCTAGCCCTGCCAACTTTCTGCTTCGGTGTGGATGAGAAAGCATCGAGCCGCGTGGCGCCTTCAGTCACCAGTAGCCAATGCTATGGAAGCAGCCGGTTTTATAGCAACCCGCTGATGGTACGACCACGGTGTAGGTTCGGTGGCGATGAGGTGAGCGGTGGTGTGGGGTTTATACATTGATAAAAAAAAACAATTCCCCTATTCAACTTTGTGTTTTAGTCAATGTATTGATCCACATATCTGTTGCTCGCGGTTACAGCACGGCTTTATGATGTAATGATGGACAGTAGATTTTGTGGGTAGGTTTGAAATGACATCATTTTTAATGTAACTGATTTATACTTATTAAGAAGCTTCTCCGGTTTATGTATTCTTTTAGGAGTTAATTATCGTTAAAGTAATGCTATATTGTCGTTCATATTACCTGTAAAAACAAACGATAAAAATCAAATAAGTTTATTTTAAATTACAAATAAGGTAAGTCATCTTTTTATACACCGCCATACAAGTTATGCAACACATGGAAGAAAATTTCATGATTCTATATCCCACAAAATGCACTGTAAATCGCCAATCATAAAGCTAGCACTCGATACTGAGAATCGATTAATCGTAATCGAATTTCATCATCAAATGATTTTGCAAAGCACCGAAGGGTTTGATGGTGTCACACGAATATACACCGTGATGTATGGTGTTAAAGAACAATTTCGCTCATAGACGATCACAGCACCATTCACGGGGCATTTACACTTGGTCGGTAAGCCGTGGGTGACTGACGACTATTCGGCGTCCGACCGGAAATATTAAGCACTGCAATCAAAATAATAAAGTTCGTTCAAATTGAGTGAAGGTACCTACTTCAATATACCAGAAGTGCTATGAAAAGGTGTCATTCACAAATATTTGCGAAATTGTTAGCTCGTCATTGAAATTCTATTTTGGCGAAATTGGATTTTAGTGTCGCCAATTCGGCAACAGCTAATCGGATTTCGAGATTCGAATTCCCCTGAATTCGATAATCAATGTCACAGTTTCGAACTGAAACGTCGAAATTCCAAACCTTGTCTTAGTTACCTACCTACCTAATTAGATCGCCCTAATTCTGGATTTGAGACCAAATTACGTTGCCGAATTTTGGATTCGGTTCAATGTAAATTAAAGCACTCATGATCACTCATCCACACTGAAGTATGGGTAGCAAAATGTTTTAGAACAGCACGCAATGTCACAAATATATAAATGCTGAAATCAAGGTATCCGCCATTTTGTAGATCTGCAAAAATCAGGGAAATTTAAATCGGCCATTCGAAATTAAATAAAAATTAGAATTCAAATAATGCACTTGTCCAAATAAAATTGCAATTTGAAATTAGTGAAACGAAAAAGCAAAATAAATTAAATTATAACAAAAGCGACAATTACTAAGCCAAAGATAATTTTATAAAAGTATTCAGTCCTAACTTTGTACAGCATAAGAATAAAAAACTAAAAATGTCGGATCGGAAAAATTGGAAAAATAGGCGGAAATCTTCCGCCACAAAAGACCGACAATATTTTCCTAGTTTGTTTTTCATTGTCTAATAGCATGTAGTTGTATTTTCTCCTTTCTCGACCCCCTCTAGTGCAATTAGCTTGTATTACCTTCTAACGAACACCGGCTTTGAATGGACGTGTCTCTGTTTACCTAATTTTGTTAATTACTTTTTTGTACACTTTGAGTTTGCATTTGAGCAACGAGACGTTGGGAAAACAATTGAGATAGGAATGCTTTAATGTTTTTTTTTTCTTGTTTTTAGTTTAGTACAAGTATTTTTTGTTAATTATCACAAATAGTAACAGTCGAATGTAGTAACAATTACTATATTTCTTTACTGTAAGCATAATCTTAATTTATTGTTACACTTCCTATTTTTAACCGATTAAAGAAAAAGAAGGAGGTTCTCAAGTTAACGCGTATTTCTTTGTTTTTTTTTTTAAATTTGATTTCGCATAACTTTTTTTGACAAAGTACTATCAAAATGTAGAAAAATTGTTTTAAATAAAGTGTCAAAATGTTTAAATAATCTACGTATTCCCAACGTGTCGTTGCCTCCGCCGTGACCGCTTGTGACGTGTGTGTCGGTGGACAGGAGTACACCGAGGAGTTCCGAGACATCGCCAAGGGCAAGTCCAAGGAGAGCCTGCCCACCGGGCCCATCACGCTGCTGAACCAGCGGCCCGTCAGCGAGGATGTACGTTACACCACATAAAGTTTACAGGACGCGCGCGAGTTTAATAGTATCTTCCATATAAAATAAAATACCAGCCTATTCCTGTCACACGGCCGGGCAAAGCCCTCTTCTCATACGAAAAAGGTACGAACATTGATCAGCACCCTTGGTCAAGATGGATTGGCAATTTCAGACTGAAATTATTTTTGATTATTAAACTCACATACTTTAAGATATTTTATCTAGCATTTAATAGTGGAAAGGTACCTTGAGCCTTCAGTTTCGATGCTAATAAACTCGCACGCGTAGTGTACACGACACTTTACGAACGACCGCGATGGTGGTGAGCCTAGGATGGAGCAGTGTTATTGAAAACCATATGACCATGGTATTAGGTTTGTATTTACACAAATAGAAGTATGTGAGAAGTTGTCGGCTGTACTACGGATACTAGATGTCCTGAAAGGCGTATATGACCGGAATTGAGTCTTAAACTTCTTAAGATCGTAAGTTTTTGAATGTCGAATGCGATGGTGAGAGAAGAGCCACTTGTAACACACGACGGTCACCACGTATGCTTATTGACCAAATGTCGAAGAGTAGCTTCATGAAATTACATGTGGCGGATGAGTACGCGTCGCCAATGTGACGTGGCGTGTTCCAAGTCTGTTTCCGGTCTGAACGACACTGACTCAACGTTTTGCCAATTTGGAAGATTTTAACGAAATTTTGCTAAATTTGGCGTCAAGTACGTAGAACACCATCGCTGTCGTACGTGAGATGACGTTACGCACGCGCCAGTCGCGTCACATATTCAGTGTTGCAAGACTGAACATATTTTGTACCATTTTGTACAACCTATGGTCTAAAACAGGATTTAAATGAGAATGAATGAAAGCCGGATTGGTATCTCGTAAATGCTTATTAGTTGTAGCATGACGGGTCTGAGAGTAGTTTGATTGTAAAGGGATGAGGTCATTCTCATTTTAATCTAATTTTATTTTAGTTTTAGCTTCATTTTTTATTTAGTTTATTTTATTTTTTGTTTATCGATGTTTGCATGATGGATGTGCGCTTCACTCTACAGTTTATGCATATTGGCATGAATTAACAATTTAACCCACATATATGAATTATAAAAGTTAAAATCTATATTTATTTAAAAGAATATTTAAGTAATCGTTTTAAAATATTGATCAACAATAATCCCCAAAATAAAATATATATTTTTATAATGAAAGAGTAAAAGGACCAAATTCATTTCAATTTTCCGACTGCAAAGAACGGTTTGTTTTAAATACAGTTACTACTTGCGACTTAAATATTTTGTAACATATTCTTTTTTGCATACTTAAAAATTTGGTCCTTTAACTCTTCTTATTACTGATCTTTTAAAACGTTCCAATTTTAAACATCTACGTCACATACACTACAGGAGCTGCCACCGATCAACAACACGAACAACAAGACGAACAAGGCTGCCAACCACACGGACACCGCTCCGCAACCACCAACAACTGTCATCAACAACTCTGCGCCCGCCAACAACACCATTGACAAGAAGAGCATCAGCGCGCCTATTGCTGTTACGTAAGTACTTTATACCTGGTATAATTCACGAGAAAGTCTGAAAATCCTGGTTATATAACTTTTCAGATCATTTCATACAAATTCTGTTCCATTTTTGAATATACAGTGTCACAAGACATATCACATAGCTGTTAACTGCGCATACTGTCCATAAAACTAAGTAACATTAGACGATTGTTTTTGCTGGGAATTGACTTTTTAGTTTGACAAATCGCTCGTTATTTTGCTCGTGTAATCATGTAATAGTATGAGGGCCGCGAGTGTACTTAAACTTTAGTAAAAACAATTAAAAGTTGTTACCGTAAAAAAATTACAAAAAAAATAATAACTAACCTTCCATTGTTCCGTAATGAGAGGATTCCCTTCCGTACACAGGGTGTTAGGGTAAACGAGGGACTTTCTTTAAGGCAGTGCAGTACTCATGAAAATGATGAACAATTTTTACTATAGTACGAACCGTAAAATCGCAAAAAAAAAAACTTCTCCATACATTTATGTTCGCATAACTCGCATAACATGTAAGGAACAGCAGATTTTTATTGCAATTTTAAATTTGATTTCATAGTGAAAGTTATTTTCATAAGCACTACACTCCCTTAGAGTATGTCCCTTGTTTAAACTAACACTTTGTAAAGTCCAGATCATAAGAAATTTGGCAATAATTGAAAAAACATTTAATTATTGGCTTTGTTACGTGTCTTTTCGCACTTATTTGCAGTGAATATTTTTACCCTTTCCTATTATTAACTTGCCCTTACGAGTCCTTTCGATACAATCCAAACACCTCTAGGACCAAAAAACCTCATCCTCTCTTCCCTTTGCCTCCCAGTATCGAACGTCTAGAGATATTTACTTGTACGCCTGGCTATCCGCACGACCGCACGGAGTCGTTCAGCGCCCACCTGGTCCGCCTGGCTATGAGGCCCGACGTGTCCAGCAGCTCCAGGTGCACCATCACGGATGTGCACAACCAGATCTGCGAGTTAGTTATTGTACTCTGCGTTCACGATTTAGTTTCCAATTTGTGTGATTTCGGAAAAGGGACTTTCATGTATATATGTAAAGTTGAATTTCCATTGCAACTGTTTATTGGGCACTCTGAAATCTACTTAATTTGTACGCATTTAAAGTTGATATTTGTATAATGACGTGAATTGGAAATAAAGATATGAATAGATTTTATTATGTTTAAGGTCTTAGAACTTGTAATGTCATTTCATATTGTTGAAAAAGTCGTTGCCAACATTTATCGGTTACGTATTAAATAATGTACTTGAGTTTGATTTCATCCATTAGTACGACTTTAATGTTGTTCTATTTATTGCATTTTATATCGTGCGTAGCGGTAATATTGGGTTATTTATAGATTATATTTTCAGATCGAATAATGTATATTTTGTAAACTCGCTAAAAAAACCTATAACATATTGTTCAAAAAACTAAATTCAAACTTTTCTCATGCAGCAACGGTACAGCCGCGGCGCCGAAATCGAACAAGACGTCTCCAGCTAAGGACAGCATCAAGGGAGGGCAGGAGAATCCCTTCGATGAGGACGAGTGGGACGAGGAGTCGGCCGGCGCCCTCACGGACACCGGCGAGCCCGGCGTACCCGTGCGCGCGCTTTACGACTACACCGGCGCGGAGAGCGACGAGCTTAGCTTCAGACAAGGTAACCAACCATCAGGTTTGCACAGGCACACGCCGATGAGGTAGGCAGAGAAAAAACAACCAAACCACGTGATAATTTCTCCTATTTTTAAATGTACCGTAACGATGTTTAACGCTGATTTATTTTAAATATTATTTTTAAAAATTTACCAAAATTGATAATATACCAAATCTGATTAATATATCTTTGGTATATTGAATTAGTTTGGCGTAAGTAATTGAACTATTTAAATATTGTGGGTTGGCCCGTTTTGACAGAACTAGGCCCATTATGAACTAATTTATCATCATGTCATTGAATATCTCTTCTTTATCCTATCATCCCTCTTACCTATCGTACTGTTCAGTCCAGAGGGCAGCACTGCTTGCCTTTAATGCACGAAGTAGGAATGGAATGGAGTGCTAATATGCATATTTCTTCTTAGAACCAAACGCTCAGTTAGTGCGGTGTGCAGAGGGATCGAACGCATCGCCGGCGTCGCCCCGCCCGGCCTCGACGACTGTCGCGGTAACCATACATGCATTACTTGCACACCGCCGCACCTTAGCACTCCATTTTGTTACTGCTCTGTAAATAGTCCCCCACACGTCCATAGTAGCCATTTGACATTATTATTGTAGTTAGTTCAAATGTTACAGCAGACGTGTGGATGATCATACATATTTAACATATATATAAATATTATTATTTTAACTTTCAGGAGACTTGTTCGAAAAATTAGAAGACGAAGACGAACAAGGCTGGTGCAAGGGACGGAAGGATGGCCGGGTGGGACTGTACCCGGCCAACTACGTGGAGCCAGTGGGGCACTAGCCCACGCCGGCCCCCGCTCCGCCCGCGCCCGCTTCCGTGCTACATGACGAACTGTAAAGTGTGAACTGTGGGCAGCAGGCCTAGGGGTGACTGAATAAGCTAACTTGTTCCAAATATAAATAAAATAAATAATTCCAACTCTCTAGTAACAAATTGCACTTTAACACCAAAAAAAATGGCCTTAACCGAACTAAATATTGTTAAAATAGTCGACTGATATATTTAGCTGGCATATCTCTACCTATGCTGTACGTATAGCACGCTTTATATACATAAGTGTTGGTTTAATTTCAACTTCAATTATGCCAACGCGGTATTGTAAAGCCACAAGTATTTTGATTTTGTATTATAGCAATTAAATATTAAAAATATACACAAAATAGATGTATATAAATGTATAGGCCTACGCATCCTTTTTCGAATGAAATAATTATTCTACCCTCAGAAAAGCAGTATTAAGTACAGTTTATAATTCAAAGTGAACGTGAAATTGAATTAAATGTGAAAATAAGTTAGTGTTATTCATTCATTTCTACGGTCGACAGAAAATCAATTGAAATGTAAATGTTACGAGATCATTATGTGACAGGTTATAAAATTAGTTTGTTTTATATTCGCGAGTCACGATGTAGTCATTATAATAGTAACCGGTTCTAAGTACATTCAAATGTAACGTATGTGTTTAATTCTATATCGAATAGCTATAGTATATTAATTTCACACCGTCACTCAGACAGCAGTCGGCTTCAATGCGTCTTATGATATCATTTCACTCGACATCGAACCCCATAGCCCATGGATCGAGCTGTTTTTGATGTATTTAAAGACTATTTTCTAATTCAACATTTTGAACTTAAATTTTTGTACATTTCTATGAAAATAAATTTCAAGTTGAGTCAACTTTTTAAGGGTTTTGTTTAAAAATGTAAGTGAGACGGTGTTTTGATATTTTTGGAACTGTTTGTAGGTACAATATGGAAACCAAAAATTGTTTACTTATAACTTGTAGTGACACTGCGCATCCACTGTCAGCGAGACATCGCTACTGGTGTGTGAGAACTGCTCCCAAGCGAGTCTAGGGGGCAGATATGTACTGCAGACCCCGACGTCCGGTTGGGCGCCAGAGGTGTATCGACTATCTTAATAGTGGTAAAATTGACTGGCTAGTCGACTTGTAGTACAATCAGTGCCTCGCATTACTTAACCCCTTTTAGAAAGAAGAATAGGAAAAGAGGGTCAGGTAACGCAGGCCACTGACTGTACATTATCGCCTCGGACCATCGGTTGTATATAAAACGTATAAAAGCAATTGACCTAGGCAATATCAGTTCGACAAGGGTCCCAAATCGTTCAGTTGAACGATGCAATAGCCGGTACATCTCTAATGATATCGATGAGGAATTTAGCTAAGCCAAAAAGTGTACGCCAATATAAATAATTAGGTAACAAATTATACCTTAAGGCGGCAATGGGATTTATATTTTTGTGATATAACGGTACTCGACAGTGGTCGCCGCTGCACCTAGTTGTGTTTATGTACATACACGATTATTATATATCTCCTCGTGCTTTTAGAGTATTTATTTCCCATTGTATATAATGTAAAATGCATTAATAAATGTATGTAAGTTATAACGGGGCGGGCGCTCAGCTGGGACTGACCGAAGGCCTAATGCTGGCCGCGCGGCCTCTTTTGTAACTTCCATTTACACGGTTCCGGACCACGACACGCCGCTAGCGCCGCCTCGTTGTTTAGGTTAAATAAACAATAACGATTATTAATATATTACGAGAAATGTTTAATCTTTTCTTTTTCCCTTTTATACCTCGTTTTAAATATTGTTGTATTGTGTAATTATAGTGGGAGTCATTACGTTAGAGCCTGGGTTTCAACACTTGACTTGTGAACGGTCCTGCTTAGTCCGTAGCTGTTTTGTTTTCATTGTTATTGGTTCAGCGACCATTTGTGAGAAATTCTTTGTATTATATAATTATCAAAGAGGGTGGTTTTGGACCACATATGTTAATATATTATGAATATTGGTAAAATAAAATTGTTACATATGGTATGGACGTGTTTTATTTTGTATGTTCGTTCAATTTGTATTCTATATGAAATCACGCCTGATATGGCGGAAGTCTTGTTGAAACAAGAGTCAAATAAGATTCTAAATTGTGTCCCTGTGCCTACCTCTTTTGGCTGTCCGCCATGTCAGACAATCGGTGACCGATTTTTTTGTCGGAGAGAATGGATATGTATTCTACAACGCACATGTCCTACAAAAAAACGGTCCCACGAAATTGTGGATCTAGTGAACGTCCCGATAATTGGTACTACAAAAATTCTCTAAAATTCAGACATGGGCCTCCGCCCATGTCTGAATTTTAGAGAATACAGTCGTGATGACATGAGGATCATGGCAAAAGGATATATATTAAAATAACAGTTGACAATTTTAAAAATCTCTTTATTTGATGGAACGCAAGTGCACCGTCTCAGGGTTATCATTCAGCCTACTGCCGTACATTGTGCTCATAGCGTAACGTACACGAACGCTTTTAGTAAACATTTTCAATAACATTGCAAATAACAAACAAATAATTTCAGTCAGTTTTAATTGCGTATGTTTTGTTTCTAAATAAGGGTAGGTACGCATCTATTAACAGAGTATATTGCACTACGCGGAACGTACAGCAATAGGCTAGGTTCACATCGAGTTACATCTGTCTAAGCCAGGCTAAACACTACATTAGGTACTGTTTCAGGGCGGGCTGTGTAGTGGTTTTGTTTTTCTGACAATACAAAAGGTTTTAGGAATTTCTTTTATGTTATCTATTTTTAAATCACATTTCTGGCTTGGCTTATAGGTTGGACAAGCTGGCAGGACTTGACTTTGTGATTAAAAAGTCTCACATTTTAGCAGAGTCGCGCTTGTATAGCCCAACACTTATCCATAACATAGCAAAAAAGTCAACAAAATTAGCTTATTTTTTTTACCAGAAACTTAAAAGGGAGTTATTTTACTCATCATTACGAAAAACTTTTACTATAGGACCAATCTTAAAATGGCGAGTAAATAAATCAACTGATTCATTCATCACCCATTTAGAATTGGACCCAAAGTAAGAATGTAAAATAGTGTGAGCAAATTCAAAAACTTAAATGCATCATTAAAAATCCGCTAACGAGATCAATTTGAGGTATAACACCGCTGCACAGCCGCCCGCTGTCCGAAGCACACAGAAGCTACTTCGTATGCAAAGTCCAAGGCAAACTATATCGCTATCGCAGCTCAGCAGGACCAACATGGAGGCGCGGCAACAATCTGTCGTAGCATTATCTCGAGTTGAAACTAGACAATGAAAATGGCACATCGAGTTTAAGCAAGGGACACAGAGGTGTGACAGAGATGACGCTCTACAAAACCATACTCGGACTCTTGTCATTTATTTCATTCCACAATGTTCTAAGGTAAATTTTAAGTTACATAACAATGGTTTATTGATTTATTGGTAGGATGAATCGTGCATCATGTAGAGGTTTCACACGCACGGGTGCAATTTACTAAACGGCACATTTTTTCAATTTTCAATTTTTATACAAAAATAGCGTCCCAATTACCGTCATTTCATTAAAAAATATTATTTCTGGTCTCGTGGTCGCTAGCGCGACTGATGAGCACGGAGTCCTGGGTTCGATTCCCGGGTCGGACAAAAAGTGTTATTGGGCTTTTCCATTACGAATTTCTCAGTTTGGAAGTTGGCGGTGTGACACCCCCGTGCCTCAGAAAGCACGTAAAGCCGTTGGTCCCGGCTGTCATTCGTAGATCTTTCACAGTCGTTACGGGTAGCCAGAAGCCAGGAAGTCTGACAACCAGTCTAACCAAAAGGTATCGTGTTGCCCAGTAACTGGGTTGTAGAGGTCAGATAGGCAGTCGCTCCATGTAAAACACTGGTATTCAGCTGCATCCGGTTAGACTGGAAGCCGATCCCAACATAGTTGGGAAAAGGCTAAGTATATGATGATGATGAATTACAAACAACAAAAAGAATCAGTCACACCGATCAAGCCGTTCAAGCCGATCAAACCGTTCGATCTTTCATACATGCAGCAATTAAAATAATTTTCATGTATGAATTTGATGATGCTCAAAAAACATTTTTTTTAACTTGTCGCGCCATATTTACGACCAGGTAATATGATAAAACATAATCACAATCTCGTTCAGCATGAGATAATGCAACGATAAAATGTAGTCGTGCTGCACATGTCCGCCCGACAGTGAAGCCATCGGTACCGCGACACATGACTACGATACAACACACGTGAGCAAGGTATCTGTGCACTTTGTGCATATTTGGCACAAATAATCTCTGTGCGCGCTTGTATGAACGCTAGTCCTTAGTTCTGCATCGAGACAAACGTACCATGTGATAAGGTTATGTCCAGACGACAGAATTTATTCATATAGCTTTCAGGTAGGCTTTCACGCAATAGCGTTTTTCTGAAAGTTTTCACCCTTGGTGCGCGCTCAACCCGCGTGTAACGTCTCTTCTCTGAACGTAGCCTTATATTTCCACCATAAAAAAGCAAATGTATAATTCTCTTTTTACCAAAATTGTGAGTAAAAATCTTTGGTACATTTTGTATCGATGCAAAACCAATAAAACAGGAACAAAACCTGCGCACACGCATAAAGCATTCATAACCCACCCGACGTGATATTAAATGCAATTACCGAAAAAACAACGTTTATATTTACATGAACTAGCCGTGTATGTACATAAATAGGGGGGAACCCCCATATACTGATATGTGAAACAAAAAAAAAAGTGTACTTATTTACAAATCATACAAAAATGAGTATGTAACAAGTTGTATGGGTGAACGGAACGAGATTCCTGAACGATAAATAATATCTCTTTACAAGGAATATTATGTAAGAACTAAGATAGCGTTCTACAGGTCTATAATAATGTACGTCAGTATAATAATATGTACGAGGGAAGGTCCTTGAGCGTTGAAACGTGGAGTTTTCTTGCGAGCTGAATTCGATATAATTTTTAAAACACGCACTTCTTACATGCCCAAAAATTATGTCTATGCCATAGTACGTGTATAGTCTATTTATGGCTACGTATGTTGCTAAATAATATTATAACTTTTATCTGACGAATAAATATGGCTTTTATATAGACTGTCATATTTATCTGTCAGATAAATGTTCTATGTGAAAATTTGTATTCAAAATTAATCGTAGTCGACTTCTAATCGAATTTATTATTTGATTTATTTAAAATCTAGCTCTATTAAACCCGACGTACCAACACACAGCCTCCTCGTCGTAAAAAACAATACAAATAACATCTAATGCGAACTATTAACATAACATTACACAAACGGGAACCGAACTCTTTACACAACAGTCATCGATACATTATTTACAAACGAGAAACATACGTACGACACTAATTCATTATTTATTATTATTTAATAATTAATTATAAATACTTTGACATAACTATGTTTGTTTGGAATTGTTTTTGTGAGATGAGTATGAGAAAACGAAATAAGCAATAATATATAGAAACGATAACTTTTATCATGGATTCAGATTGCTTGTAGACATCCACGGGACAAATTTCTGAAAACCAATTAAAAAAATATGTTGATGTTACATACAAAAATGAAACACCATATGATCAAGATGTGTGGAAGAGGTGCTATTGTTTTAAATTAACTAACGAATAATATTAACGCTTGGGAGGTCTAGAATCGTTTACTAAATCCATGAATAAAGTTTTCGTTTCGATGTCCCTTCCAAAATGTATTCAAAATTTAATTTAAAATCTTAGGTAATTAGCGTGTTTTGAAACTCACATATTTACCGACGTATTTAAAACAACATCTATCCCTGACAACATCAATAAATTTAGCAGGGATGCTTTAAATAACTTTAGCGCCACATATATTTTGTGACCCATGTTACAAATGCATCTCTATGACAAATACGATACAGTTCAAATTCCATTGTGAGTAAAATTTGTTTAGGACATTTTTATTTCAATAAGAATAGTCATTTAAAATTGAGCTTAGAGAACGCAGCGCTAAAATAGATAGTAGAGTACCATTTTATTGTAGTGGTGTAGGCGTGGCTCTAAAAAAACAATCGCCACTCGTCACACACGCCAAACTTCGAAAATGCCTCGACCAATTTAATTTTCTTTTTGTTTTGTTCGGCTCAATACTGGAGACGGTTTATTTAAACCGAAACAAGGGGGAAAATGTAGGTAATATGAAGTATATCCGGTCATCTAGTTTTATTTAAAAGACGTCTGAATCCGGATAAATAAATGAACCATGCTTGCACCGCAGTTCTGGTAAAATGTTTAAATACTTTTAAAGCGTAAATCGATAGCTAACAGTAAAAAAATAAAAAATATCTACAACTGTTAGTTGTAGTCCAATCCAGTTCAAATTATATTAATCATCTCGCAAAAACAGTCCAATTTGTCCATGTTCTACACCGCATCGAGATCATAGCCCCTACACAATCAGTTTAAATATTTCAAAGCCTTCTGCCTACCCCCGCGGGGTTTAGCGCGAGTATAAACTTCATATAACCAAGATATATTAACTATGGTCAATATACACAAGCCTGTGTTCAATAGACGTCCACTGCCGAACATTGGCGTGCCTTAATAACGGCCATTGGCCGAAAATACATTTATTTCTAATAATAATAAATACAGAAAAACAAAAATAATAATAGTCTTGTAATAACATTTATATCAAGTCTTAGACATTGATGAAATCGAAGGAATAATCTCCTTTCTCAATTATCGATATCGATACAGCTCTAGCCGCGAATCGTTCACGTCATTCGTTCTATACTGCCGCTATATCTATCGACAGATATACCTCAGTTTTGGTCGATCGTCACGCCTTTCGTCGATGTATTATCGACTGTTCCGTCGATGTTTACATATCGTTGCCGCGCTGTACTGCGGGGTGTAGTGGTGAGTGTTCACTGCAGACACGCTTGCAACTTTTCGATCCACTCCTGCGCAGCGTTCGCGTCGCTTGCACAGAAATTGTATGTACGTCGGCTTGTGCGCAACTGTGGGAGGACATGTTCATTTTTTAATTAAGTTTTAAGAGTAATGAAGGGGTGTTAATAATTTTCTATTCTTATGGATTCCTTTTCTTATAAATATTTAACGTAAAATATCCTTTTTTTTGTTTTCCTCAATAATTATTACCTCAGCAGTTGTATACAAAATAAAAATTAAGATTGACAAAACTTTGTAACATACTGTCGACTGTTACCCTAATATTAGAAGGTATTTTGCAACAAAACGTGCGATTTCTGTGACGCCGAGTGTGATTATAGAATACAATACTCACGTCAAAGAACGATCTGTCGTCACACTTCTTGGGCGGGCCGGGAGCCGGCGACGCCTGCGTCACTGTTATCACCTCTGCCAGATCTGGAATTGCGATACAGTATTATAATCCCTGACTCCTTAAGCCTGCATTTCTATGTTAGGACTTTAACATCAAAATCATGATGAATCAAAATAAAAGGTTTTATGCAATTTTGAACCTACATACAGGACAATGTTCAAATTTGAATTCACAACTCTTTCAAAAGCATTTTAAAGTCCGGAAGTGTATCACTGTTGTTTGCAAATTTCGTGAAAAAGATAAGTTTGGTCTTTTATAAAAAAAAATGGCATTATTAGAGATTTTAACTTATATCGATTGACGCAACTTTCTGGTGGTTGCTACTATCGATTTTGGCTTTCAGGAGTTGCCGTGTTCGGAAATATTGTGGCGGGGTTGTCAAAATAAATAAATACCAAACGTTTTATGGTAAGTGATGCGTTCTCTTACCGATAAATCCTTTACAGTGCGAGTCTTCCATCGCGTCGTAGTACCGCAGCTGATGCTTGATGGAGTCCAACACAAACCAACTGTAACAGCATGAAACAATTTATAGTCAATACCGATTTCACTTGAAAATATTATCTCCTTCGGTTTTTGGAACCATGATCTTAATTCCTGATTAATAAAACAGCTGTTGATGATGAACCTACACAGTACCTTATGGTGAGTCCACACTTGCACACGCGCACGAATCGTGTACACTACGCATCTCAAACGTCTATGGATAACTTGCACGCGAAGGAGTCGCTAACCAATCGTTAACTTGTCCTGAGGAGTTCATACTATGGTTCTAAGGTGCTACTATAGTGAGCGACGGTTCATGACTGTTAGACTTACCGCTGTTTCCATCCTTTGAGCAGTGCCCCTCGCTTGTACAAGTGCCCTTCATGTGTCCTGTTCTCGGCCACGTTGGACGAGAACTGTTCGTAGTACTGTTGCGATGACGACTGCAACGTTGCGACACCTGGAAAAACAGTTATGATTTCTTGGTGAATTTTTTCCATGTTTTTTTTTTGGTAGCAGGACTGTTGTTTGTGGTTCCTGGGTTTGATTCCTGAGTTGAGCTCAAAAAGTGTTATTGAGTTTTATCATGTGGTACCTGCAGAAAGCGGCGGGCATAGCGCGTCGGCGTCGGGCGGGGGCGGCGCCTTGTACTTAGTGCAGGGCGGCGCCCACGCCTCCGCGCAGCGCTCGTGACACGACGCGCCGCAGTCCACGCAGCGCACGCCCGTCTGAGAGGGGGGGAGACGGGTATGAATTAGATGGCTATTTTTAAATAACACGACAGCCAGTGAATATCAGCTCGTATAGTAGCCGCCACGAGTCGTGGGCACAAACGACAAGTTTATTTTTAGGTCGACCGACGCCGCATGCGATTGATATGTCAGTCTAATCGATCGCATACAGCGTCGGAGCCCCAAAAAACTCAGAAAGGAACCTCAAGACCCAAAAATGAAGTTGGCATCTTTCGTGGCGGCTGTATACGCGGCTGCGCACCTTGAGCGGCCCCCACAGCAGGTCCTGGCAGTGGTCGCAGCGCGCGGGCGCGGCGGCGGGCGCGGGCGCCCAGCGGTGGGCGGGCGCGGGCGCGGGAGCGGGCGCGGGCGCGGGCGGCGCGGCGGCGAGGCGGCCGCGCACCAGCACCTCCAGCGTGGCGCGCTTGTGCCACGCCAGCGTCGCGCGCCGCACCACGCCCGACGACATCGACGAGTTGCGCTGGCAACCAGGACACCAACATCATTACGCTTGCAGTTTTTAATCTCATCAATGGATTTTAGGTTACCTTTTCATTAATACCCAACTCAGAAAGAGGAGTGTACTTAAACTCTTAAACTGGTGAACCGATTGAATGCAGTTTTTTTTTATTTCAAAGCAGGTTACCTAGCGTTGATTCTTAGATATGTTTTATCAAAATCAGGTCAGCCATTTCAAAGTTATCAGCTCTTTTGTTAGCTGAAGTAGAGATCTCTATTTTTCTGTCGAGAGTTATTTAAAACTTATTCAATACCGGTCAAACAAAATATAATAAATCAATTGACATGAAAATAAGAAAAATGCACTTTGAACAAAAAATCACAGGACATACATGGGGATATTTTGAGAGGCCCATAAAGAAAGACTTCCATATATTTTTTTGACATCACAATTTATGCCGTCTTGTACATAAGTTTTTACCTGTAATTCCAACGTGTTGGGCAATTCCAACTGGTCCCACCGGACGCGCCACTTCTGAGGCAGGTGGCCCAGCTCCAGCTCCAACTGTCTGATCCTCTCCAGCAAGCCGGAGAATGAGTCCGGCATACTGCGAGCTATGCTGTCGTAACTGCAACAAAAATATTACATTTAGGAGATTAAAGAAATCAATAGAACATTCAATCAAAGTCGAAAGTTAAAGTCAAATCATTTATTTCAATTAGACCATTAAAAGGCACTTTTGAACGTCAATTACATGTTAAAATTAAAAATATTGAATCTAGTTTCCCATTCCAAAAGGTAGTTTCGTATAGAGAAGAACGGGCAAGAAACTCCATACATACTCTTTAAAAAAAAATGTATTACAATAATAATAATATAAAATAAAATATACTGATGTCAAAACGATCTATTAAAAAAAAACGTCACTCAAAGTACTGCAATACGTACTCAGTGCCACAAATTAGAAATGAAAGCTAAATTAATTGTAATATTAAATACAATTATACATTTTAAAGACAAAGAATCATTGTGTGAGGCATACTCAAATGTAGAATTAATGTCGAAGAGAAAAATACTTAATCAAAATAAAGTACTTATATAATTCAATTAGCAACCAGTTGATTTTGGCAAGAACAATCTAAATCATATGTCAATGTCAATCATGTCAATTTATATTATTAGTTGGACTTCAACACTGGTATTCTGTAAAAATCTCTCTCGGTGAATTTAGGTAAAACTTGATGCGAGCTGTTATCCCACTATAGAGATTTTACAGAAGAGAGCGGCAGGTTTCGTGTAATCGTTTTGCCCTAACATTTAAACGACACCTAAATATAATCCTTAAATAGTATTGCAGGGAGTGCACTGGTATTTGAGCACACAAATGTGCACTTTAATATTTCCTGCGTACCTGACTAGTCTCCATTGAGCCTTGACCGAAATTGGCGCCTAGATAAGGAGGACATTGTTATACAAAGTTTGGAAAAATTACCCAGCGGTGACGACTCTTCGCTGCGGATGCCTGGTCTCCGGTTCGGTGGGAGTGAGCACCTCCAGGTCGTAGGGCGCCCCATGGGACAGGTCCTCACTCGTGTAGTACTGCCACACTTCCAGCGCACTGATTGAGGATACTGGACGGAGCACCTGTACAGGTAATGTTGTTTTAGAGCGTTATAAGAAACTTTTGGCTAATAATATTATATATATACCGGCGAACTGTGGGTGTACATTGTTACACCTCTGCCTAACCCTTCGGGGAATACAGGCGTGATGGTATGGTGTATAAAGATAAAGAAAAAAAAAAAAACGTTTATAATGTCAAAATAACAGTGTTTTTACCAAATGCAGATGAATGTGGCTGCCTCGTTAGCTACTAAGCTAACGGACCGAAACATACCGGCGAACTGTGGGTATACATTGGTACACCTCTGCCTAACCCTTCGGGGAATACAGGCGTGATGGTATGTATATACATATGAATGTTTACACGGTACTCAATTGTGTATTTAATTATTGGCTAGTGGTTAGACCGATTTTGACGGGACTTTCACTGGCAAATAGCTTGATGGCATAAGGCGTTTTTTATTTTGGAAAAATAATTATGCTTCCGAGAAAAAAATTAAAACCACGCAGATAACCTACATTCACGCAGGTTAAGTCACGAGTATAAGCAATATACTGATAAAGGGTAGGTTTTAGAACATGTTGAACAACTTTATCAAAGTTAAATTAATAAAAATCTGATTACAAAGCTCACCGGATTATCCAAATCAGGAGTGTACAAGAAGTTGTAGAAGATGGGCGCCTTCTGGTGGTGGCGGTCGATGTAGTCGAACAGCGAGTGTCCCAGGGTGGGGGCGCGGGGGCCAGTCGCGCCGGGGCCCGGGGCCTCCTCTTCCGACCCTGCGCCCGCTTCGCCGCCCGCACCGTATAGGTACACCTGGAGTGAGGAAAACTTATGTCTAAATTGATAAAAAAGACAACGATGTTAGCGGTCGCTCTCTTTTTAAATTTAACAGGTGGAACGGGTGGTGTTATCGTAACAAGCTTGAACTTGAACTACGAATTCAATAATTATTTAGTTTTTAAATAAAAATATTTACTATTCCTTACAAAACCGCAACACTTAGGCGATTTTCACACTGCACCTGCACTGCACATCACGTAGCGTGGGACGGCAGATTTTAACGTCGTATACAAGAGTTTCAATTTATATAGAAAACACGCCTGCCACGACACGCTACTGACGCGTCTACTCGCGCGCACCTCGCACCGCGACGGGACGCTTCGCTAGTGATGGAATCGCTTAACACGCTTAAAATGTATGGAACATGCAACTTTTTTTTTCTAACAAAAGGATGATAAATGTTAACCCGTGGGTCTAGAGCTAGACTCATGTACTGAATCCATGGGAAAATTAACCTAATTATAAAAATAAAATATTTTTCTTTCTTTCTGTTTAGATAAACAATACCATTGTAATGGTTTCGTGTACGAGTACTCACCATCCTATTAGTATCAGCTCGTTTATCGTCGGCGGCAGTGATCCCCAGCTCCGCCCGCTGCGCTTCACTGTCCAGTAGGAAGGTCCGGAACCGACACGACACGCTGTGGTACGCCACGAAGCGCAGGTAGTACTCGTTGAACTCGAAGGCTAGGGGAAATTGCTTCTGGAGCTGTAAGGTAAAGAAATAGGGTTCTAAACTCAATTTTGAAAAGTGTCTCAATTATATTCTGTAGTGCTAATAAACCACAAAAAATACACAAAATTTATATTCAATCGGTAAGTACCCTAAAAATGCATTTAAAATTTACTATTTCGCGCGTATTTTGACGAAAATGCAGGACGCAGTAGACGCCATATTTACTCTGTGGTGGTGAGTACGTGACGTCAGTTGACGATCAGTTGACAGTTGACAGCTGTCAGTTTAGTTTACACAGGCGAATGACGTAATAACATGGTGGCTACTAATTTATAGTGATAGAGAACAGATAAAAAAAAAGTTTGAATTGAATTTTAAATTTATTTTGTAATTTTATGAACTAAAACTAACCGATTGCTATTTGCCTAAGCGATCCCAATAATATATTTATAGACTTTTTCTCATATAGAGAAAAATACCCTATTGTAAGGGTCAGCTCACACCGAGACGCGACGCGAATTTACACGACCCTGCACTATCCAGCACCGAATTCTCACAATGAAATGTGTATCTTTTAATGTAGTAAATAAAGTTATATTTTGAGTCGATGTGCGCGCAGCGTCGCTTCGCGTCTCGGTGTGAACTGACCCTTAGTGGTATGGTTATATGCTAAACTAAAAGGTGTGTAAAAAGAAACTAAACGAATCCAAAAGTTCTATCCAACATTGCGATTTTCTTATCCTGCACTATACGTGGGCAAGACAAAAACTTATTTTCTGGATACGAAGACATTGAAGGCCAAAGCTTATATTTTTATACATGTATTTTTTACTAAAACAAGTTTTACACTTGTGTAACTATAAAAACCCTACAGCCCCTACTTTTGTATACGTATCCATAAGTGTTTTGTGTGAAAATGCCTAATTATTACTTTCGACAGTAGCTCTAATCTCTAGTAGGCAAGCCATATTCTGATGCTGTATCCTGATTTTAGAGGTCAAGACTTTCATCAAGGAAGATTTTTGAGGGGTCTACCTGATGGACAGCATCCAGGAACATGAGGAAAGTTGGCGTGAAGCCCTGTTGCGGCGTGGCGCCTATGTTGGAGCGCTGCTGGAACTTGTGGCCAAGTGCCAGCCATTCCTTCTCCACCAGGATACGGAAGCCTTCTAACGTTCGGTAGTAGGGTTCCAAGCAGATTTGCGCTAGAGATGATATCTGAAATGAAGAAGGTAGGTATTATTTCATGGTAAAATAAACAAGAGCTTATCTTACATGCCCGCGAGTCCGTCCGCGTCAATTTTCTTACGGAAGCCATTTTTTTTATAACAAGATCTAGCCTATAACACTATATGATAATGAGATAATGTAGCTTCTAAATAGCGAAATAATTTTCAGATTTTGACCAGTATTTCCGGAGAATAGAGCGTTCAAGAAAAAACACTTCAGCTCATAGTAGATAGAAAACGTACAACAATATAATATACAGAAAAATGTGTACAACGACGCTTTGGTATTGCGATGTGTATTAAAATTGACACTGTGTGTTACATGACATAAAGCTCACATTTGAATGCTTTTGAGCCAAGATAGTCAACCCGTATATAGTATAATACATTATAGGGAATTTGGTTCTGTTTGAACGAACCTGTGCCGTGGCATCCCAGCCATCTTCCAAAGACAGGAGCACGGAGGATCCCTGCAGGTCTAGGAGATCTACCACTGCGCCAGACAGCTGGAACAGCTGCCGGAGTTGCCACAGCCAGCCTGATTCTTCTATTAGTCTAAAGGTACAAATACGTTTATTATAATTAGACCTTTAAAATGCACTTCTGAACGTCATATGCAAGAAAAAGGAATTTAATCGCGTCTTCCAAAGGGTAGAACCAGCCATACAAAATATGGAGAAAAATGGGCAAGACACTCTAATCCTTCTCTTTTAACATAAATGTTTAACAATATTTTGTACAGGATCAAACATAATAGATGTACTTTGTAAAAAAAATACTATATTTATAATATAGTACAAAAATTAGAAATTAAGAAAGGTTTTTTTTTTTGGGGGGGTATCATCAAATAACTTCTGCCGCCCAGGACGGGGCGGGAGGGAAGAAAGGTTACGGTTCCTAAAAATATTGTTTCTCTCCAGTTTAGAGAAACTTAGCCCTTTATCCTTCTTATTTGTGTATAGCAATTAGAATATGTTGTGTTGTCCCACCTTAGGAAGCCAGGATGGTCATGTGCGGGCGGCGCGGAGGGCACGGCGGCGCGCATGAGCTTCTTGAAGGCGTGCTTGCTGGCGCGCGCGTCCGGGTACTCCGCCGGCAGCGGCTCCGCGCCCGCGCAGCCGCACAGCGCGCCGCCCTTCTCGCACACCACGTACAGCGCGCGCCGCCCCGCCCCGCCCGCCTCGCCGCACGCTGCGGGCATGGGTGCCGAACACTTGCATCAGAAACACACTCCCTCGCTTCTTAATATTAACTAGTGTATAGAGATACTTAACGAAGCTGAAACTATCGTCAGTCCCATCATCGTTGTAATCATTATTTTTGTTCTGAACCTTATAATAACCGACACGAGCCACGAATTTCAAGTTATTTTTTGGATCTCTGGCGGAATGAAGGAGGCGGGGGTGCCGACGCGCCACGTGATTGGTCCGTTAGTCGGACCATCAATCTTTTCGTTACAGAGATAATGAAGGTCCAAATTGTAAGTTTTTATTGCTTTGTTTTACAAAAATAAGTTTGAAATGTTCAAACTAAACTTTAGATACCCCAGCTGGACTGTTGGACGCACCCCATAAGCATGTTTTGCGTGTTTTTCATTCTACGATAACCAAAAACATTGATTTAGCATGTCAAAAAAAGAAGTCATTTCCAGCAATCATTTTTGCCCTTAGTTTGATGGGGGTGATGTATCTTTTTACATCCCACAAAAGTATGGATCGCGAGGAAGTTTGCTTCTCTATCATAATGCTAGTAAGAAGTAACAGATATAGTCCTCACCGTCGTCGGCGTCGGCTCCGGAGAGGCGCTGGCGGGGCGCGTAGAGGTCGAGGTGCGAGGGCTGGCGGCGTTCCTTGAGCGACCCCCAGCGCCCGAAGTGCCGCGCCGCGCTGCCGGAGCCCTTGCCGCCGCTGTTGCGACCCAACACGCTGATACGTAAGTTTTGTGTTACTTGTCTTACAAACTACACGCCCATCAGACTCAACTTTCTTACTTTACTGTTCATGCTGACTGTACCGATTTCTGTATTCAGCAAGTGCTTTATCTAGGTACCGCATAGAGTTGTTCACATTAAAAGCGATCAATTTAGATGCAGTTTTGCAACCTCGTCAAATTTTAGAAGGCAGCCAAAAAAATAAACTTACGACAATAATTAACTGGTCCGTAATGGTTTGACAGTATTTCAGAATCTATCTCCTTACTTTAATTAGGATGCAAAACTTCACCTTGCACATGACAGAATAATTGATGAATGTGTTTACGACTGATTATTAATGTTTAACAAATAACCCTGTATTTATTACAAGTGAAAAGCGAAGTGAAATTCTCAGTAGTAGCTATGGGTTAGGATTTGTGCCCGGTTGATGGCAATAGGCTCGCCCTATTACATGGGCCCTAAACATACCGGCGAACTGTGGGTGTACATTGTTACACCTCTGCCTAACCCTTCGGGGAATATAGCCGTGATGGTATGCCTGTTATTACAAGTCCATATTTCCCCAGGATGTTAAAATGTTAAATATTACACATTTGATTGTTTTGTTTCCCGAAATATTTACCCTTTATGCCGTAGTACAAATACAGTACTCACCCAAGAGTTCCAGCCGCTTTAGTCAGCAGCGGAGTGTGGGTAGTCTGTTGGTCTTCACAGCAGAGCAGCAGCGAGTCCAGGCTCAAGCTGGAGTCTTCCAGGTCGCCGCGAGACGCCGGCGTGCAGGCTACCAGAGTTGCTAGGTAACGCTCCTACGATATATGAAGAAAATATATAATTTAAGGAGACTCACACTTACTCGGCAATTACGATACAATTTTCTGTTATATCATTTGACAAATCAAATCTTATTTTGATCAAATTTTTGGATTATTTTAAGAAAGTTTGATTTTGTTTTGTCTTTCCTTAAAATACTTTGCCCCATACAAGGAATTTCTCTAGTATCGTTCAGTTTCGTTTACAAACATATATATTCACAGACACAAACAGTAAGACCCGGAACAATTGCCTGCAAAAATGAAATTTAAGATTCTTTTTTCCTTCCATGCCGTGATAAGTACTGGTTAAAACTTTCGAGTACTTTGTAGAAGAGAAATAAAGGAACAAGTACGTTACCTGTTCTAAGCTGGATGTGGTCTCGGTCCCGCTCTGCGTATTGCCAGGAGTTTGGTGACTCGCCTTCAGCATACCCATCACTCCTTTGTGATGGGGGGCGGCTGATCTGTAACACAATTATTATTGTATCTTTAAGAACGTTCGCATTCTAATGTCAGACTCAATCTGTCAAAAATGCCTCAAATACAATTTACCCACAATTTTGCGAAGTTTTCGATATTGATTGTCGCTGAGATGAGATGGCGACTAGATTTTACTTAGTCGTATACTTTCTCAGCAAAAAATTAACTTTAGGTAAATATGCAGATAGCTTCACATGATTAATACGGTTTACTGAACGCCGACTTACCTAGATAACAGCGCATGCGTCCTAGGATGTCTCCACGTGATAACAGGCAGGCGGCCTTGTCGGTAACACCGCGATATTCTACGTAGCGAGTCGTCGCCGAAGCTCTCCGGTACCGGGATTACTGCAGGGTAACTGAAAAAGACGAGGAAATGAGTAGGAACTGAATTGAAGAAGTATTTTTTGAATAAATTTCATTCGCGCGGACAGTTTTCATGATACATGTCATGTCAAATGACTGTACACGTATTTTTTTCTAAGTGTTGTATTAAAAGTGGCATTAATATTTTTTTACAGTCTTTTTTTGAGAAAAATCACATGATGAAATATTATCACTTGGTTTTATTTTTGGAAAATTCACCGAGTATTTGGTTTGTATAAAAATCCAGTCATGCGAACACGGGGCGGTCTGAAATAAAAATCAAGTCTAGCAAAATTTCCACAACGTGTTACATGATAACCTTCCTATCACGAGAACATATTAAAATCAGGTTCATCAGGACATAAATTCCTATAAGAATTGACACTTACCTCCTACATAAAGTGTAGACAGCATTGGCATGTGCCAGTCTGAAGGGTGGCTGCGCAAGCCCCAGACGTGCCCAGTCGCGTGCATACACGCGCTCGCGCACGCGCTCCAGCGTGCGGGCCGCCGGGCTCTCGGTGGTCTCGCTACCGCCTAGTTCTAGCTCTTCCACTGGCAAATACAACAAAATATTATTATATTAGGAATTAGATAAGAAATCAATAAGAAGTCATAATTTAAAAATGAAGATGGAAAATTTTGGTGGAAGGGCGCTCCCTCATCTCTTCAAGATTTGATATTGTGCAATACTTTATAGGCAAAGTAAAATCATATAGACTAGTCAGAAGCTAGGATGTCTGACAACCAGTCTTGCCAAGAGGTATCGTGTTGCCCAGTAACTGGGTTGTGGAGATCAGAAAGGAATTCGCAGATTGGAGGGTTGCTACGCAGATATATTCTTCACGTTTTCCTATATGCTCAAGATTGGTGTCCCGAAATGGCGAAACGGGGACGCGGCGGACCACGAAGGAGATAGCGGGACTTAGAAAATTATGCTGACGTATGTCAATATTGTCTGGATTTATTTATTGGTTCATTCCAACCAACTTATTCCAGACTCAAGTATACGCCTGTCGCTCCATGTAAAACACTGGTATTCACCTGCATCCAATTAGACTACTCGTATAAGCCGACCCCAACTACGTTGGGAAAAGGCTAAGCTAAGATGATGACGATAGACTAAATCACAAAAAAAATATCTAGGTGTCCTTCCAAAAAGTAGTTTCGTATGGAGGAGAATGGACAAGACACTCCATCTTCCTCTATCTCTCTCCGATGTGTAATGAAACAACAAATTGTTCTTAAAACTAAGCATATAACAAGCAACTCACAGGACAGCGTGTCGGCAGACAGCGAGGACATGAGCGGCGGTGACGTCAGAGAGCGCGCGTCCGCTGACGGGAGCACGTACTTCTGTCGTTTGGACGGCTTGGGCTTGAGGCCGGCGCGACGAGCTGTCTTCAGTAAGGTTTTCTTGGCGAAGCCCCTGGTGGGGAGACAAGTTTTGTTACAGAATCGCTTTGGTATCGATAACGTTACAAAATAGATATATGGGGTTATTGGTTTTATGTAGACAACCTGTTAAGAGAATGTAGGGTCATTTGTAACCAAAAAAAATGACCTTTTTAACCCTTACATGCAAATGTCGACCACTTTCGAGTAATTTAACATTTTGAGTTTCTTTTGAAGATGAAAGGAGAACGACACGACAATTATAGTAATTAATATAATAATTACTACAATTGTATAGTATTATATATTGTTGTTTAATTGTATAATTGTCGTACATTACTCTTGCAAAACTTGAAAATGGCTAGACCGCGTTGGCAATTCTTTTTGTTGTACTCGTAATTGTCAGGACAAGATTTGCATGAAAATTTTATTTTTTTTGTAAAATCTACCGAAAAAAAATAAATTGTATCCATGTGAGGTCGGGGCGGGTCACTTGTCTGTTATAAGAGCAGTGAGGCCTGCTAGTATCCCCGCGGCACGTACTTGAGCGTGTGGTGCTTGGGCTGGCAGTGCGCGGGCGGCGGCTGCGAGCGCGGCGCCAGCGCGAAGTGCAGCAGCGCGTGGTCCGGGTGCCGCAGCCGCGCCAGCTGCTTGCGGAACGCCTCCACGGCCTCGCCGCTCACCTCCTCGTCCAGCGCCACCTGCCGCGCCACGGTGACGTCACTCGCGCTCTCACGTCTCGGTAGAGACTAGCCAAGTAAAGTAGCCGCCACGAGTCGTGAGCCCAAACATCAAGTTCATTTTTGGGAACCCAAAAATTACTTGACGCTTGTGCTCACGACTCGTGGCGACTATTATACGCAAAAGATATAATAGTGCACAAGTGTGTGCGCAAACACAGTCACACTCTCTCTTCCCACACTGCCATAGTCCGATGGGACGGCAATCCGACACATCCAGGAAGAGATCAGACTCAATACCAACGGCTTTTCGTTCTTTCCAAAACATGGGAAGTATCACTATACCAACTTCCAAACTCAGGGCTGCTACTGAGAAATTTCTAATAGAAACACTCAATGTCGCTTTTCAACCGACCTGGGGGAATAGAACACAAGATCCCAACGCCAGCAGTCGCGGTTGCGTCTACCCACCTACCATCTACCCATCCCTTCCAGGATACAGGCGTAATGTTATGTTACTTTACCTTAATGAGCTGGAAGGTGGCTGATCGTAGCTGAAGACCTTCCTGTAGTGACTGCTCCAGGTGCGGCAGGTAATGCGTGCGGACTTGCTTCTCTCGAGTGAGCGAACACAGCGGAAAGGAACGGACTACTGTCTGCTCGCACGCTGTTAGGAAAAGCAAAATTAAATGGCCAATATTTAATCAATTTTTTTTTTTATTTATCGACTTTGTCTTTGCCACCTCTGACCTAGACTAGAGTCAAGAGCTTACCCATCACGAGTAAAAAAAAAGTTGGCTTGCACCCAAATTATTTGTTCCAAACGGCTGAGGCTGCTCCGAATCTAATTGTTTGTGCAAATGATAAAATCGCTCGTACGACAATTTTCACGTGTCATGTTAGCTCTCCACCATCTTTGGTGGACTGGAAGAAATGCCTAAGGTACTAATTAAGTTATCCGTTGTTACTAGTGTTGCATAAAATTTAAATAAACAAAATCAGTGCGGCACGGTGCCGCTGTGAAGTGAGGTGCCTATTTTCAAAACCTAACCAAAAAGCGAGTCACTATGGCATGTCAACGCGTTATATGTCGGTAAAAAACCCAACACTAATGGCCTCAAGGAACCTGCGCTACGAGATCCCTTTGGCCGATTACCAAACATTGAAATATACACCTTACTTCGATTGGATAACAATTAAATTCAATTGATAAATTAAAAATCCTTTGCCGTCAACGCAGATACTCACCATACGGATCTGTAGGCGTGCCTTTGAACACCAGTCTGTAGTTCGTGAGAAACAATGCGCCTTCAGCCGGTAACAGCGCCGTGTTGCGACCGTCGCTGACGAGGTACGCGCGGAGAGCTGGCACAGAGACCGTCTCCCCGGGCACTAGTGCAGGGGCTACTATGCGAGGCTGCAACAATTGAAGGGTTAATTAGAAAGAGATAAGAGATGGATTAGGATACCAGATGAATTTGTAATACGGGCCGTGAAAAGACACATCACAAAAACATTCATCAAAGAGTTAAAACATTGACCTTCAATTTCTCCGGTACAATAGTTCCCAGGACTGAATAAAAAAAAAACAAAATATCGCAATTACGAAAATATCATGTAACCTGAAGTCTTTTTAACCCCCGACTCATGAACGACAGGGTGTCATAAGTTTGTGTTCTCTGTGTGTAGCATCGTAGCTCACGAACGCATGAACCAATTTTGATTTTGTTTTTTTTTTTTGTTTGAAATGTGAATTAGTCGGGAGTATTCTTAACTATGTTTGATGGAAATCGGTTCAGCGGTTTCAAAGTTATGTTAGCTGCGGTAAGGATTTCTATTTTTCTGTCGGGGGTTACTTAAAATTTTTGATTTTTTACTCTTTTTATTTTAATTTTAAAACAGTGTCGTATTTGCAATATTTTTGGCATTACGGATAGGCCGAAGGCTTGATGGCTATCCAATGACTAAAAATATAGAAAAGTATCCATGGAGTTCCCCACTCGATCTTCTTCATAGGAACGTACTGTTTGGAACGAGCAAATACTTTCAGCTTATTGATTGACCGACACCCAGACAATACAAAGTTTGAGTTTACTGACACATTGATATATATGTAATTATGAGACATGCATAGCATATATACATTATATTTCTTTCTTTATTATGATATCATCCCCAAGGCAATAAGATGAATGCTCGAACTCCGTTTTCAATGTGAAAAACACACGCTTGTTGTTTGTTTTCATACAAATACATGACGTAATAAATAGGATACATAATGAGTTGGATCAATGAATTTTGAATGTTTCATCTTGTCTACTTGACGATAATTTATTGTTGTTGATTGTCTTGTGTCTGTAATGCATGAATAATAGTAATAATATAATATATATTTAAACTGAAATGGATTTAAAATTTTAGACTCATATTCTCATTATGTTATTTAATAATTTGCATGCCCAAGTGGCTGATCATGGAATGAACATATATATATAATTATGTAATGAACACCTGCACGTAACCCATGTATCACAAATAAACGATTCGAATTTTTTGGATCACGTGACAATAGGTCTCGCACCATTTTTTTTAAAGCGAAGAGCGAATGCCCTCTGGTTTGCGATTTTTTACAGCAGGATTTTAAAAACACATTTTACTTTTTCATCGAGTCCTTATCGTTTTTGCATTCATAAATATTCAAATGACACACATTTTTAGATAAAAAATCGCAGTACGCGCTCGTACTAAGACTCGAGTACCACTATTCTATAGGAACTTATCTTTAAAATGTGATATACAACATGTCCTACTCAATATAGAAAATCCGTGTAGTTTTTTAAGTAGAAAAAGGCATGCATTTGATGTCAGATTTTGGTGGCGCGACAGGACGAGACAAATGAAAGCTCCATACATACACAAAGTACCACCTCCCGGATCACACTAGATGTTTCACGGAAATATGTACCTTATTTAGTACTAAGTAAAATCCATGTTCGATTGTTTTCTTGTGTAGGTCTCGTCTCGTCGCGCCGTCGAAAGCAAGCAAATTAATGCTTGCGTGATTTAATGAAAGATTTTCGAAAAATGCCGGAGAGGCGCTAGAATGAAGAAAGTTAATGTGTAGTTGGTGTCAAATAGGATGGCACTAGCGGTCATTGACTCTTTTTTGATCAGCAGCTTTATTTTTCGTGACTTTAGGATTGGTGCCATGATGAAAGATGGTCATAATGATGAGTACAATGATTCCTTTTTTAAATTTTCAGTCAATACAATTACAACTTGTAGAAATTCTAGAAGCATTCGAATTATTTACGTGATTTTTAACGTAACATAACTTTTATCTCAAAATAAAAAGGGCGGTTTAACATATTTCCTGTACAAAAGCGGTCATACTGTCATCTGTCATTTTTATCTCTAGAAAATGCTGAAATCTATCCACATTTCTCAAGAACGAAAAGCGATACACGTTAGCTTATCGTTCCCATTCCTACAAAGACATTACCGAAAGGACCTTCATTGCCACTTTATTTGATACCAACTACAATGTTAAATGATTAGAAGAAGAAGAACTGAAAAGCGTGCTCTTAAAATGATACTTTGTGAATACAACAATATTTCAGTTGGCTACTGCTGGTCCCCCCTTCTTCCCTCCCTTACTTTCTGTACGGGTGGCAGGCGCCTGCTCTCCCGCGCTACAGCGTCTAACGTCTCCAGATGCATGTGCACGACTCCCGGGATCATCTGGTGCAGGCAGCGCACGTGGTCCGCTGTCACGCCGCCTTCAGTGCATACCTGGTTGAACAATACATTATAATATTGGGTTTAAAATAGTTGAAGGATTATTTAGAATGGAGGAAGTCAAAGCATCTTTAAATAAACAAAAAACAAGTTTCTGGATATTTTTATTTAAATTAGTAACATAATATATATCTAGCT
Source organism: Caradrina kadenii (assembly GCA_947462355.1). NCBI lineage: Eukaryota > Metazoa > Arthropoda > Insecta > Lepidoptera > Noctuidae > Caradrina > Caradrina kadenii. Next base: position 2,897,462 of record OX381691.1, on the reverse strand, counting down.
ACTTTTAGAATTATTAATTACAGCAGTTCTAAAAGAAGCATCAAAAACCCTAATTATATGTACTGTAGAGACTCTGGCTGGTTTAGCCATATCTAACCTTATTTTACATAACATTTCTACTCTGTTTTAAATTAGGAACACACAGGGCTGACAGAACAACAAAAGAGTTAATTCTCTAACTCAACTCAATTTTAAGTCGCCTTTAAGTCATATGCTAACTCTGCCACTTTAAAGTGGATTGTAGCGACATATATACATTTAAGAGCGCCTTAAAGTTAAGTGTCGTTTGAGGATTCGGACGTAAACTAACCAAAACTTGTAACTCACTTTATCAACAAATCTGGAGACCATCTTGATGACGTTGTTGCCAGCCTCCCCGGGGTCTGCTTCCTCGAACCCTGACTCCGCATCCACACTGTCGGACTCGGCAACACTAGAGAGAAAGAAGGGTCACGTTATATCATCTTCAAGCTAGATGGGCCCACATCTTGGAGAAGGTACGAGAAGACGGAAGGACAAGAGTTGTAGCGAATTTTAGGAGAGACAGAATCTGTCCAACACTTGTTGTCCTCTTAATATTTAAGAGCCTTTTAATCTTACAAGACAAACTCGCCCAAAACTTAAAAAGAAATAAGCAGACATAAAAAAAAAATGCTCCAATTCTAATTTTTTATTAGCCGGTTCTGTCCCTATCCTGGGCAAACGCCTTCCTCCACTCCTCAAATTCAGCACACGAAATCTCAATTCTGATGCTCCGTCGAAAAACCAAAAAAATGGACAGCCTTGTCTCGGGCGGGACATTCAATTTCAAGTAAAATATTGGGACGTGTAGCAACCCTGTTATGATGGGACAGCCCTGGACAGTTTTCTGGCCTCTACTTATATAACCATGATTAACTTACCTATTAGTAATACTGTTGCTAGCTCTGTCGGCGTCATCGCCTCTGACGTCAGCACGTCTGCCGGCGCCCTCTAGTGGCAATAGGAGGTACACCATCCGGTTCGCGTAGTGTATGGCTTGGCTGTACAGTGTTGATTCTTCGCTTGCTATTAACTCGCGTTGTTTCTCTATAAGAAATTTATAAAATTAATCTAGGAATGTTGCCTTAAAACCATTAATTAGCAAATTAAAAAAAAAAGGATGCTTTCAAAGAATCCTACCATATATTTGTTACTCTTTTATGCTTAAACAGCTGAACGGAATTTGCGAAAAAATTCTAAATTGATTGATTAACTGCCTCGTTAGCAGGGAATTAGCGGGGAATACAGGCGTGATGGTATGTTGTTTCTAAATTGATCTAATATATTTTTTATACACATATCATCACGCCTGTATTCCCCGAATGGTAAGGCAGAGGTGTACCAACGTACACCAACAGTTCGCCGGTATGTTTAGGTCCCATGTAATAGGGGGCGAGTCTATTGCCATTAACCGGGCACAAATCCTAACTCCGAGCTGCTACTGAGAATTTCATAGAAAAACCTAATAACACTTTTTGCTCGACCTGGGAATCGAACTCAAGACCGCATCGCAGTCGCGCTTAGGACCACTAGACTAACGAGGCAAATCCAAATAGTTGGGTACAAAATTAGTCCTTGGTAATCAGAGTACAGAATTACTCTCTCTACCTGGTGGTAAGCTAGGCCATAGCCTCATCTGCTCAGCCGCGATCTCCAACGCGCTCGGTTCTTGTGCTTTCAACAGCGATATGTACTCCTCGTCATCTCTGAAACAATACACATTCATCAGTTCGTCTTTGATTAATGCCCCGCCTCCGTGTGTCGCAGCGTAAAGTTACATAGCCTATAGCCTTCCTGGATAAACGGGTTGTATAATGCAAAATGATTTCAAACCGGACCAGTAGTTCTTGATAATAGCGCATTCAAACTAAGTCTTCAGCATTATTGTCTGATTCTGAAAATTATTTCTGCACCGTCAAAGAGATACGCTTTTCCGTTTGTATGTTGACCTATTGTTACCTGGGACTGGGCACTCTCTGATGATGTGAGGGGTTGGGAAGATACAGAGCTTTGATATCTCTTTGAACATCTTGGTAGAAGGCCGCCTCCCAGAACTGCTGGCTTGTCCATACCGGATGTTCCTGTACAAGTAGATATAAAGTTACTAAAATAGTAAACAAAAATCACTCCAACTTAAAAAATCTGATAAAATACAGGCAATTGTCGTATTTTTTAAAACCTTTGCACTCTAGTCTCAATCTAACAAAAATGGCTAATTATTTTCCACAATTAATAAATATAACAAATTCTAGATCTTCGACATTAGCTCTTAAACATCCTAGTGTGCATTTTCATTCATGCTATTTGGAGCTGGTGAAGAGGCAGAGGCATTGAGGCTATTGCCTCTGAATCTTCACCAGCTCCTGCTTAAAAGATCAAGTGTGCTACACACCTGTATGCACATGTAAGCGTATTGTATGACCCCGGTGCACAGCTTCCTGCAGTAGGCTGTGGCAAGCGGCAGCATGGCGGCCGCTATCGTGTGCTCGTCCAGCGCCGTCGCCGACTGAAGGGCGCAGTTCATTAGTCTGTAACAAGAAAACGATTATGTTTAATATGTCGCCTGTATAGATGTCATCTATGGATTTAAATAATAATATTCACTCATTATGTTTAATAAATTTAGGATAGTTACAGAAAAATCAATAATTTTTTAACGAAATATTCTATGCGTTTTACAGACAAACAACGAGTGATCCAATTTAAAGGTTCCGTACCACCGTACAATATTTAACACTACATACAAAAAAAAATACGTTTCTTGTATAAGAACCACCTTTAATTATTATCTTAATTTTATATTTATTATTTGTTGTTGTAACGACAATAGTAACACATACTATATGAAAATTTTAAGTGTCCATCTACGGACGGACAAACAGCGGAGCGTTAGTAATATAGCCCTGCTGTCACCCTTTTTCCCTATGAAGTTATATAAAAAAAGGAAAAAAGAAATTGATTACAGAAACGCTTTTTTAACAAAATATAATTTTCAGAACCAATAATACTCCTATTAAATATGAGACCTTGTAATGCCATCATATATAACAAGGATTCAATTATCTCTATAACGATTGAAAAGGGTGTACATAACGATGTGTATCGTGAAACATGTTGGTGGTGATCACGCCATTTGATACCATCATTATGTTCACTGAACATGTCATGTTATTGAATTGTGATATTATAAATTGGGTTCGATTGGTTAAAGAACCCAGTGCACATAAATGTTGAACAGAAACGGTACAATGTTGAAATTGTGGGTAGTATGTGGGTTGTGTTGTGTCTTCCCGCTGGCGATCGGTACAGGTGATATTGTAAGATTTCAGGACCATTTTAATCTATATTATAATTACAAAGCTAAAGAGTTTTTTTTGTCTTAACTCGCTACAGGTCCCATAGAAAAAAATATGTATATCAAGGAAGATTATAAGCTATAATAACATTACGTTACCCACTGGAGCGGAACAGTAACCAAATGCTTATCTCAACGCGGGCTAAACCGCGGGGTACAGTTAGTGTACAATACTAATAATCCTCCCGACCAAATTTCGATCACGAACCAATCTTAATAGAGACAGACAAGTAAGGAGGAGATTTTATAGTACAAACACTCTGCTGCTCACTGCGCTCTCTCTCTTCCCCCTACTGTCATAGCCCGATGAGACGGCAATCCGACACGACTGAAGAGAGATCAGGCACAGGATCAACGGCTTTACGTAGTTTCCAAGTCACGAGGGTGTCACATCACTAACTTCCAAACTCTGGGCTGCTACTAAGATGTTCCTAACGAAAATACCCAATAACATCAACAGCTATGCAACATAACAGCATCAGCTGTCAATGAATGATCTGACCTGTCAGTTATGCTTCTGCTAATCAGAAAGCGTAACCAAAGTCATGTTTATTTAGCTTGCTATTATTTCCAGGGTCCAGGCGTGTGGCAAGTGAACTACATAAAGAAATGTGAGGCAGAGATACATAAGTTCAAATTTGACATCAGCCAGAAAAAAATGAACCGAACACACGACTGCTTTAGCGCAAATTTTAAATTGGAGGAATGCTTCAATGAAGATTTTGGAGTAAGTTTTACAATGTTTTTGAATAAAAACAAAACATCACTGGTTTGTACGCAAATTGAAAAAAAATAACGTTTAAATTGCGTTCAACTTTGTGCAATACAGGCTGGATTTTGATGTCTAATTTACCTACTAGTCATTTTTCAGGGGGTAAAAGTACTCTTAAATAAGAAAACAACTTTTATTATGTGATATACATACATACATACCATCACGCCTGTATTCCCCCAAGGGTTAGGCAGAGGTGTACCAATGTACACCCACTGTTCACCGGTTTGTTTAGGTCCTATGTAATAGGGGGCGAGCCTATTGTAATTAACCGGTCACAAATCCTAATCTGAGCTGCTACTGAGAATTTCATAGAAAAACCAAATAACACTTTGCTAGACCTGGGAATCGAACCCAAGACTCCTAGTATAGCAGTCGTGCTTAGGACCACTAGGCCAACGAAACCCGTGCCTTTATTTTATTATAAATCGTTGCAGCACATTAGCAATTTCTCCTGCATCCCAGGTTTACAAACATCTGTAGGCCATACAGATATTCGTCCCGTGTATCAAAACCAAGAGACGCAGCCCAGCAGCCAATCACCAATCGCTTAGCCACTGCGCTAACCATGTTCACAAAATTACTGTTTTGATCATGCTTACACAGACTCCTGATATTCCAGATCCGTGTCGACATATGCAAGTACGTGGACGGAGGATGCAAGCAATACCAGGTCCTGGCAGACGACTGCTTCGTCAACTTCGTAACTAAATACGCAGCGAACAACGTCAAGAGCTGTTTGGAAATCGCTGGCTTCGACCCGCCTGAATTTCCCTTGACTGAGGTAAGACTGAGGACTGTATAATTAATAATGTACTGTCTAAGTTTATCTTGGACATTACTGACAGCCGTGAAGGAAATCATTGGAAACCTGGACTCATAATTAATTTAAGTCTGAAGTCGCCAATCCGCCTTGAGCAGGCGCGGTGATCAATACTCATGTTTTCTCTATAAGGTGTTAAAAAATCGACTTTACAAATTTCGTGTATTTGCTCAGTATCGAAGAACTAAAACAAGGCAAAAAAATATATATTTTGGTCTTTTTAATTTTCACATCTAAAGGCATTTTGGTTAATTTTTTTCCTAAATTGCCTCTACACGTGAAGAATTAACGGCAAAAAATTTGGCTTATATTAATTTTTTAACCCCCGACGCAAAAACGACGGGGTGTTATAAGTTTGACGTGTCTGTGTGTGTGTCTGTCTGTGGCATCGTAGCTCCCGAACGCATCAACCGATTTTGATTTTTTTCTTGTTTGAAAGGTGTATTAGTCGGGAGTGTTCTCAGCTATGTTTGATGGAAATCGGTTCACCGGTTTCAAAGTTATCTGCTCTTTTGTTAGCTGCGGTCAGGATTTTTATTTTTATGTAGTAAGTCCATGAAAATTGTAAAGTTGATTTTTTTACACCTTATAGTATATGAGTAGAAGCCATTGCCTACCAGTATAGATCATCATGACATTCATGAAAGAGCCCTTCTAGAAGACAAATGAATAAGTACCTACGTTCGATTGATTAATTTGAATGGTCGGCTACTCAGTACTCGTAACCGGCGTGCTTGTATGAACGTGGACGTGGCAAAAGGAGTATGTAAGGATCGTAGCAGATGGCGTTCTTTGGTTTCTGCCTACACCCATGGAAAAAAGGCATGAGTTTACGTTTGTATGCATGATTGATTCTAATTTTATTCTTTTTAATTTTCAGGGAGAGTACAAAATAGAAGACTATGTATTCGATTACAACGAGCTACCCGCCGATGGAATTTACGGCATCTTCTGTGCCAGGGTTTTCATTCTGAAGGGGTCCGAGGAAGTCGGCTGTATTGAGATGCATGTGGAATTCAAGGAGGTTGAAGAAGAAGACTCCGATGATTGTAATGAATAGAAGGGAGAAATAAAGATTTATTCAAAACAACTTTTTGAGAAGACTTTTTTCTGATTTTGAATTATTTTTTTGGGTTCCGTACCCAAACAGTAAAACCCTTTTACTAAAACTTCGTTGTCCGTCCGTCCGTCTGTCATCAGGCTGTATCTCATGAACCGTGATAGTTACGACAGTTGAAATTTTCACAGATGACGTATTACTGTTGCCGCTTTATCAACAAATTCTAAAAAACAGAATGACATAAATATGTAATGCTCCCATACAAACGACATGATTTTTTGCCGTTTATATACCTAGATATTTTTAATGGTACGGAACCCTTTGTCCTCGAGTCCGACTCGCACTTGGCCGGTTTTTATTTATTTGAATAGACAATAAGTACCTTTTATGAAAATCAATTTATCCAACAGTATTCTAGAAGTCTCTTTGTAATGGCCTAATATAGTTATAAAAGGTACAGTTTGGCATCCATCAAACAGGAGGTTGCCACGTAATACATATGTAAATATATTATAATAATAAAATAAAATTACGACATCTGGTCAAAAGAATAAATAAATTAAATAACTTTAATTCAAGTAACAAAACTCTTATACAAGCAGATACATCAAAGGATACAGACAGGATAACAAGCATAGACAAAAACGAACATTCATAAAGTAACAACCCGCATATAAATAAGGGCAATCCAGTCTGCTGGCGATAATCGGCAGGATAAGTAATTTTTATTAGCTGTTCATGTATGGCAGTTATATAAACCACTTTCAAAAAAACAGGACAGTCCTGTTGCGTATGCGGTAGTCTGTGTAACGCGACTATATCGCTGTATGCGTGCGGGTTCATCACCCCGCCTGCCTAAAACCAACGGAAGATGACTAGTTCAAATTCGAAAACCGCTGACTACACAAAACATACAACATACCACCACGCCTGTATTCCCCGAAGGGTAGGCAGAGGTGTACCAATGTACATTCATAGTTCGCCGGTATGTTTTAGGTCCCGTGTGATATTTTATTATTGATTTATGTTGAGAATCACTAGCATAGTTACCTCCTTGAATTTGACGAGGATGCAAAACTGCGCCTAAGCCCTAAGCCCTAGGTTGACTGGTAGAAAATGCCAAAGGCATTAAGTCCGCCTTTGTACAATGTATTATTTACATTATGTGCAAAAAGTTTTAATAAATAAATAAATAATTTTGCGACAGCTTTTAGGAACCAACAATAACATATTAAATATATTAATTCTAAATGTCTACAAATACTATTAATTTACTTATAGATACAATCAAAATGTTCATTTGACATGTCATGAGATATTGTATTTAAAGTCGTGCAAAATCCGCCATTTTGAATAGTCGGTCTGTCGGTAGCTGATGTAAAATGTTGAATTTGTTTTTGCTTTCGGCGGTTTGTCTGTGTGTCCCGTTTGTGACTTGTTGGCGTGGTCTTATACTTGTACGTTTTTAGGAACGATTTTTCAATCGTTTGAAAATTCATACGATAGTGATATTTTTTGAGATAAATGTCATGTGCCAACTTTATGAAAAAAGACAACCGTCCGTGCGCTGTACTCATATTTACAGTCACTCACACACAACCGGGGGGACAGATCAAGCGAAAAACCAACGGCTTTTACGTGGTTTCAGCACACACGGGGGTGTTACACCACCAACTTCCAACTCCGGGCTGCTACCCCGTTGAAGGCGCTAAGGGACAAGTCCCTTTTTTTATTTTTTGTCTCTTTTTTATACCGGGGGCGTGATTACATATGTACTGATGTACTTCTTGGGCGTGCATGCGCCGGTAAGCGGCTACTGAGAAGTTCCTACTGAAAAAACCCAATGACACTTTTTCCCGACCTGGGAATTGAACCCAGGACCCCACGCTCAACAGTCGCGTTTGCCACTACGAGACCAACGAGGCAAACGAACTAAAAATAAGGTTGTACATAATATGTTTTCCAGGGTCCAGGACGATGGTTAGTCCTGAACACCGCGCTCTGCGACAACCCGGAAGAGTCCGAGTTCGATTTCCAAATCTTCCGCAAAAAGTTAAACCGTACCCATGACTGTTTTGACTTATACGTGGACGTCCATAGAATCATCAACAACACTTATGCCGTAAGTGAGAGCGCATTTATGTATAAACTATACTAATATTATAAGCTACGGATAGTCAGAAGCCAGGAAGACTGACAACCAGTCTTACCAAGAGGTATCGTGTTGCTCATTGGAAAAAAATTGCGTTTTTTTTTCGAAAATAATTTTTAATATTTTTAATAAGCTTTAAATACCCCTGTATTATACTACTGTTTTTTCTGAATGTAGTTTGATTGGCTCCCTCCCGCCCTGGGCGGGGCGGGAGGGAGTGTCAGACTTTTACTGACTAAAACCCACCCATGCTCCTTCTTGTGCCCTTTGCGTTCCGGGGGCGCGGTATCTCTTGCGAACAACCCGCAGCCCCGGCAGGCATCGGCCCTCAGTGGCCCCTTCCTTTTGCTGACATCTCTTTGAGGCGCGCGTGGAACACGAACGCGCCGTCGACACGGCTAGTTAACGGCTGAGGGCACTGATTGACGTCGCGACACGGCACGGTACAATAAATAATTTTATTTCTTATCAAGTTCTTTCTATCCTTATTTCAATGATTTAATATTACTATAATATTACTTTATTTCGATACAATCATACGGCATGCCACAGCGTCCCGCGAGTCAATTAGGGATTACGACAGTTATACTAATTAAAATAAGGTTTAAAACGGGTGCCGCGGAGTTTTGATACCACGACGTCAGTCAGCGTCGGCCCTTATATTATATTAAGCCTTTTTACTCCTTATAAAGAGGTCGTGTGGCTTTTGGGACTGGGACTGCGGTCCCGGATTCCACCAGTGTATGAATATTGTTTACATTATATTCCGTCAAATTTTTGATAATGTTTATTTAAATAAATACCTATTCAGTTTGTGGCACCTATTACTTTAACCAACCAGTAACCAGCATACTTTCGTTACAATATTTTTTTCTCACTAGTATCTTAGAAGATTACCGTAATAACAAACTTATCTCAATAGTATCATAATTACCATACATTACTATTATTATTTATTATATTATTACACACACACCATCACACCTGTATTCCCCGAAGGGTTAGACAGAGGTGTACCACAATGTACACCCACAGTTCGCCAGTATGTTTAGGTCCCATGTAATAGGGGGCGAGCCTATTGCCATTAACCGGGCACAAATCCTAACTCCGAGCTGCTACTGAGAAGTCCACAGAAAAACCAAATAACACTTTGTCCTCGACTTGTGAATTGAACCCAAGACCTCTAGCGTAGCAGTCGCGCTTAGGACCACTAGGCTAACGAGGCAGTTAACCTAACCAGCAGTTAGGCTAACCAGTTAACCTTATTATATTATTATTTGTCCAAAATACTTATTACAGGTAAAAATAGACGTTTATAAATTAGTAGATGGGGGCTTCAAGTATTTCCAAACATTAGCTGACGACTGCGCGTGCACTTTCCTTATGAAACATGGAGGGGACAACGTGAAGCGAGCCCTCACTATGGCCAACGTGAATCCTCCTCACTGCCCATTTCAACCCGTACGTAATTTATAAGTTTATAAGTACTAATAAAGAGGAAATATTTTTTGATTCTTTGTACCAATAGGCTCCTAAATTACTGGACCGACTTTAACTATTTTTTCATTAGTAGATATCTACATTATTTCTGAGTAATAAAGGATTATAGGCTACATAACATCACGTAACGACGCACGGGGGCGGAGCAGCAACCAAAGACGTAACTTAACGCGGGTAAAATATGCCACGCGGGTAAGGTCGCGGGCAGCTCACAAGTATGTAATATAATTAGCAACGAACCAAGAATAACGCAATTGTACTTTGTACTGATCGTTAAGATTTCGTAGCTTTCGTGAAAAATGTCCGTTACGACCCTTTTTCTTAAGAACGCTTGGAGAATTTAGTTAAAAATAACATCAAATACTTATGTCTACGGTCCCTTGAAGCTGTAAGTTCTTAGCTTAGCTTCTTAGTTGATGCAATCACAAAAAAATACCCTTTTACCTTTCAAAACGAATAAATTCTAAAGCTTTATACTACAGATTTCCGTAGAGAAAAACACGCTAATAAGGCTATCTTATTTTTTAAATTGGTTTTACACATAGTGCCGCCGGCACTGCCGCTGCCGCCGGGCCTTGCAACCGGGCACCTGCGTCTCGTCCGGCGACTTATAAATTCGCCGGCTTTGCCGCACAAAGGGGCCTTACGGCTTGCCCGGCGGCACTGTATAGAAAACCAATTTAATATAATGTAGATAGCCAATAGAGGGCAAAGGCCTCTTCTCATAGAGAGAACGCGTGAGCATTGAACACCACGCTTGCACGAGGCCGATGGGCGATTTCAGACTCATTATTTTACGAATACATACTATCACGCCTGTATTCCCCGAAGGGTTGTGCAGTCGAGGTATACCAATGCTCATTATTTTACTAATTTCATTTTGATATTTCAGGGTAAAGTACGAATCGAGAAATTCGTGATGGACTACCGGGAGTTGCCGCGACATGGTGTTTATGGAACGTTCGAGGCTTTGGTCTACTTTACGTACGAGGGGAAGAAAGTAGCCTGTCTCAAACTTACTGTTAATTTCGACCAGCGAAAACCTGATGACAGCGCCGAGGATGAAACTGATTATGACCTAATGTAAAGACTAAACTTATGATTCTAGATAACAAATGTAATAGAACGAAAAAGTAATCGGGGTGGAACGTGGACGCCAACATTTTTCGTCGGTTATTAAAAAAAAATCAGCCCTTTCATACATAGTGATGCTGTAGACGTTAGCACTTTTGTTTGAAGCGGCTGAACTTTTTGTGTGAACCGATGAAAAATTTCATCGCTTATGGGGTTTAGAATCAGGTTCTCATCCATTAAGTATCTGACATATTGTTGCATTTTGCCTTGACTAAGTTACAACTTGATTCTTAATAACTAAGGGTCAGTTCACACCGAGATGCGACGCGACGCTGCGCGCACATCGACTCAAAATATAACTTTATTTACTACACGAAATTACACGACCCAGCACTATCCAGCACTGAGTTCTCACAATGAAATGTGTATCTTTTAATGTAGGAAATTAAGTTATATTTTGAGTCGATGTGCGCGCAGCGTCGCGTCGCGACGCTTCTCGGTGTGAGCTGACCCTAATTGTTGTCGATTTCCAAGTAAGAAATAAATGAAATGTTAACCATTGCACTAAAACTTAGAGCATCAATCCCAATAACTATCTCAGGTCCCGCTTTGAACAGCTCATCCAAATTTGTTATAATATAGTATTGAACATGATTGTATAGAGTCTAGACAACATGACGTTGTTTTAGCTGTAAATCTATCCTTAAAAAATAAAACAAACAAATAAAATACGTTTTTTTTATCCTTTCAACAGATACACGTAATAGTTATTATCCAAGTCTTAGTTACTTTATACTTAAAATTAGATATTTCAACTTTATGAGAAAACTAGCTTATACAATAACAGTATTCTAGGCCCTTTATGCGATGCTAGCGAAAGAGGAGGTGGAACGCGTGAGGGAGAGGCAAACCTCACGTCCCATATGCCGCAACAGAAGAAGACGCCCCGGACGTCGGGAGTCGCAAAACGATTCCCGGCCACCGGAGGCCCGGGCTTGCGGACGGCGAGCGTTGGGTGGCTCGCCATCCGATCAGAAGCAAGCCCGGGTCGACGGCGCGTTGTGTTCCACCCACGCCTCACAGAGACAGCATAATAGACGAGGCCCGCTAGGGCCAATGCTATCAGGGTTGCGGAATTTGTTCAAAAGAGTTACCGCGGCCCTGGAACGCAAAGGGCATTAGGAGGAACACGGATGGGTTTTGGTCAATACTGGTCTGGCACTGCTTTTTGCTCCGCCTAGAGCGAAAGAAGTCATTTGATGATTTGCCATCCTTAAAAAAATTAATAAAAAAAGACCCTTAATGAGATGTAAAAAGGCATACCACATAACCGTTAACTACTCAAACTAGACAAAATAAACAATGCTTACTAGCTTCTGTCCGCGACTTCGTCCTCGTCTGATATATTTGCATTTAGAATATTAGTAGGAAGTATTGACCAGATGTCATAATTTTATTCGATTTTATATTGTATTTTATGACATCTAACCTGCTGCTTTAGTTACCTCGTTAGCCTAGTGGTCCTAAGCGCAACTGCTACGCTAGAGGTCTTGGGTTCGATTCCCAGGTCGAGCAAAAAGTGTTGTTGGGTTTTTCTATGAAAACTCGGAGTTAGGAGTTGTGCCCGGTTAATGGCAATAGGCTCGCTCCCTATTACATGGGACCTAAACATACCGGCGAACTGTGGGTGTACAACACCTCTGCCTAACCCTTCGGGGATTACCCATGCTTGCAAATGAATAAATGACTATTGAATACAGGCGTGATCGTATGATGGTTATATGACAACCTTTTGAAGTTTGACAGGGACAAAATTGCATCTAGTATAAAAAAAACATACGTATCGAATTGAGAACGTCCACCATTTTGCAAAGTCAGTTAAAACCAACGTTATATTCTACTCTGGAACCAACAAGGAACGATGAGCTGCAAATTGTAAAAAAATAAAAAGTGAAAAAAAAAAACTTCAGCTTTGAAAGTCGGCGACTTTGGTTCTGTTTGTGGTTTCGAATTGCCACCGACTTCCAAAGCTAAAGTTATTTTTCACTTTTAAGTTTTTGACGGAGGTTGTCTTTTATGTAAAAAAGTTTTTATATTTCGCTTTTTTGTGCCAACTTCCCGTCATCCAAATCCATGAAGGAACAGTAATACTACGTAAATTAACAAGACACCACTTAAAAGTCATAAGAAAGCTGAATACGCTAATTCGTTTACTTGGATGACATATTTTTTTCAGTTACTTAATTTTTTTTACCAAACACTACTTAACCAATTTCGATAAAATTATTAAATTGAGAACCTCTTTTTGAAGTCGGTAAAAACGTAAGAAAATTTAAATTAAGCGCGACCTTAGCACTACAAACAACACAAATTAGTTAAGAATGATACATAATCTGACGTAGACCTGTGGTTAGATAACTTACAAACAAACCACTGACCTATAGATCCAACAGTACTACAAACAATCTCTAAAATCTATTTTTATAAAAATAATTTTATAATAGCGTGAAGGAATCAACAATATCATATCAAACATATAATGACATTCTAAATGTCTACAAATGCTATTAATTTGCTTAGAGATACAATCAAAATGTTCATTTGACATGTCATGGGATATTGTATTTAAAGCCGTGCAAAATCCGCCATTTTGAATTGTAGGAAGCTGATGTAAAATGTTGAGATTGTTTTTGCTTTCGGCGGTTTGTCTGTGTGTACCGTTTGTGTCTTGTTGGCGTGGTCTTATACTTGTAAGTTTTAAAGCATTATTGGAACGATTTTTCTATCGTTTGAAAATTTATAAGGAAGGAATTTTTGTTTTATAAGGATGTGAAGTTATCAAATGATTTCCACTCTGGGGGAGCAGAAGGAAGTGCCAGATTCTTACTGAGTTAAATTCATCCGTGTTCTTCTTAGTGCGACACTCGTGCGCACGACGGCAGTACAATAAACGTCATGTGACAACTATATGAAAAAGACAACCGTCCGTACAGCACTACACCTGGACTACTCCAGCAGTAGCAGTACGCAGCAGTTCAGCATCCTCACAAATTGAAAGAGGCTCACTCTTTAGTTAAGAATTATCCGAATATTGAAACAACAACCGTTAATAGTTATTACGATTCAAGGGCTGATATTTTAACCGTCAGATAACTTAAAATATCAATCTAAATCTATACATATAATAAATCTGTAGAGAGGTCAATTCTGTACATGAAGTATATTTCCAAAATGACTATCAGGGGGTGATTAGGGATCGATACTGATGCCAAAAATGCAATCAGTAAAATTTTTGTCTGCCTGTCTGTATAACCGTTATAGAAACAAAAACTACTCGACGGATTTTAACGAAACTTGGTACAATTATTTTTCATACTCCTGAGTTGGTTATAGTATACTTTTCATCACGTTACAATCAATAGGAGCAGAGCAGTGAAGTGAAATGTTGGGAAAATGGAAGAAGTTACTCCATTTTTTAAGCTTCCGTCGCGTGTGCAACTTTAATGGTTAAAGCTACACAGAAATCATGTATGACGGAAATGTTGTGTCCTTAAAATTATAAAAAAAATATCCCGCAACAGCATATGTCTATCTTTTATGGTTGACTCACAATATCACGTGTAACTCCCGATAGCTTAGCAGTTCGAAGCTTCCTGATTATATTTGTCTACTCTTACGTTTATAACACTCTCAGTCATCCCTAATTAAAAAAGTTAACATTATTAACTATTCCATATAAAAGAATCATAGAAATCGGTAAGTATAGAAACACCAAAGTTATACACGAAATACGGAAGGACATAGGCTACTTTTTTTTACGAAAAACGACGGAAACGCGGACGAAGTCGCGGGCAACAGCTAGTTTTAAATATAACTGTTGCCCTACTTCTGACAAAAGTTTGACAGTTACCCGTAATCCACTCCCAAAATTGCTATAAAGACGGAGTATTTACTGTGTTATTTTCTATAACTTCAACTTTCGATCCCACCAAACCTGACAACACGAAAAAAAAATCAACTGATCCATACATTTATATATGCGCATAACTCGACAAAATGTATGGACCAGTTAATTTTTTATCGCGATTTCAGGGTTAGTCCTAATAATAGTACAGAGGGCAGCACATCAAGGTACCCCAATGTATCAAATTTCTACGATAGTTTTTCCAACTTGATAACCAAACAATAATGTGCTTACGTCTGTACAAAATGCGTACAATAATCCCATGTCAGGTTTCAGGTAAAATAAAAAATAGGGTAGTACATATTACATTTTCCAGGGTCCAGGACGATGGCTAGTTTTGAACACCGCACTCTGCGAGAACCTGGAAGAGCGCGAGTTCGATGTCCAAATCATCCGCAAAAAGATAAACCGCACCCATGACTGTTTTAACATATACGCGGACATCCATAGAATCATCAACAACACGTTTGCCGTAAGTAAGAGCGCATTTATAATCTAAAACAATATTATAAGCTACGGCTACCTAGCCTAAGGCCAGGAAGTTTGACAACCTGTCTTACCGAGAGGTATCGTGTTGCCCAGTAGCTGGGTTGTGGAGGTCAGATAGGCAGTTGCTCTATGTTACAACAGTGGTATTCACCTGCATCCGGTTAGAGTGGAAGCTGACCCCAACATAGTTGGGAAAAGGCTAGGCAGATGATGACTAACTTCCCAAGTCGAGCCTGAGAATCGAACCCAAGACCTCTAGCGTAGCAGTCATACATTATATTTCGTAATTTTCTTTGTCAAATAAAAATAACTATTCATTTTGTGTGACTTTTCACCTCCTTGGTTTATCTGGTAACTGATAAAGCCAAGTAAGACTGGTAAGTAAGTTGATACTATGGTTCTTCTTCATAAAATATCAATTATATTTTCAAATAAATCAATTTTTCTCACTAGTGTTTTAGAAGATGTGATATAAAACGCGTGAGAATTTTATTATTACACTCTTGGCTCCACTACGCCTTTGCCTACAGCGCCATCCAACCTCGACCGTTATGCCAAACTTACCTCACAAGAATCATACTGTACTATTACGACATACCCATTACAGGTCAAAATAGACGTTTATCAATTAGTAGATGGGGGTTTCAAGTATTTCCAAACATTTTCTGACGAGTGCGCGTGCTGTTTTCTTATGAGACATGCGGAGGACAACGTCATACGAGCCCTCACTATGGCCAACGTTGATCCGCCTCACTGCCCACTCCAGCCCGTGAGTAATATTTATTACAACACTCCAACAATAAAGTCACAAGTACATTAATGATGTAGGTATTAATCTTTCGCCATAAACATAATTTATTTATTTAAACTGTAAAAAAAGTAGAAAGTCGGACTTAATGCCGTAGGCATTCTCTACCAGTCAACCAAAGGTGGTGACGAATTACTAATCATTTAAGAGGAGTGAGTCTTCCCCTCAAATCAAACCGACAACTCACCTCAACCACCACCTCACCTCAACTGGAAGCCGACTCCTACATAGTTGGGAAAAGGCTAAGCGATGATGAGTGTTCCCCTCAAATGAGTCTAATTATATTTTTTAATTAGTTTTTCGATATTTTATTATCTATACTAATATTAAAAAGCTGAAGAGTTTGTTTAGCTGGTTGAATGCGCTAATCTCAGGAACTACTGGTTACAATTAATAATCTGTGCTGGATAGTTCATTTATCGAGGAATGCTGGCTTTAACACATCACGCTACGTCACACGGAAGAGGAACAGTAATCAAAGACGTAATTTAACGCGGGTAAAGAAAAACCACTAGAACGAAGTCGCTGGCAGAAGCTAGTTTCAAATAATACCGTCCTACTGCAGGGGAATGGTTTCTTCTAACACAGAGAAGGCACGAGCATTGATCATCACTCTTGCTCAATGCGGTTGGACGATTTAAGACTTATTATTATATTATTTATTCACATTTTGATATTGCAGGGTAAAATAAGAATCGAGAATTTCGTAATGGACTACCGGGAGTTGCCGCGAAATGGCGTGTATGGAACATTCGAGGCTTTGGTCTACTTTACGTACGAGGGGAAGAAAGTAGCCTGTCTCAAAGTTACTGTTAATTTCGACCAGCGAAAACCTGATGACAGCGCCGAGGATGAAGCTGATTATGACCTATTATAGAGATGATTCTGGATAACAAATGAACGACAAAGAAATACGGGGTAGAAGGGACATCATATATTTTTCCATGAAATGATTCAGCGTGTATTCCGTCCCACTGACTTCGTCCCCCTTGTGGGACGAACGGGAATTTACAAGTATAATATTAAATTTGTTTCCGATAGACCCAGTCGGTATATTAGAGGGACGAATGGGAATATGTTCTTAGATTAGTGCCATACGTCCCACTAAATAATTTTGTGGGACGAATGGCACTAATCTAAGAACATATTCCCTTTCTTGTCGTGATATTACATGGCTCTGGTGGGATGCACCGGGGATGCCGCTACTTAACAAAAGAATACCGCTGTCATTGTGTTATTTGCGTAAAGACTATTAAAAGTAATTTAATAGGGAATAAAAATCACAGTTAAAACCACAGAATAAAGTTGGTTCTGTAATTTTTATTTCTTAATAATTAAATTTGTTTTAATTTACTATTTGTTTTTTTACCTTTAAAATAACCAGTCCGAAATTATTTGGTGGGACCAACAGGACTAAAAAAAATATTAATAAATTATTCCCGTTCGTCCCATCAAGAAAATTAGTGGGACGATCGGGAAAGAAAATCACGAATTCCCGTTGGTCCCACAACGGGAACGAAGTCGGTGAGACGAACGGGAATACACGGAATTCATGGATGTAGGTACATGACTTTAGCGTCAGCAGCTTGCGATATTTATAAAAAAAAAAACATAATTGTATCTAGTTTAGGCATCATGACTTTGTTTTAGATGGAAATGGAGATCAAACAAATATTAAAACAAAAACAAATTAAGTTTCGTTTATTTCCCTTTCAACTTACACTTTCCAGGTCTTAAATTTACCGTTGTATATAAAAATTTGATAAAATAATAAGCCTGAATCAATTCAGATATTCTTTCATGACTCTATTGGAACAAAGAAAATGAACCCTCGATAAGCCACTTTCACGCGAATGTAGTCGCGGGCCTAAGCTAACTATAATATCAGAAAATTGTCCTGACTGCCCTCCAGGCTGATTGTGAAGGTCATATCCTTCTATTTAGGAATAGTGTTTTCCTCAAAATTTAAATTAAAAAAAAAACTATTAAAATAAGATTGAACATGGCTAAACCAGCAAGAGCTTCAGCAGACCTGTCTAGGCAATGCTTCGTGGTCGCACGCGCGATTGGTAAACGTAGGGTTCGATTCCCGGGCAAAGCGCTATTAAATTTTTCCTTTACGAATGTATCAGCCGACTGCCCCGTTATCCTAGTGGTCCTAAGCGCGACTGCTAGACTAGAGGTTTTGGGTTCGATTCCCAGGTCGAGCAAGGTGTTATTGGGGTTTTCTATGAAATTCTCAGTAGCAACTCGGAGTTAGGATTGTGCCCGGTTAATTAAAAGAGGCTCGCCCCCTATTACATGGGACCTAAACATACCGGCGAACTATGAGTGTTAAACCTCTGCGTAACCCTTCGGGGAATACAGGCGTGATGGTATGTTATGAATTTATCAGTACCGGGCCGAATTTGGAAGGTGGTGGTGTGACACTTTCCTGTGTCGGAAAACACGTAGACCATTGGAATTTTAGGACGAAGCTAGTTAATAATATATTCAGGAATATGAGACCAAGAAGGTAAGTTATCTATCCGTGGTCAACTAATCATGGTCTTTGAACTCCTCATCGACGAACATACAGGGTGGATTTGAGACGGGTCACTAAGGGCAGGTACCTCAACCGTTATAGTTACAGGAAAACGTTCCTAGGAAACCATCCATAACTTTTGAGATATTCTGAAGTGGATTCACAGATTTTGGAAAAATGTAGTTAAGCGTAAAATAATGTCAAAATACGGATAATAGATGTTTGTACCGATCGATCCTATTTCATGTAGGGATCAAAATACTCTATCGGACTTTTAAGGTGAGTACTAATATTACAGAAATTGAAAAAACTTTTCTCATACATTTTGTACGGAAAGAGCTCTTACTGACTAAAAGTTAACGCGGTGTTCCCTTTCCATACTTAAGCCGGGGATCCCGGGAGCCCATGCATCTTGAGACCCTGCCGTGACTGAGTGAAAAGCTCTTTTTTTTTAAGGATGCGAAATCATCAAATTGCTTCTGCCGCTTTGGGCGGAGCAGCAGGGAGTGTCAGTCTTATTGACTAAAACCCATTCGTGTTCCTTCTAATGACCTTCGCGTTCTAGGGCCGCCGTGACTCTTTCGAACAAATTTGGCAACCCTGGCAGGCACTAGCCCCGTCTACAGTGCTGACATGGTCCACTGCTGCATTGAGGCACGCGTGAAACACAACACGCCGCCGACCCGGGCCTGGTTTTATCGGACGGCGAGCCACCTAACGCTCGCCAACCGCAGGCCCGCGCCCACAGTGGCTGGGAATCACTCTGTGACTCCCGACGTCTTGTTCTGTTGCGGTGACTGGGGTGTGAGGTTTGCCTCGCCCTCTCTTTCGCTTGCAAGCTGCACACTCTAAATCGTGGATCCCCACTTCTCCCCCTCGCATGTAAGGGCTCTAAGAATCCCCCCCCCACTCGCCGCCGATTCTGCTATAACCACTTCCATAACATCCATACTGCAGACTCGAAATCAAAAAAGACCCCCCGGCGCTCAACAATAGGATTCATATGCATTTATTTCTATTCTTACAATATTAACTATTATTATTAACTGCCTCGGTAGCCTAGTGGTCCTAAGCGCGACTGCTACGCTAGAGGTCTTGGGTTCGATTCCCAGGTCGAGCAAAAAGTGTTATTGGGTTTTCCTATGAAATTCTCAGTAGCAGCTCGGAGTTAGGATTTGTGCCCGATTGTTATACCTCTGCCTAACCTTTCGGGGAAAACAGGCGTGATGGTATATTTACATATCTTTTTTTTTACAATATTATTTTTTTACTACCACTGAATAAGACATAAATAAATTGAACAATAAAACATGAAACATAATCTAATCATAGACTAATGTTATTAATTTGCTTGGAGGTACTATCAAAATGTACATTTGACATGTCATGGGAAATAAATGTATGTATTTAAAGTCGCGTAAAACCTCTTGTGGTATTCTGTGTGAAATTAATATAAAATGTTGAACACTTTGTTATTTGTAGTGGTCAGTGTGAGTCTTCCATTTGTAAATAATTTTCAAGGTTTCCTAATTGTAAGTTTTTAAAATACCTTAGACCTTAGATAATAATGACATGAACATTAACATTATAAATTCATATTTAATTTGACATTTAAGAATGTTCTCAATTGATTTTTTTTTCTTCAATCTATTATTTTAATACACAACATTTTTAAATAATAAATAATTAACAAGGCATGTAAAATTATAAAAGAGAAAGGGGAAGCTCGTAGGGCATAAAAAACTCGTCCGCACCGCTGTCAATGAAACAAATGCCCCAAAGGACGGCAGCATTGCCAAGTCGTATAACGATTCTTTAGCCCAATAAAGGGTCAAATCTTCTGCAGTCCCGCCTAGGCCACTTGTTCGCAAGGAACGCCTTTGTAGACTTTTTAATCACATCCGTCTATACGGATAATTATAATATTTCAGGGTCCAGGACAATGGTTGGTTTTGAACATAAATACTTGTGACAGACCGGATCAGTACGAGGTAAAGATTGTTATCACCCGAAAGAAAATCAACCGCACCCATGACTGCTTCGAGTTGAGCCTAGGCCTAACAGAAGACATTGATTTAACATACGGAGTAAGTTGATGAGCAAACTGTTTCTTTCTCTTCAAATCAAGTCAAGTAAAAGCCATACTTATTTCTGCCGCAAAGCAGCGTTGCTGTGTTCCGGTTTGAAGGGTATGGGTGCTGGTGTAATTACAGGCAAATGAGATGTTTCAAATTTGTATCTGGGATGACAACCCATTTGCAAACCCTCTGGTATTGCAGATGTCTATAGGTAACGGTGACCACTTAGTAAACATTCATATTAATTTGTTAATAGTTATTATATTGGCATACAAACAAGCCAATTTTATTTCTTTGAATAGATATCATAAGCCTCATGGGAAGTCGATGAGCCACCGTATTCTATTATAATATATTCTATCAACTGTCGGGCAGACCTTATTTAATTCAGGTAACAAATAAAATAAAAAACCGGCCAAGTGCGAGTCGGACTCACGCACGAAGGGTCCCGTACCATTATCTATAAACTGCAAATATAAGTTGGCACGCACAATATTGAGTGTTTACCATGTTATTTTAATATCATGGACTTCTTATAGGTTTTCCCATAATCTATAAGTAAATATTAGGTTTAGTAGTTTCGGAGATAAGGAGGGGGGGGGGGGGGGGATTTTTGTCTATTTTATTGAACAACTTGGAAACTATTTATTTTAAAATTACAAAAAGAAAAAAAAGGTCCTCACAACAAGCTCTTTTATTTGATATGTCAATTTCTTTTTTTTTTATTTACCCCCCAAAAGTGACCCAGAACAAAAGTGGTCACAGAACTTAATATGTGTACCAAATTCCAACTTAATCGGTCTAACAGATTCGGATATAATTGACTGTGACAGACGGACAGACGGACACACGAGTGATCCTATAAGGGTTCCTTTTTTTTTCGGACATACTGAACCCTAATAATAATTTAACTACTCTGTAGATTGACATTGAAGTGTACCAAGAAGTGGACGGTGGCTTCAAGTACCATCAAACAATAAGAGAAGATTGCGTGTGCACTTACTTCAAGAAAAATGCAAAGAAAAACATGGAGCGAGCTTTTACTCTGGCCCACATTGTCCCTCCTGACTGCCCAGTACCACGTGTGAGTAATATTATGCGTCAACAGTTTAGTAGCAGTAGACCTCTTAGTGAAGGAGCTCGACCGGGGAAGTACTACCACCATACTTATTTCTATCGCAAAGCAGCATTGCTGTGTTCCGGTTTTGAAGGGTATATAGGTATAGGCGCCGGTGTAATTAGAGGCACAGGAGACATTTCAACTTTGTCTCTGGATGTCTATAGGCAGCGGTGACCATTAAACATCAGGTGTGCCGTCGGCTTGTTTGCCATGCAAAAATTAAATAAAAAATTACTTCGTAAAAAAATCTCTTGGTGAATTGAGTATTTAGAACAATTCAAACCAGTTTTAGAAAATAACGATACAACAGTTGTAATTTTGACCTACAGTAACTAGGAGGTGTTCAGGTATAGTCTATAACAATAAAAAATCGCACTGAAAGAAAGAAGGAAAACATTTTATATTGTTTCAGGGTGAACATAGATGCAGCAATTTCGTGATGGACTACACAGAGCTACCGAAACTTGGCTTATACGGGACCTTCAAGGCCATAGTGTTCATTGTACGGAACAAAAAGAGAATAGCCTGCGTGCAAATGGTTCTCAACTTCGAAATACGAAACGAGGATGACGATGACGATAACGAGAAGGATGTTTCTACCTTGTCGCCAGCGAAAGGTTTCCTTTCCATTACGAATATAAGATAATGCCGTTTGCTATAAAGAACATGTAAGGCACTTAGCAAAAACTAAACGTCTTTTCATTGTATCGTGATAAGCTTTTGTCAAACACACGTTGTTTTAAAAAAATCTTTTTCCGTTTTACTTATACGCTATGGCACACTGGAGCGGGGCAGAATCAAAGACGTAACTTAACGCGGATGAAACCGTGGGTAAAATGTTACTAAAAGAATACTCATCAAAGCACACCACAACAACTCATCAAGTCGTTACCCACATATCAATCAGCTCCTTTGTACAACTGGTACAAAGAGTGATGTTCCTGTCCCTACCACAATTACATCTAGAATTAAAAAATAAAAAGTACCTTCCAACAAATCGCGTGTTTCATTGGTTGCATGGACCTTTTAACAGACAGATTTTAAATATGGAAAAATACGGCAGCCTGATTGCGTAGTAAACAGTAACGCACTCCTTGTTATTACATTTTATTTTGCTAATTCAACTACCCACAACTATTAGGCCGTTCAGATAAGACCCCTTAAATGTTGCTTAAAATTCAGGTAAAATGTTAAGTGAATGCTTAAAAAAACATTTTTGACGTTGAAAGGTCAAATTCAGGTTAAGGTTCACAAGATAAAAAAGGTGAAGGCTTAAGGGCGGCGCAGTTGCACCTAACGGTTGGATTTTTCGAGGAGATTCCGGCTGGACTGTTACCGTATCGGAGCAGTGCTGGCATAATGAGCGATGACCATAACTAACACAACATAACATACATACCATCACGCCTGTATTCCCCGAAGGGTTAGGCAGAGGTGTAACAATGTACACCCACAGTTCGCCGGTATGTTTAGGTCCCATGTAATAGGGGGCGAGCCTATTGCCATTAACCGGGCACAAAACCTAACTCCGAGCTGCTACTGAGAATTTCATAGAAAAACTTGGGTGTAACTATGTCTTAACATTCAATTCGGTAAAATTCTCCCTCAGTATATTCAGTTGAAGTGTGTTTGAGGAAGGGCTGTCATCCGTCCGGGTTTGCCCGGATTTGTCCTAGTTTAGAAGGCGTCCGGGAATAGTTCGGAGTGCGTTGTCAAAAAGTGGACACTTTGTGTTAGGGGAATTCTTATTAATTTAAATATAATCGATAAATTAAAACAAATCTTAGTTAAAAAATTATTCGTAATTGATAAACGAATACGATGTTTTTAATTTGATTGTAAAAATATTTATTTAGGGGTATTCGGGAAAAACAACAATTTTCAGTCTAACGGGTTGGCCATTTAGGTGACAGCCCAAGTTTGAGGTGACCTGTCATCCCAACCCACCTCGAGCTCACTTCAAGTTAATGCACCGAGCGATTATTACCGAATAGCTGCTGCACAGAGCAAGCGTGGTGACTAAATACTCGGTATTTCTGTAATAATTGAGTAAGTAGGTATATTTACATTATAGACAGTTTATCATCAATCAAAAGTGGACTCCGAACAATAGTCTATCGAACATCTAAAAAATGTTAAACACGTAACGAGGTGGTCCTATCTATTCATACTTATAGATACAATCAATATGATCCTTTAACATGTCATATAGATTATATTTAACGGTGCACAAGCCTCGTTGCATTGTAAGTACACGTATATTTCACCTGACAACATGTGGATGGTGCTTTTCGTACTTTGCAGTACTCATTTGATGGTGAAAAGTTACGGAAATGAGGAGATTCTGGTAAGCTATTTGGGAAACTCTAAGAAGTCTACCTAAAGCAGCAGTATCATACCATGATCGTGCTAGAAACGTGTCAGGCAAAAAAATATTGTTTGTATTGGAAAGTATGAGATTATGCCAATTAGACCGTTCCGTCACCGGCCGACATCGTCGCATGAATGAAGCGTCAACAATTGTTGGTTGCAACGTTCTGGTGGATATAGTTGTCCGTATCATGTTTGTGTCCGTACTTGATGCCCTCCTGGCAGTCAATTCTGATTGTGATCTGTTTGCCTATGAATGGAGAGAGATAATGCGAGTATGATTGAAGTTTTGCGAGAGAAAGTATGAGAGAATATCCACTGTTATTATTAAGTGTGTAGTAGATTTTATAATAATATTAGTATTGTGTTCTAGGTTAATTATTGTAATTGGTGTATCCGTTTTAATTAACTTATAAATAAATAAATTGATACGTTCATAGCATGGTTATTGTATGGTACGGTGCAGGGGGCAACTTTAAGAAAGAATTTTTTTTACAGGGCAAAGGAAAATGGCTCGTTTTAAATTATCTGGAGTGCGAGGACCCGGATCAGTATGAGTTGCATTTCGATATTATCAGGAGGAAGATCAATCGGACCCACGACGCGTTCAGCATGGACGCTGACATCGACAGGGAAATCAATGTTACGTACAGCGTAAGTAGTTAGCGAAAGAGGATTTTAAGGTGATGAATAGTATACTTTAACGTCATTATTACATAGTTTAAAATCCAAACACGTATACTATATTACTCCGTTGATCCGAAATCGTGGGCGGAATGTGTAATAAACTAACAAAAAGAAAATGTTTTACAGTTGGAAATAATAGCCAACAAGGAAGTGGATGGCGGCTTCAAATTCTATCAGAGACTGACTGACGAGAGTTTCTGCAACTGGTTCGCGAAGTATACAGGAAGCAACTGGCCACAAATTCTATCAATGGCCAACATAGATCCTCCTGAATGCCCTATACCAGTGGTAATTATAAGACATATCTACTAGTGTTTTTTCATTTTATTTTCGGAATGCCTTCTCGCAGTTCAACCTAGAAGGTTGTCGGCTGCATAACCAGATTTTCTTGTGGTACTTTAAAAATTAAGGCCTCCAGGCAGGGCTTAAAACTTACGACTATGCGACTACACGCTGAAGGCACCCCTTGTGGAGTAAGGACCTCGGTTTAAGGTGCTATTTATATGTTTGGTGAGTGAGATGGTCTCGGAGGTGGTCAGTCGAGCCGCATGTTAGTACTAACCCCCATTTACAAGTTAACGCAATATGCCACTACTATTTCTCTGTCTGTCTGTTCCGGCTAATCCCCGAAACTGCTAGACTGACTTACAGAACTTTCACTGGAAAATTAGATTTCTGCACAATAGAAACACCTTGAATACGTACAAATAGAATAGAATTAAGTTACTCCAATAAATGGAGGACATTTTGGCGCGTGTCCCTTTGTTTTGGCCGATCTGAACCCGAATTGGATATTTGACTCCATTAATCACAATTTCACAAAAAAACTATTGATTTAGCCCTGAAAAGCCGATAAATTTATAAATAACAATAAAATTTGATTTTTAGTTGCTTTGAAATCAATAAATAATAAATTGAGATGTCAACAAGTGACGTCATGGTTGAGTATTGTCGTACAAAATGTATGGGGGAATCGCGTTTTGACAGCTCATAAAAAGTACGCTAATTGATTAGTGGTGTCATTTACCCAATTAATAGTACATTATCCGTTTCAGGGTAAATTTTCAGTCAAGGATTACGTCCTTGATTACCAGCAGCTCAAACAGTCCGGTCTCTACGGTACTTACGACACGTACTTATACCTAGTGTACCTGGGGAAAAGGATCGCTTGCTTAAGAGGACTCTTGCGCTACGAGAAAGATCACGGAGACGACGACTTCGATGACGATGACTATGAATGTTAATGTTCTTTTTCAATAACCCACATTGATACATCCAGGGGCGGATCCATATATGGGCTTCTTGAGCTTCAGCCCATGGCCCCATGGATATTAGGGGCCCCCAGACCAGACCGATAATTTTTTGTAACATAAATGTATTTTATTAACCGACTTTAAAAAGAAGGAGGTTATCAATTCGTCTGTATATTGTTTTTTTTGTGTGTTACGCGATAGCTCCGCCAATTATGAATCGATTTTAATGATTTTTTGTTTGATAGGTCATAATTCAAAGTGGTCCCATATAAATTTTATCGAAATTGGTTCAGTAGTTTGGTGGAAAAAATTAAATAACTGAAAAAAATATGTCATCCAAGTAAACGAATTAGCGTATTCTGCTTTTTTGTCACTTTTAGGTGGTGTCTCGTTAATTTACGTAGTATAACTGTTCCTTCATGGATTTGGATGACAGGAAATTGACACTAAAATGCGAAAAATGAAAACGATATTACAAAAAAGATAACCTCCTACAAAAACTAAAAAGTAAAAAATAACTTTAACTTCTGAAGTCAATGAGCTCAGGGGAGAAGTCATTTGATGATTTCCTATCCGGAAAAAAAAAAAAGCTTTGGAAGTCGGTGGCAATACAAAACAACAAACAGAACCAAGGGCGCCGACTTCCAAAGATTTGGTTTTTTTTTGTTGTTATGGAGGTTGTCTTTTTACTACACTCTTGTTGGTAATGACCTCCTTAGGTCACTAATTCTTTAATAGACTATTAGTGTTCTAATTTGTTTCCCTCTTTATATACATCACTTTGGTAAACAGTTTTTTGACAAAATGGCATAGTAACCCCCACGAGTCGTGAGCACAAATGTCGGCGCCGACGCTGCACACGATCACTCCGACGGACGGACCAATCGCGTGCAGCGTCGGCGACCCAAAAAACTGTTTGTGCTCACGACTCGTGGCGGCTATAATAATAAGTTTGAATAATTTTGTACACTACTTGAGGGCCCCAGGTAGGTCTGGCCCCGGGCCCAACAAATTCACGTCCGCCCCTGGATACATCTGTACAATGAAATAAAATTGATAACAGCTATTTTAGGTTGGCTGTATATGATTGATACCTGATCACGACAAAAACATTGAAACGATCGTAATCCATTCAACGAGGTAGCTTGAAACTACTTTTTGCCCGACTATAGCGAAATAAAAAGGAGGGTTATGATTTTAACCGAAGTCGTGATCAAAAGTCAGTGGTATAATATGGTTTATTTTATGACAACAACTGAAACAATTTTGTAACCTTCTTCTGTTTCTGTCTTATATTATTAAAATTGGTCGAAAAAAACATAGTCTTGTGTCTTCCTTTACCCTGTTCTTTCTCTGATAATTGGGTAGACCCCACTAATCAATTGACATACTTTTTACAAGCTGTCAAAACGCGATCCCTCATACACTTTGTATGGCAATACTAAACTGTGACGTCACTTTTTGCCACCGCAACTATTTATCGATATGAAAGCAACTAAACTAGACCGCAGGAAGGCGCTAGATGCAGGCACCTTCCAACCGGTCCTTTTGGCGTTCTGCGGCTCATATGACCATAAAGGCAAATAAAATGTAATTATAAAATTACATTTTATTTGTCTTTATGATCATAACTATAAAGTTATTTAAAAATTAATTAGGTTGTCAGGATAAATATAAAGTGTTATAAAAAGTTATGATCATAAACAAACTATAAAGACACACATGACTATAAAGTTATTTAAAAATTAATTACGTTGTCAGGATAAAATAAAGTGTTTTAGGGTTCTGTATCTAAAAAGGAAAAGACGGAACCCTTATAAGATCACTTTGTTGTCCGTCTGTCTGCCTGTCAAGACCCTTTATTTCGGGAATGCGTGGAGGCATCAAGTTGAAATTTAAACCGTATACTTAGGCCTACGGTCCCATGAAGTTGTGAAAAAATCAGGCTCCTAAGTTTACGTAAAAAAAGATACGACTCATAGAGTACTTTCCGTTGACCTAGAACTATGAAATTTGGCAAGTAACATCGTTATAGACCACAAATACAAGAATAAATCTCGAAACTATACATTTATAATTAAATCTTTAAAAAAAGGGAATCTTTATTTTTATAGGGGGTCGGAATTTTAAATTGAAGTTACTAGCTCAAACAGGGTATCATATCTATAAAAAAGGGCTTGATGTGCACATTGTATAATATATTTTATTTATTTATTCCGATGCGTTACTTCTTATTTATAATGAAAATATAAAAAAATACCGCTTCTGTCTCCGAAGTGTTCAAATAATTATAATTACCTAATATCTAGATATCTAAGTAAATTTTAGAAGACAAATAAATTTACTATTCATTTATTTAATTTACAATTTATTTATATAATTTACTTAATTTATTTTAATTCTGTTACTTATAATGATCCTACGTACGGAACCCTTGTTGGGCGAGTCCGAGTCGCACTTGTACGGTTTTTTTTTTAGAAAAGTTGTCTTGGAATTATTTTTTAATGGTGTACCCAATTGGGTAGGTAAGTACAGCCGTTAAGTATATTTCCACTGCAAACAGTTTATCAAAAGTGGACTGACGAACAATAGTCTATCGAACATCTAAAAAATGTTAAACACGTAACGAGGTGGTCCTATCTATTCATACTTATAGATACAATCAATATGATCCTTTAACATGTCATATAGATTATATTTAACGGTGCACAAGCCTCGTTGCATTGTAAGTACACGTATATTTCACCTGGCAACATGTGGATGGTGCTTTTCATACTTTTCTGTACTCATTTGTTGGTGAAAAGTTACGGAAATGAGGAGATTCTGGTAAGCTATTTGGAAAACTCTGAGGAGTCTACCTAAAGCAGTAGTATCATACCATGATCGTGCTAGGAACGTGTCAAGCAAAAAAATATACTTTGTATTGGAAAGTATTAGACTATGCCAACTAGACCGTTCCGTCACCGACCGACATCGTCGCATGAATGGAGCGTCAACAATTGTTGGTTGAAACGTTCTAGTGGGTATAGTTCCGGTCCGTACCTGATACGTTCATAGCACGGTCATAGTATGCAGACGCAGCAGCAGCAGGCGGTGCAGTTTGCAGACGACTTTAAGAAAGTTATTTTATTAAAATAATGATTTAAATTCAGTCAATTCAGATTTCTAACTTCATTCCGACTGTGATCAGGTAATTATTAAAACTTTATGTAAGGAAGGCGGACTTAATACCTTACGTATTTCCCTGTAAGTTAATCATAGTGGTGAAGGGACAACATGCCAGGTGCATTAATACAAAAACTTATTTCAAAACGGAGTCTAAAAAAATTTCAAATTAAAAAAAAAAACATTACCTTCGCAGTTTCGTGATTGCAATATACAATTTTTTTTTACAGGGCAAAGGAAAATGGCTCTTTTTAAATTATCTTGAGTGTGAGGACCCGGATCAGTATGAGTTGCATTTCGATATTATCAGGAGGAAGATCAATCGGACCCACGACGCGTTCAGCATGGACGCTGACATCGACAGGGAAATCAATGTTACATACAGCGTAAGTAGTTAGCAAAAGAGGATTTTTAGGAGATGAATAGTATACTTTAATGTCCTTATAATATAGTTTAAAATTCAACCACGTATCGACACGACTTCCGACAGAATTTGTTTCAATGATAGAAAGCTACGATTATTGTCAAGTGATTTATGGTATACTTGACTTAATTGATCTCGCTGACAAAGTCGCGGGCAAAAGCTAATCGTAAATTAACTCAAAATGTAATGTTTTTCAGTTGGAAATAATAGCAAACAAGGAAGTGGATGGCGGCTTCAAATTCTATCAGAGATTGACTGATGAGAGTTTCTGCAACTGGTTCGCGAAGTATACAGGGAGCAACTTCCCACAAGTTCTGTCAATGGCCAACGTAGATCCTCCTGAATGCCCTATACCAGCGGTAATTATTTGACTCATTAGTGTTCCTTTTTTTTACGGAATCACATCTCACAGGTCAACCTAGAAGGTTGTCGAATGCTTAACGAGACTTTCCTATGGTGACATTTTTAAATCGTTGGATGGCAAGCAAGCCAACGACTCATCTGATGTTAAGTGGTCATCTGTGCCTATAATAATAAATTCATTTATTTTCAGGTTACAAAGACCCATAGATAAATACCTAAACCTAAGTATACATAACAAAAATAATTGTGTTAATAAATAAAATTTAAAATTATGTCAATATCACTTAGTTGCACTAAGCCTTGTACCTTGTACCGTGTAATACCAGAGAACTTGCAAATGCGTTGCCACCACAGAGACAAGGTTGAAATGTCTCATGTGTCCGTAATTTCACCGGCAGGCAAACCCTTTACGGGCCTGTGGACGGTGAGCAATGGGTAGCTCACCGTCCTTACGTTTAACACAACGACAGGCCGTGTCGACGGCGCGTTCGTGTTCCACGCGCGCCTCAAAGAGATGTCAGCAAAGGGAAGGGGCCACTGAGGGCCGATGCCTGCCGGAGCTGCGGGTTGTTCGTAAGAGATACCGCACCCCCGGAACGCAAAGGGCACAAGAAGGAACATGGGTGGGTTTTAGTCAGTAAAAGTCTGACACTCCCTCCCGCCCCGCCCAGGGCGGGAGAAGTTATTTGATGATTTCACACCCACCCAAAAAAAAAAAAAAAGAAGCCAAACCCTTAAAAATTCTAGCCTCCAGCCAGGCCTTAAAGCTTATGAACTAAGCGATCACACGCTAAGGACGCTAAGGCGCGGACAGGCTGGATTGGATCTTGATTATTTAGGGACGTATTTAAAGCTATGAAATTCTCAGTAGCAGCTCGGAGTTAGGATTTGTGCCCGGTTAATGGCAATAGGGTCGCCCCCTATTACATGGGACCTAAACATACCGGCGAACTGTGGGTGTACATTGTTAAATCTCTGCCTAACCCTTCGGGGAATACAGGCGTGATGGTATGTGTGTGTGTGTATTTAAAGCTACAGGGTCAGTGACGCGAGCCGATTCAGAGTTGTCAGGGTAGCTAGTGTTTCTCTACCTAAGTGGCGTTCGGTAAATGTGTGAGGCAAGCGCCGCGTCACGTACAGACAGCATCATCAATTGGTAACCCCTCTTGCATTAAAATTTGTTCAAAAAGAGGGTTATCAGTTGATGACGCTGTCTGTACAATCGTGATCGCATCCAACCTTTACCCCCTATGTTGCGTAGCATGAACGGACCTCTTATATGTATGATGAATCAGAGGCTTTTGGGGGTTGGCAATCAGTCGAGGCCTGCTCGTAATAACCTAAATTTACAAGTTGAAGGCAATATGTCACTTTACTGTTTCTCTGTGTGTTTGTTCCGGCTAATCTCCGAAACTGCTGATGATTTTACGGAACTTTCACTAGCAAATTGCTGATGTTATAGAGAGTAACTTAAGCTACTACTATTACAAAAAAAGAATTAGGTTTCCGTTCAAAAATACACCTTGAATACATGCAAATAGAATAGACTTCAGTTCCTCCCAAAAAATTGAGAATATTTTTCGCATGTATTCTTGTGTTTGCCGATCTGAACCCGAATTTAATAGTACATTATCTGTTTCAGGGTAAATTTGTAATCAAGGACTACGTCCTTGATTACCAGCAGCTCAAAAAGTCTGGTCTCTACGGTACTTACGACACGTACTTATACCTAGTGTACCTGGGAAACAGGATCGCTTGCTTAAGAGGACTCTTGCGCTACGAGAAAGATCACGGAAACGACGACTTGTATGACGATGACGATGAATGTTAATGTTCTTTTTCAATAACCCACATTGATACATCCAGGAGCGGATCCATATATACGCTTCTCGAGCTGCAGCCCATGGCCTCATGGATATAAAGGGCCCCCAGACCAGGCCGATATTTTTTTCTAATATAAACGTATTTTATCACTACACTCCCATTTTTAATGACTTACTTAGGTCACTAGTTCTTTAATATACTATTAATGATTGGCTTAATTGGTTTCCTATACACCACTTAGGCAAACAGTTTTTTGACAAAATGGTAATGAGTTTAATAATTATAAGCACTACTTGAGGGCCCCAAGTACGTCTGGCCCCGGGCCCGACAAATTCACGTCCGCCCCTGGATACATCTGTACAATAAAATAAAATTGATAACAGCTATTTTAGGTCGCCTGTATATGATTGGTATGTGATCTCGACAAAACCATTGAAACGATCGTAATGCAGACAACGAGATAACTTGGAATATGGATATGGGCTAGTTTTTACCCGACTATGGCAAAACAAAAAGGAGGGTTATGATTTTAACCGAAGCCGTGATCAAAAGTCACGTGGTATAATATGGTTTATTTAATGACAATAACTGAAAACTATTTTGTAACCGTCATCTCTTTCTGTCTTACATGATTAAAATTGGTCGAAAACAACAAGAGAATCTTATTTCTTCCTTTACCCTGTTCTATAAACACCCGATTTGCGTTTTTAATCATGGCATTTGCTTTTTAAAGAGATGAGATATAAGTGTATGGCGACCCTTACGCACGAGGCGAGAGGCACTTCCACATGCTTACGGCGTCCCAAGGTCTGCCTCGCGAGGCAGCTAGGTCGATCTAAACCCGGCTAATAACATACCTGACAACCAACTCGAACTGGTGATGATGTAGCAGATGCTTGTTGCTAGGCAGGCGCGCGGCCAGGTCGCGAACCAGTGCAGCGCGCGCGCCCGCCGCCCGCAGCGCTCGCACGACTCCCGGGAGGGACTTGCGCGCGTCGGCGTAGCGGCACTCGAATATGGCAGCGATGCAGGAGCGTAGCACCTGCACAAAAGCAACATAAATATTTAGTGTTTTTTGATACTCTATACCTACCTGCTGTCATAATGCATGAACAGAGCAGCAAACAACTCGAGCATTTTGCAATCGAATTTGAATTCAATAAATATATATGGTAACAAGCGCGAACACACGCCACCAACCGAAAAGGTTGGCTGGCTTGGCCACTGTTGGCTAAGCGATTGGCTGCTGTGCTACGCATCGCGGGTTAGATTTTTGCACTGAACAATTATTTCTTTGGCCTTAGTAAGTTGTAAATATACAATCGATATAGGATAAATTCATAGTACGCGACTGCTACGCCAGAGGTCTTGGGTTCGATTCCCAGGTCGAGCAAAAAGAGTTATTGGGTTTTTCTATGAATTTCTCAGTAGCAGCTCGCAGTTAGGGTTTGTGCCCGGTTAATGGCAATAGGCTCGCCCCCTATTACATGGGACCTAAAAACATACCGGCGAACTGTGGGTGTACATTGCTACACCTCTGCCTAACCCTCTGGGGAATACAGGCGTGATGGTATGTTATGTGTAAATTCATAATAAAAAGAAATATATCAACTAAAAATTTGTCAAACATTTAGCTGCTCCGTCTGCGCCTGACCCTAAAGACTTCACTTTTTTTAACACCATGACAATACACACCTCTAATCTCCTCGCTGAGTTGGTCAGCAGCAGGTGGCCGTAGTCCGCGGCGCCGGTGGGGGGCGCGGCCGGGGGCACTATGCGAGCTTGCGGCGGCCGCAACGCTGTCAGCCTGGTCAACAATATTTATGTAAACAAGATAAAGTCAACTTTATGGTAAGAAGGTATGACATGAATCTGAGTAACTATTGACATGTATTTTTATAAAACTTTTTATTTTATTTTTTAGGCCTTGACGAGATGGTATCTTTAGTAACACACGTTCTCAATAAAACCCCCGGAAATCAATACCAGTAATTTGTATTATTATTACCAGAGAAAAACTGCAGTATCTTTTTTAGTTTTATTTAAATTTGTATTGACCATTTACAAGGCGTACTTGAATTAACTGAAAACTTGAAAAATACCCCTTTTGATCTCATCATTATGAACAACTTTTAGCGAGAGACCAACCCTGAAGTCTTGAAAAACATAAACCGATTACTATAATTATATTTTGTTGAGCTACATGGATACAGTATGAATTAATTAATTTATATTTTTATCAATTTATTAATTTATTTTTTTAACTGCCTCGGTAGCCTAGTGGTCCTAAGCGCGACTGCTACGCTAGAGGTCTTGGGTTCGATTCCCAGGTCGAGCAAAAAGTGTTATTGGGTTTTTCTATGAAATTCTCAGTAACAGCTCGGAGTTAGGATTTGTGCCCGGTTAATGGCAATAGGCTCGCCCCTTGTTACATGGGACCTAAATATACCGGCGAACTGTGGGTGTACATCGTACACCTCTGCCTAACCCTTTGGGGAATACAGGCGTGATGGTGATGGTATATTTTTATCATTTTAAGGTCGGTCCCAGACGCAGGTTACTGAAAAGAGATACTGCGCCCCCGGAACGGTACAAGAAGGAACATGGATGGGTTTTAGTCAGTAAACGTCTGACAGCGAGGGCGGGGGAAGTCATTTGGTGATGTCCCATAAGAAAAGGGAAAAAAAAGGAAAGGTTGGAAAGGCAAAAACTGTTCACAATGATAAGTAAGTACTAAGACCTGATTTAGAATTTTCAGGTATTTCAGTACCACTTTGTTTACTTGTTCTCCACCACGATACATACTTGGGATTGGTAACGCTTCTCTGCGCCACTTCCCTCATGACATCTCTGACTCGCGCAGCATCTAAAGGCGGCAACGGAGGCTGGTGGATACGAGACGAAGCGCCCTCTGGCGGCCGTAGGATGCGTTGCTGAAATGCCTGCGAAATAAAATTGTTGTAATAATTTGTCTCAAAATAACAATAGTAAGCTAACGCCATCTAGTGATATTTTATGTCCAACTGTCTGTATTCATTAGCTGTAATAAATTAATAGGCTTTTTGACTGGTTTTTAAAATCCGTTTTAAATTATTTAGTACAGTTTAAAAAACCCAGTAAAAATGTATATTGTTAATTCTGGTACATATTTTCTGAAAAATATCAAATTAAAAATTAAATATTTAAATAGCGCGCCAAAACGATACTTTTACAATATGGTGCTGCAACGGCGTCGGTGACGTCACTTGTCAGTGCTATGATCTGTGGCACATATCAGCATTTGTTGCAAACAAAAAACGAGGTTTACTGCCCAGTAACGTTTCTCATACACCCGAACAATCAGCAGTCTTGTGTCACGTGACAAACGAAAAGATGCAGTTTTATTTACGGATTTTTACATAAATTTATTATTATTTTCAACTTCCGATAATAAATAACCATTTTAAAACTCATAATACATACTGATTGTAGTAACTGCCATTTCATTTTTCGCAATGTCAATTAGCGTATTGAATCAAAAAAGCTCTTTACAGCTGACAGTCCTAAATAAGAATAGACAGTAATAAATAATCTAAATACTAATAGAAAGCACAATAGATATCGTGTTGCCCAGTAACTGAGTGGAGGAGCTGCATCCGGTTAAATTGGAAGCCGACCCCAACATAGTTGGGAAAAGGCTAATAAGCAGATGATGATGAGAAGGCTCAAGATTTTTGTTTGTATAAAACTGCTAATCATTAGAACTGTCAGTCGGGTTAGGAATTCTTTTTTTGTGTATGATACGACAGCCAGCAACGGGAGCAAAGCAGTAACCGGCAGTAACTTGGTCGAGGCTAATTTTTTTAAGCACTCTTTGTTAGATTTGGGCGCATAATATGATACTATTCATTCAATTATCCTTATAAAAAATGCTTGCGTACATTCTTTGAAACAGTAAAATATAATTATTTCACAATCACCTGCGGATTAGGATTTTCATTGAGATGTAACTGCATCGCCAAGTCTTGTAAATGCTGCAGTTCCAGTTCTGGATTCAGAGACTCTAGCCGATTCTGTTCCGGGAGGTTTCTGAAATAAATAAAAAATAATATATAAATAAAAGAAAAATATGGTAAACTTTTTTTGTGAGTATTTCATTTCTTCCCCATTCTGGTCGCTTGTGAATGTTTATATGTGTGTAATCGTAACCAAGACACGGGCGAAATTCCTAGTGTCAAAAAATTATAAAAACCATATTTTTCTTCATACGAAACTACTTTTTGGATAACACCCAATTTCTATTTTCCCTTGTAAAATTTGACGATCAAAAATGCAGTTATGAAAAATAAATAATTTGTCTTTGACTTTTTAAAGAAGAAACATAAAAATTACTTACTGCACCAGCTCATCCCATATATCGGTGGCCCTCCACGGCGGGCCTCTTTCCGCCACCAGTCCGTTAAAGAACATGGAGTCTAGTAGCCTCACTGCGAACTGACACTGGGAGAGTCCGCGAGCTCCCAGGAATCCCATCTTGTGGAAAGTCAGGACTGGTGATGGGTGGATGCGGATTATTGTGAGGCAGTGTCTGAAAAAATTAGGATACGTGAAATAAGTATAACAATATGGAAAAATGTGCCTGGAAGGATTTCGGACGGGTCTTTGCGCGGTAATAGAACAATGTAGTAAATAACAAATTATTAGATATATAGATACGTTAATTTATAATCAAAAGACTAATTCTCATGATTAAAAAAAGTTCAAAACCTAATCGCAATCTCATCTCAGCGATTGTCAATTAAAAAAATAACAGAAAATCCTGTTAATAATGTCTGTATAATATAGGCATTTTTCACAGACATTAGAAAGCAAACATTCCTAAAAGTAACGAGAATTACATCTTTGAGATCTTTGTTCAGTCAAAGAACATAATTTCAATATTTTAATTAAAAAATACCATCAACATACCTATACCCTTGCAGTAACCTCGCCAGCGTCCTCATAAACACAGCCCTGATCTCTTTATCCAGCATATGAGGCGGCGAGGACGCCGGCGGCGGAGGGGCAAAGGCCGAGTCTGCAGACCGAAGCTCCGGCTGCAGGACTAATGCTAGGGCTTCTTGTAGAGACGAGAGGAGTTTGCCTTCCGGACGGGGTATGTTTACGCCTGCTGGTATGTGGAGTGATCCTACGTCTAAGTCTGCTACTATTACGTCCAGCTGGAATAAATGGGAAAAATAGTAATTATTTCTTTTTTTTAAAAAAACGTTGCCCGCCACTAGGAATTTCTCCTGTATCGTGGGTACAAACACATAAACTCACATACAAAATCAGCCAGTCCCGGAACAACTATCTGTAGGCCAAACAAATATTTGTGGCGTGCGGGAATCGAACCCGCGACGCGCAGCGCAGCAGCCAATCGCTCATCCATTGCGTACCTACAATTATTCGTGCTTATTCAAACTAGTACAAGCAAGAAACTTAATGCATACGAATATACGACATATTGATAGACAATTTCACAGATCCCGAATAAACTGTTTCGGTAAAGAATTATATTTAAAACTGGAACTCAGTAAACAAGTTATTAGTAATCGTAGAGCTCTTTGTGAAGCTGGTGCCGCAAAGTACTACCACCATACCAATTACTGCCGCAAACCAGAGTAGCTGTGTTCCGGATTGAAGAGTATGGCTGCCGGTGTAATTACACGCACACGAGACACTTCATCTATGACTGCAACGCATTTGCAAGGCATCTGATAGCACTTACCAATTCCGAAACCTCCTCTTTCAAACTGGAATGCACTCCAATCAGGAACGGTGTCGGTGTAGCAAGGACCTCTGCCAACCCTGCTGGTAACAGCGGGATGTAGACGTGGGCATATCTGAAGGGGAACATAAGAGCCGCTAATGCTCTGCATGCGGCTGCTAGGCGGGCAGCAGCTAAAGAGACCAGCAGGACTTTGTGCTCGCTCATCACTGCACACCACAGGGTCACAGAGTTGTGGATACCTGGAATGTAAAGGTTGGGTGTTAAAATATGAATAGGCTTATACGAGGTGCAGTATAAAAGACACACATAACCAAATTATTTTCGTTTATGTTTGGCAGTATTTCAGAATTCACCTCTTTCAAAGTACAGAATCACCCCGTTGCGTAGCCATTGCCTCTACTTTGTGCGTGCAGGATGATAGCCCCGCTTGCCTTAACTTAACTACAAGGAGTAGTTTGAACTCGAAAATCACATACAAATAAAAAATCCTATTTATTTTATTACTGATTCCTAATGAGAATCACTAGCATAGACATCTTCTGGAATTTGACTGCACCTGCTTGGTATATAAATAAGTTTGACTGTATTTGTGCGATATTGTGGCTTGATTCGTTTTGGCCCTTTTAAGCTCAATTGACGTCAGAAATCATGCTAACTCACCAAGCAACCTTAGCAGCATGTAGACGGCGGTATGTGTGACTGGCATGGGCGGCGCGGCGGGTGGCTGCAGCGCCTGGCGGTCCCCGGCGCCGATGCTGAAGCGCACCTGCGGCCCGCCCGCGCCCGGCACCAGCACGCCGCCCACCAGGTTACCGACCAATGTCTCTAGAGGCACGCCTAGGTTCTCCACCCATACTGTGTAGATTATGCCTAGGCAGTTCTGGAATAAGAGTAGAAAAGGGTTTAATTAGAATGTAGCTAGCACGTATCTTGTTATTTAGATTTCAGAGAGCTAAGTCAACCAATTAATATTGCAACAGTTTGTAAATGTATCGATAGGACGACACAAAGCTTATCTATAAAAAATAACGTAATAGTTGTAATTTTGACATTTTGTTGACAATTATTTTCCCTACACTAAGAATTTCTCTTGTATCGTGGGTTGCGTTTACAAACATTTCTATTCTCATATAAGCAAATATTTTGTTCTGGGCCGGAATCTAACCTAAGACAAACAGAGCAGCAGCCAATCGTTCAGCAACTGCACGACTGCTGTTAAATAAGTTCTGACTGTTTTAAACCAACCACCCATTTTATTTATGGACTCACAAACTACAACTGTCTCAGTGCTCACAAATTATGAATTTTCTGGCAAGAAGTATACTCACTCTGAAGGTATCGATGTAGTCCTGTCGCGACACGATGACCAGACATTTGGGAGCGTACATGATGCTGTGGTGGGTGATGTTCGGTACCGGCCGCGTTGATTCTAAAGACTCTTCGTCCTGTGAACAAACAAACAAAGCATTTATTATAGTTCAATTCATATTATAGTTGCAAGTTGTTATACTCGCTTCAATCACGTAGACTTGTCAAGGGGACTTGATTGTCTCGCGGACCATTAGGTATAAGAGGGAGTGCACTTGTATTTGCGCACAAACACTGTGCGCTATAATATATTTCGCGTACTTGGCTAGTCTCCATTCAGATTGGCCGCCGTGACCGAAATTCGGTCGGGAGAATATTATTTCTACGAATGAATGACTTTCGAGCGAAAGTCTGGTAAAAATCTCAATTTTGTCAAATCAAACTTCTGGGGTTTTCGAAGTTTCCGTCCGAAACCGGCATCATCTAAACAGTAATGGCAGCTCTAACACTGGACAGGCATGACTCACTTAAATAACTGTGACAGACGAAAGAGTTCAAATTCATATTTAGCAGATATTGAAACCTGGCATTAGAATCCATCATTTCTTCTGAAACCTAGTAATCTGTTCATAAAAGAACATCCTAAGGACTTAATTAAAACCGAAGACTCATAAAAAATCTCCTATATTTACAGTAAAAGACGTACGAAATATAATAAAAAAAAAAAACATAAATTGCGCCATTTCCAGCAAGATTATGACGCGATATTAGACTGTAAAATGAGGATATTTGATGGCGCCCTACGACGCCTCTCCCTCAATTCATAATAGGGTGGAGCCGAAGACGGAATCTCATTTCTTTGTTGTATGATATCTATCTACAGCTAGCAGATTATCGTCACCAAATACTTCAATATCAATTAATTTTGATTCTTGTGGTGATTACAAAATCTATAGATAGGTAGGGACCTACTAATATTAAAAACAGGCAAAGTCTGTTTGTTTTATTTTTCTGTTTGTAAGAGGTAAGTAGTCTCTGCAATTACTGCTCCAATTACAAAAGCTACCCTATGCCGAGTGTCATAGACTATGTTTTATGGTAAACTTAACATCCACGCGAACGAACTCGTATGCAGAAGCTAGTATGATATATAAAGCTTTAGGAACATGTAAGAGGGATGGTAAATATTATTACTTTCTAGAATCCAGATGATGGTTTCATCAACGCGATAAAAACAAGACTACATTTTCGACATGGAACTGCTTCGTTAGCCTAGTGGTCCTAAGCGCGACTGCTACGCTAGAGGTCTTGGGTTCGATTCCCAGGTCGAGCAAAAAGTGTTATTGGGTTTTTCTATGAAATTCTCAATAGCAGCTCAGAGTTAGAATTTGTGCCCGGTTAATGGTAATAGGCTCGCCCCCTATTACATGGGACCTAAACATACCGGCAAACTGTGGGTGTACATTGGTACACCTCTGCCTAACCCTTCGGGAAATACAGGCGTGATGGTATGTGGTACATTTTGGACATTGTGGAGCGGCAGATTTTGGAAGAACAAGTTATCATTATTTTGGAAAGAGAAACCAGATGTATTGCAAATCAAACGTCAAATAAAAGACCATCGCATTTGATATGATGATAGGTAGGCCCATGAGAATTATGAAGACGGGCTACAAGTACCTTGCCAATATCTTAATTGCTATGCAAAATATGTCACAACGAAGGTCACAAAGCCTATCGATAACACTCGAGCACAATCGATTCTTCGACCCTCATCGCTTATCGCACTTAACGACGATGCGAGCCGTTGGTACTACCAGCAAAACGAATGCATTATCGACTTCAAATTGAACAGAACCATTGTACACTTGCACCGGCTTCGGAAGTTATGCGATGAGTGTTTGAGAAGGTTATTAGCTATTGATTTTCTTGTTATTTAGCTACGAGGTAAGGTGAGATCTATGGAAGGCATGTCGTTATGCTGGTTACCGCTAAGTAGCTACTAATGAATAGTCAGGGATTTATGTGAAGTACTAGCTGGTAATGACGGAAATAGACTAGCGTTTAAATGGAGAAAAAAAAGAAACGATAGATTGACACCATTGAAATAATCTTACTGGCGTAGAAACGAATTGGAACGGTCAGTTCTTACTTTTATCGCGACAAGTACAGACTTCTCTAAAACATACTAACTGAGACACGAGTCCTAAGACCAATTCGGCTAACGAAATGACGTTCAAATTCAAGACGCATCTAGTGAAAAAGTCCAATTGTCATAAAGAAAAATATTAAAATCTTATCACGGCGACAATCAATGTCACCAATGTAGCCAAACTGGATATATTTTTGACAAACTGAGACCGAGATTAGAATACGATCATTGTTAAACTTGCAAGAATTGTCCCTTTGGTAAACTTGCCTATGTGCTGCCGTATAACTTTTCGGGTACCTTTCATAACCCTTTTTTGTGGGAAAATCTTCATGGACTGCCTCCGCCTCGGGAAAGGCGGAGGGTTGTGTCGAATTTATTTCTGCTTAAACCCCACGGTGTTCCTCCAACTACCATTGGTCGGGGCACAGGTGTCGCTCACTTAAATCTGCCTTTTTTTAAAGTTAACATTCATACTGGTTTATATATAACCGGTAATCCCGACCGAGCTGTTGTCATTCAAGATGATCGCCACATATATTCAAGATGCATTTGCCTCGGTACTAATTGCATGCAAGAATAGATTAGCCTTAACTCTGGCTACGCATACGTTAGCAGTCCGTCCGCCGAGACCCGACGCTTCCGCCGGCGACGCGGAAGCAGCGCAATCGTAATAATGATGACTTTGATTGTGCACTGCGACTTTTAGTCGCACGAGATTGCGCTGTATGATGTAAGGGCACTTTCAATTTGCATTTGACTGCTGTGACTCTAGAGCAGTCCAGTTGTCAAAATGCACATGGACGGTTGTTTTTTTTTTAAGCAGTTGATAGGTGACGTTTGCCGCAGTGCCGCCGTGCGTGTGCCGTACGGGTGTCGCCCGGCGCTTTGAAATGATCTCCTTCAAAGCTTTTGTCAAATAAACTTTAAGTTTATTTTCACTAGCTCAAAATAGAGGGGCTTGAAAATGAGAAAGGGTGGCTTTTACCCTGTCGTGGGACAATACAGGCGAAAATTAAATAATAAACGAAGTTCGTCCACATAAACGCCAAACCTGGCTTCAATTGTACCTAAATACAAACCCACAAGAATTGAAAATCCAATAACACCATAATATTAGGACATTACATATAGGTGAAAACTATATGAGTCAATGCGTTCCTACGAATTCTAAAGCACACCGTTCATTGGCTTCACTGACTGTCTTAGTTTCTGATCAAAAGCTTGATTTACATATAAACAGTACATTATTAATTTCACAGTAAATGTTACGTAATTAAGGCCAGACCACACATGTGGTATTGTGGGTTCTAATGTGTTATTTGAACACATGCTGCCGACAAATATTTCCTTGATGTAAATTGCGCCAGTTTAGAATAACGGTAGTCAAATATCAACAAACATAAGCTTACTAGCCCTTGCTTCGCACGGAGGCAATAAAAAAAAATCTGGTGAATTTTCCAACAATTTTCGCTCATGTCTTTCCTGACCGACACAAATAAAAGAAAAAAAAATGGGCGATTCGAAAGAACAGAATCGCCCCGTTGTATATGTGGTAGCCAGTGTCACACTACGATAATATCAGGGTGGGTGCGTTGCACCCCATCGCCCCCACTGTCTAAACCCAGCGGCAAGATGGCTATAGTTAGAATTCGAAAATCATCCACTACAATCTATACTAATATTATAAAGCTAAAGAGTTTATTTGTTGGGTTGACCGCACTAATCTCTAGAAACTACTGGTTAGAAATAAAAAAAAATATACACTCACGCCTGTATTCCCCGAAGGGTTAGGCAGAGGTGTAACAATGTACACCCACAGTTCGCCGGTATATTCAGGTCCCATGTAATAAGGGGCGAGCCTATTGCCATTAACCGGGCACAAATCCTAACTCCGAGCTGCTACTGAGAATTTCATAGAAAAACCCAATAACACTTTTTGCTCGACCTGGGAATCGAACCCAAGACCTCTAGCGTAACAGTCCCGCTTAGGACCACTAGGCTACCGAGGCAGTTAAAATAAAGTAGAAATAAAAAAAATATTTTTGTGTTGGATAGTCCATTTATCGAGGAAGGCTACAGGCTGTATAACATCACGCTACGACACACGGGAGTGGAGCAGTAACCAAAGATGTAACCAAATGCGGGAGAAAAAACTACGCGGACAAATTCGCGAGCAGAAGCTAGTATTATCATATTATTGATTCGTGTAAAGAATCAGTAGTATAGTTCCCTTCCTGAATTTAACAAGGATGTTTTGCATCTTGTACCTATAGATTGTGCTATGTTTTGATTGCATAAAAACGAAATATCTCCAAAACCGTTTCGCATTCCTTCCGATAATTTAGGTTTCGTAGAAGCATCTTCGACTGTGATCAAATGAGACAGGTATAACAAATTGAGTTTCTTGCGACGAGGGAAGCTGACATCTTCAGTACCAAATATGAAAATTGCATCGGAATCAAATTGTAGACATTTGAAGCGTGAACGGTTTAAAACTACATTAATCTGAGAGGAAACAAATCAACAGGAAATAAAAGTATAAGAAGGTATTGAGATTAAGGTTGTATGGTCCAGTTTTGTCTAATACAACGATAATAACACTTTAAGAGAAATGGAAGTAAAGCGTTTGGATGCAGCAATCATCAAAAATTTTTGCTACAATAGTTTCCAAACGCATATTTTTAATCCATAAATCCGTAAGTAACTCTGTCTGACTTTCTGCTACGCTTTCACGAATAAACCACTGAATGGATTTTGATGAAATTTGGTAATGAGTATGTTTGAACCCCAAGAAAAGACAGGCTTTTATCCCGCGACTTCGTCTTTGTTCAAAATAACCGACATTTACGTTGCCATGGACAAAAGCTAGTTTCTAATTTTATTAGGATGTTTTAACAATATTTGAAGATAATTAAGATAACCAATCTTCACAATAAAAAGCAAATGGCGAAATTTTTTAATAAGTTACCAAATGACATAAAAGATTTAAACTTTACACAATTTAAGCGAAAATTAACTAAACTCTTAATAGACAAATGCTACTTTACATTGACGAATTCCTTGTTGAAAAATTCACATAAATAATCCTTT
This sequence comes from Caradrina kadenii, assembly GCA_947462355.1. Lineage (NCBI taxonomy): Eukaryota > Metazoa > Arthropoda > Insecta > Lepidoptera > Noctuidae > Caradrina > Caradrina kadenii. The sequence continues at coordinate 2,853,334 of OX381691.1, read as the reverse complement.
TATGTAAACGTGCTACATTGTGTTATAATTGACATTTCTATTTCTATAAGTACATTTTAAATATTTTCATTTTTTATTTTTTATTATTATACTACTAATAATTCATGCCCTTTGGGTAGATTATTTATGATACTATTATTCTGTAAGACCTGTTGTAACACCAAAAATCGCATTAATAAATACTTTTTGATTTTGACTTCAAATATTGTTAAAACATCCTAGATACAAAACTAGCTTCCATATCCTGAGATTGAGACAAGTACTCATCCCACCTGATGCTAAGGATTAACACCTCATCTTTAGCTCACCCAAATTCGCCGAGGGAGATTTTTCCAGAATAACACTGCAAGTTCAGCAGTTCAAAAGTCGTTGCTCCCTTTTTATTACGTGTTATACTTGGCAAGGAGTACTCCTGTCGCTTTGTTTTATATGCCTTTGTCTTCCTTTGAATTTTGACCCGGATTCCGTCTTGGTAGCTGTTTATGTGAAAACGGGGAACTGTGTGTACTATTTCCAAGGATTCGCAGTTTAAAACCCGCTGCTTTGATTCTCTTTTCTTTGAGAGAAACGACTGTGAATTGGAAATCATTGTGAAGAAAAAAAACTGGGACTGGTACAAAGGATTATGCTTATTTGGAATGACTCTTGCCTATGTGATGACAATAAATGATATCACAAAACCCTATGACATTATAATCAATTTACACCTTACCCACTGTTCCCTGTAATACAGTTTAACACTAGCTCAGGGGCCAGGAACTCCAAATAAGTCTCAATAAAATGCGCCGCGTAGTCGCGGAATAAAAAGTAGCATGTCCTTTCTTTGGTTTTCAAACTTAAACCTTTTTTTTTGATCTTACATACTATCACGCCTGTATTCCCCGAAGGGTTAGGCAGAGGTGTACTAATTTACACCCACAGTTCGCCAGTAAGGTTAAAATCGGTTCAGTAGTTTAGTCGTGAACCCGTAACCAATAGAACAGACTGACAGACAGACACAATTGCTTTCACATTTATAATATTAGTATTGTTTTAAGAAAATGATTTTCAATAAAAGAAATATCCCATTTCACTCACGATTTTTTTTAATTAATGAAAATATTTACAACATGCATATTATTATTTTTTTTACTTTTCTCTGAATCATGACGTCTTCTAACATAGGTACAAGTACAGAATACAGTTACGTTTGAACGCGACGAGATGTGAATTGACCTTTAAACGATCAGGGGCGGCAACTCACCCGTGCTCCGGGGTCTGACGTTGTTTGAATCTTTCAAGCGTTTTTAAGTCTTAAATATTTCCTCTTAAATCCCTTGCTGTTTCCGCTTTAAATTCTTGTTTCAACTCGTGATAATGGATTAATTGAAGCAGCGCGAAGTCTTTTGTTTTGTAACGTTTTGTTCAGGATAAGCGTATCCGCTATCTAAAAATAACCTAATTAAATATAAAAAATGTAAAAAGAATAACACTGCCCCGTTGGTCTCGTGGTCGCAAGCGCGACAGATGAGCATGAGGTCCTGGGTTTGATTCCCAGGTCGAGCAAAAAGTAATATTGGGTTTAACCATTTGGAATTTCTCAGTAGCAGCTCGGAGTTAGGATTTGTGCCCGGTTAATGGCAATAGGCTCGCCCCCTATTACATGGGACCTAAACATACCGGCGAACTGTGGGTGTAAATTGGTACACCTCTGCCTAACCCTTCGGGGAATACAGGCGTGATGGTATGTGTTGTGTAAAAAGAATACATATATACATACTAATAATCTTATAAAAAGTAAAAAAAAAAACCAAGAACCAAGAACGACGACGAGAATCAAGAACAGAACAAAAATAAAAGCCGTAGTCACACGTTATATAGGTACCAACCGTAACACTTTAATAACGTATGACTACGGCTCTTCTTTTTGTTCAGTTCCTGTTTCTCCAGTAACCTTGTTTATTTCAGCATCCTGAAAATCTTGTTTCATACTTTTTCAGCGTCGTTTTTTTGTCGTAGTCGGGTTTTATTTTTTATTATTTAAACTTGTTGAATTTTTTAACCGCTTGATGGCGCCACATTGAATTTTGATGATATTTTGGAAATGTACAAGTGAAGCCCTTTCAAATGATACCAAACACGGCGTATTTACCTTTTTTTTACGCATTGCTTTTTGTCTCCTAGAGGGCGCCACATTAAGTTTTAAAACAAGTCGCGTAGCCTATGTTCAGCGGAGGTTTAAGACGGTTCTAACGATACCGCATTTGTCGAGTTCCGATAAGTATTTTAGGAGCTATGAGGGAACAGATGAACATACACACACACATCCATACATAGCCTGTCAAAATCATAACCCTCCATTGGCTTTGCCGTAGTCGGGTAATAAATGTGAACATTACTTGGTTCACATACATAAACCCACGCCTTTTTCCCATGGGGGTAGACAGAAACCACAGAACGCTACCTGCTACGATCCTTACATACTCATTACATTGTTTGTTAAGCTTTCACGACTAAACTACTGAACCGATTTTTATGAAATTTAGTACAAACTAAGCTTGTACCCTAAGAAAAAACATAGGCTACTATATACTTTCTAATCCGCGACTTCGTCTGCATCCGCGGACAAAGTCGCGAATAAAAGCTAGTTGATTCCCCCTTGCGATAGCAAAGCGGCCAGTCGACACTAATCAATCCAATCAGTTCAATTGCTTGCACTCGCACTGCTGAACGCTTCCTTCTTCCGTCTTTGGCATCTAGGCTGCCTGCGTTCATCTGGCAGGGAGAAGTCTAACATTGCGTTTAGCAAATCATGAATGGCTGTAGTATTTATGTAGTGTAGCGATTCTTAAGCACTAATAAACACTGCCATAACAGCACAATTTTTCATTCTATATCCAAAACCTGTCTAAGCGATCGATCCATCTGCTAAAATTGATTAAGGTTCCTTTGCCATTTCCTACTATACCATGTACAAACATGTCCACAAAATCCATACGTGCAATAAATCAATTCCCAAATACACATCAATGTTTACAATTTGCTAATGAATAAACAAAAGCCGACAAACACAGTATTGATTGCCTAATTAACTGCATCTACTCGATAAATAAAGCGGACGTGGCTTTGGTGAAACTGCTCATTTATACATTTTGTTTTTAAATTAGGAATTACATTCCCGTGTTATTTATCACTATGACAAGTCATTGAAAGGTAAGCAATGGAACAACAAAAAATATCTCCCGCTTCTTCACCTTAGCCCTACACATAAAGCCGTTGGTTGATCCCAGTTCTCGTTCGTAGATCTATAGCAGTTCACAGATCTACGAATGACAGCTGTGACTGTGACCAACGGCTTTACGTGTTTACTGATTGTCAGACTTCTCGGCTTCTGACTATCCGTAATGCCGTTGTTACAGATAGTCAGAAGCCGGGAAGTCTGACAACCGGTCTTACTAAGAGGTGTCGTGTTGCCCAGTAACTGGGTTGTAGAGATCAGAAAGGAATTCGCAGATTGGAGGGTTGCTAGGCAGATTTATTCTTCACGTTTTCCTATATGCCCAAGATTGGTGTCCCGAAATGGCGAAACGGGGATGCGGCAGACCACGAAGGAGATAGCGAGACTTAAAAGATTATGCTTACGTATGTCCATATTGTCTGGATTCATTTATTGGTTCATTCGAACCAATTATTCCAGACTCAACCATACGCCTGACATCAGAGTTCTGTGGTAGACAGACAGACAGCGGAGTCCTAGTAATACGGATTCCGTTTGGCGCACTTAGTGTACATAACTCTAAAAAAGGAAATAGAAGTGTGTACGAAGCAAATATTGCTCAAATCCGTAACAGAAACGTAAATATACATTAACGTTGAGCGCACGAAATCTAATTGTAAAGCGATATCGAGACGTCCAAACACATTTTAATCACAAAACCAATCCAGTATCGTGTTTCCTTGCTTCAAATGCAGGAAAATCATACATCTACAATCAATCTTCAACTTTATAACCGTTTACAAATGGTTCACAGTCGATTAACGGTTCTGTCAAGCACAATCTTCCGTCTGCACAATTTAAAACTTTAAAACATTTAGACTTAAGTCCTAAATGCATTAAAGCATCTTACTAACATCATCGTACTTTATTAGGCACTATAAAGCTTTAAAAATAAAGTTGAAAATTGTTTGAGAAGCAACATATGAATCCGTCATTGCCAGCCGGTGGCGCTTCCTGCTATCAAAGTTTAGTTTACTTACACGGTTTTGCATGTAAACAAACTTTTCTGGGCGGTAATTAACATAGTGCTGGATGTGGGTAATTATGAATATTTAAATAGTTTGGGCGATGATTGGCTAACAACTTTACCAAAAACATTACGTATTTTAAAATTTAGATATTATGTACCAGCGACTAAAAACGATTACGGTTAGAGGTTAAGATACCTCAAAAACATATCAGTACTGCTTTTAGATAGAGTTGGAGCTATAGCTATACCGACATAGTAGTCGCCACGAGTCGTGAGCGCAAATGTCTAGTTAAGTTTGGGTTTTTCGGTTCCTTGCGGGGTTTTTGGGCCGCCAACGCTTCACGCTATTAGTCCGTCTGTCGGACCGATCGTGTGAAGCTTCAGCACCCCAAAACTAACCAATTTAACTTGACATTTGTGCTCACATCTCGTGGCGACTACGATACCTATATAAATAAAGGTTGGGCTATACCGTTATTTAATCTTTATACAATTTCGGGGGAAAACATGCCAAACAGCCGGCGCACTGTGGGCTGGATTTTGAGTTGCATAGACCTTCGTTTGCTCTCTTTAAAGGCGAGTTTTTTTGACTGGAAATGGATTCCTTGACCATTATTATACTTCATTATGAAATATGGGATCATTGGAGTCAGTGTATCTATTTTTAAAATACAAAAGTAAAAAAAAAATGTATGGAGCCACCATGTATGGGTAACATTTTTGAATATCTCCGTAATATCCTTACAAACAGTGATACCTCTATTTATTTGGGATTTTTTTAAGTGTCTCATCTCCCGACATCACAGTTCTGTTACCAAACTTACAAGACCGTAAATACTCAATTAGTAGAACAATGGACATTTTTACGTCTAGTCTAGACTCTGGCCGCATCGGGGGCGACCGGCGACCCAATTATTTTAATACCTACCATTGTGCTTGTAAGTTGTGACATACCAATAACAAACGAGAGTTTTGTAAAACGGCTTATGTACATACGACTTTATGATTCTCGATATTTGTTTAAAAAATGTTGTGTTCATAGTGGTTCGTTCATTAATTTGATTTTATGTATCGTACTGAGGCTAACTTAGAGAAATCTGTCGACGAGACTATTCTAGATACCTTCATAATCAATCGGGGCACAGCAGGGGCCCACGTTTATTGCTACCTCAGAGGCTTTGTACAGGTCGTTAAGGGTGCAGAGGTGCGGACAATTGAGACACTTTAGCATATTAATGAACACAGTCTAATCAAGAGCTCTGCAGTCTAAGTATCGGATGGACCTTTGGTGTACTCCATATATTATTTAAGCATTATACTAAAAAGCAGCCAAATAACGATAGGGGGATAGGGAGGGATAGGGGGTTGAAATCACTGCATTTTTGTGTTTTTTTTTTATGTAAACAGCAACATTGCTTTGTATTTATCTTGAAATAACGATAGCCTTTCAACGATATTTTATTTAATGTTAATAAATTGAAGCTCGATCCTCGGTCCAAAAAAAAACATTCTTGTACATGAACCGTTTAAAAAAACTCCCAGCTGTGATAGTTCCGGCACTCAACTCTAATCTTTCAGTATGTAAATAAATTCGAAGGCGAAGCAGCTTTATCCAATCGATGCCTTTCAAATACCCATCCATCATGGCATGCAAATAAGCACACCTGTGTAGAATCAAAGTGGCTCGTTTTTTTTATGAACCCTATTTTTCCCTAGTTCAGGTTTTCTATAGCAAGTACTTAGACTGTTACTGTGACTGCCTCGTTAGCCCAGTGGTCCAAAGCGCGACTGCTACGCTAGAGATCTTGGGTTCGATCCCCAGGTCGAGCAAAAAGTGTTTCTGGGTTTTTCTATGAAATTCTCAGTAGCAGCTCGGAGTTAGGATTTGTGCCCAGTTAATGGCAATAGGCTTGCCCTCTATTACATGGGACCTAAACGTACTGGCGAACTGTGAGTCACGTACATTGGTATACCTCTGCCTAACCTGTCGGGGAATACAGGCGTAATATTCAAACATTAATGGCACTTTTGAATAGTCAGAAAATTTAAGCTAGATGTTCGTTTGTTAAATTCAACTGACAAATTATACGAGTCAAAAGTCGCTATCAACTTGTCACAACATTACTCCCGTATGGCGTCACCCTAATTCAGTCCAACAAAAAGTCATAGAAACATTTGAAACAGATTAAATTAACATCCATACTCCGACAGTTAATTTCCTACACCCGTGGCACAAAGAGGGCCTCACCAAGATCCATTCAATTAAATCTACGGATAAAAACTAGGAGCTATTACATATAATTAATGGAGGAGGCATTGCAACTGTGTTCAATGTACGGTGTATAAAAAGTAATTACTGTGTTCATAAATACGTCGATTCATAGGCTACACTAATTGTAGACTTCCCGTAACTTCCCATGAGTGTCATAAAGCGCTACAAAGTAGTTGATGAGAATCATAATGCACTTAGATATTACTTAGAATTATGTCTACACTACTGTATTGCTTTAAGGAAATGTCATAAAAAATAATTGTATGATTTCGCATCGCACGATTACCTAGGCTTATTAATTTATTTGACCAAATAATTTAATAATTGGCCCTTAGTCGTTCTAAAATTGATAAATCCTAACAAAGGCAAAGAAAGCCACAAATTATTAAGCAAAAATTGTCTGCGGTTTCCCTTAGGCAACCATACTAAACTGAACTTGGAACGCTGGAATCAAATTCTATTAAAGAGATAAAGGTCCTCTGCTAACCTTCTCCCGACGACGTAAGCAAAAGCGTCTGTCACAGTAAGAATCGGAGTTTACAAAATTAATATTAAAAAAGAGAAAATAATACACAGCAGCCATCTGTCTAATCCATCGCAATTATGTACATACCCTACCAACATATTTTCGGAATAAAGAAACACACTTACAAAACCATTGACAAGTACGCGACTCCTCACACAATAGGCCACAATACGCGACCTACATACCGCATCCATCACATTACAGATGTTATTCCGCACATTTGTCGAACAATTCCGCCTTAGGCGCAAGGTCGTCGACCCCATCAGCCGAACTACGCAAACTTATCGCACCCTCCCCTCAGTGGAATAAAGTCGTGAGTGCTTAAATGATTAATTAAACCGTTGCTGGCAAATTGTATGCAGAACTGCAGATTGCTTGATTATCAATGTAATTTAGGAAGTGGTTTCGTCTTTCCGTTGATTTGATGATCAAGGATCCAAAAGGACTTGTTCGGCTCAAAAAAAATCTTTTAGAAAAAATGATTTTTTGCATTTACGTTATCATAATTAGTCACTCGAAGCTAAATTGATAGCCAGGAAATAAGCACTTACGACTACATTTCACCTTGACTATACTATGCTAATTAATAAAGCTGAAAACTTTGTGTGGTTTTTTGAACGCGCTTATCTCAGAAACTAACGGTCCGATTTGAAAAAAATCTTTTGTGTTATCTACCAGTTTATCGGAAAAGGTTATAGGTTATAAAACATCACGCTACGGCCTACGGAAACGGAGCCGTAACCAAAATCGTAAGAAACGGTGGAGTATAACTAGTTACTCATAATTTATCACTCGAGGCCAAATTTATAGTCGGTAGAGAAACACTTACGACTTCATTCCATCAAATATAACACAGATGCGCCAAACATGTTTGTTTATCGCTATCATACCCACCACCTATAAATGAAACACATGTGCATGTCTACGAGCGAACGCCGGATGCGGACGACAGAGAAATTGTTTGTGATAAAATTACACAACTCAAGATGTAAAGCGTCCACAAGATAATATCACGGGGAGGAATTCTCCATGGGCGATTTGCCTTAAATATTTATTATTAAACAAATATTGAAAAAAATACGTATATTATATAGATCTATATTTAAATTCACGTCTCGTCAATCTTAGGTGTGACAGGTCTGAATGTGCGTGGATGTTCGTACAATATTACATTATACAAGATGTTAGTTTAAAAAAGGCACTTACTTTAAGAGAGTGTGGTATTTATGAAAATAAACCACTTTCACTATGAAATCAAAATTAAAATTGCAATAAAAAACAGCTGTTCCTTACATGTTGTCGTGGTTTGCGAACGTAAATGTATGGAGCAGTTGATTTATTTTCCGCGATTTCAAGTTTCGTACTATAGTAAAAGTTGGTCATTTTCATGAGTACTGCACTCCCTTAAAGTAAGTCCCTCGTTCACCCTAACACCCTGTATAGCTGCATTTACGCAATACATCTTTCTGTATAAAAGAGTCAACGTTATTTCAATTCTTGACCATGCAATCCATGCCTCACCTCGACGGTTTGAAATCACCTTAAGATGTCAATGTCAACGGTACGGTATTTATTGTTACCTAAGAGTTCAATAGCCTGACTTTTTATTTACCTCATAAATTAGAAGAAGGTCGCTAAACGTTTTTTTTTAGAAAAACTGTGTTATTTGGACCAATATTACTTTTGTAAGCAATACATTGCAGCTTTATCATTGAACGGTCAAACTTGAAACAAAATACAGAGTTGGTGGAAAAAACATTGCCTCACACTAGGAATTTCTCCTGTATCGTGGATGCCTTTTACAAACATACACAAACAGCCAGACCCAGAACAACTATATAAAGGTCATACAAATATTTGTTCCGTACGGAAATCGAACCCGCGACACGCAGCGCAGCAGCCAATCGCTCAGCCACTGCGCCAACCGTCAACTTGTTATAGGGTTTTATTTCACTTAAGAATTAATCATCGTCAGTAGAAAACTCTAGATGGAATTTTAGCATTATGTTCTTTGTCAATGGTTAAACCCTCTTTAGGCCCTAACGCCTTCCTCCCAATTACTCCTTGTACATAACCTTTCATGTTGATGGTATGGTGTAAGCCCCATTCCATAAAATGTGAACCATAATATTTGCCAAGCCATCCATTAGAAAACAAGGACCCTTCATCACATCTGACAGATGAACACTAGAGCTCTTAACATAACAAAAGGGGGGTAAGAAGGGCGAAAAGTGGAGGTTAAGAATATATCCACGTAATAATAAAATTATCTTGACAGTTTTTATACTGGCTTTAAAAATATTGAATGAACTTTGCTAGTAAATACCATTTGTTATAATATGTATAAGTAGAACTAGTATACAAATGTAAGGCAATAAAACAATTATTTCGAACGCGCAAAAAAATATTTTGTAAATACATATTGTTATGTTTTGATAAGGAAACGAACCACACAAATTGTTATACAATTATGATCCTTATGTAATAAGAATCATGAAACATACCTAAAAAACATATTTAAGTACACAATAGGACCAAAAACGTGTAAACTCAATTGTTATTATGTATATTTTCGGCGCCTTAAATTACTTCAGACATCGTTTGATTCAATTTGCTTGTTCTGTGAGGATTCATTTAATGCCATATGCCGACTGCGGAAATCACAAATTGTATTTTGCTCATCTGTTCCCACCCTTACTATACAGAATGATTTTTTATTCACTGCGCATCTTGCATGGAGTGAAAGTTCTCGAGAATTCGTTGAACTTCTACTAATGGATGAACCCAAAAATATCAACTGTTCCTTACATTTTGATCGTATTTATATCGTATTGATACATTTATGACGGGTTTTTTTCGTTCATATTTCAGTGTTGGTCACGTAGTATACGTTCTTCATATTCAAGAGTACTTCGACCCACAGAAAAAAGTACAGTGGAATCCTAACCCTACAAATAATGTAAATGCGAAGGTTTGTGACGACAGATAGATGGATGTTTGTTACTCTTTCACGCTTAAACGGCTGAACGGATCTGGATAAAATTTGGCAAATAGATTATAGTCTGAAATAGCACATAGACTACTTTTTATCACGGAAAAATGTACGGTTCCCGGAGGATAATTCATTAACTTCGATGCGGACGAAGTCGCGGGCAGAAGCTAGTTAAAAAAATAAGCCGTATAAAACTACTTTACCTAATATGACGTTGATACTAATTTAACTTCACAATTCGCCGGCATACTCGTATATTTACATCGAACATTATGTAAATTGACGTCTGATTCAGAGGGGAGCGACGCGTATCTCCGGCGCTTGCGTGTACTGACTATTGTCGTACAACAAGGAGGCGCAGAAGGCCGTACTGCCCTAGTCTGGAGTTTAGAACAAGAAAGTGAACTTTATGAAGTGGAACAGTACAGTATGGCCGGCGTATCTTTGCGATCCTGAAGTTAGCCGATTAGCTGCGCAGTAGACAATTTCGTTCCGTAAAAGATGCATTGCGCAGCCAAACAACAAACTTCAGGACCGCCTAGATACGTCGGCCATATTGTAAATACCAGTCAAGTAAAAATGTGACATTTTTAATTCATATGTACTTTCTAAGTTTATCTTGGATATGTTTGACATCGGATTTAAATGCTGTTTTTTTTATATGAAAGCAGGTTTCCTAGCAATGGTTCTTAGATATGTTTTATCAAAATCGGTTCAGACGTTTTAAGGTTATCAGCTCTTTTGTTAGCTGCGGTAGGGACATTTAAAACTTTTAATTTTATTACTTGTTATGATCATTTTCCTATACTGCATAGCAAGTAACGCGCGATGATGTAACTCAGGACAATTTGTCAGTTCATACGTCAAACGGATCACTTAAGATGTGTACCACTTGGATCTCTGCCAATACCATAAAAGCAGAAAAAGAAATAACACAAATACGGGTTACTATACTATAAATATTTGACTAAAATAACTCGTACAATGAATAAATCAACAACATAGGGCTTGTGTTAGTATATTTTATGAGAGGATGATATTTTGTCTTATCGAATTTTTACAACAACCCAAAATGAATTGAATTAATTAACCAAAGAACGAATGAATGATTTCTCTTCAGACCAATACAAAGAGAACGAAACCAAAAGTATCATTCATGCTCTTCCCATCATTACGATAATGTTACCATACTTTTTTGTTAAAGATGAGAAATCATCAAATGACTTCTTTCGCCCTGGGCGGAGCGGAAGGGAGCGTCAGACTCTTACTGACTAAAACCCATCCGTGTTCCTCCTAATGCCATTTGCGTCTCAGGGTCGCGGTAACTCTTTCGAACAAACTCCGCAACACTGGCAGGAAATCATTTTACCATACTAAACTAGAAATACCTCCACACCCCCCCTCCCCTGTACTGTTGGATGCACCTAACCACAATGTTTCGGGTGCGTTACATTCTGCACTGCCATAAACAGAAATTTTTCACATCAGAAATAAAAGTCGTTTTCCAGCAATAATTTTTACTCAATGTTGCTGAGTTTAATGACCAGTGTGTGTAGCTCACAGGTAGGTGATGTGTCTTTTTACACCCTGCATGCAGACTACCCAACTACGCCGCAGATATTATAGTGCACAAGTGTGTGCGCAAACACAGGTGCACTCCCTCGTCCCTAACTCTCATAGTCCGATGGGACGGCAATCTGACGCAACCGGGGAGAGATCAGGCGCAGGACCAACGGCTTTACGTGCTTTCCGAGACACGGGAAAACAGCCTGTATCCCAATATACCCACAAATGCATGTTGTTGTAATAATATTTGTAAACCTCGAACTGTACCTGTACTATACCTATGAGAATACTCACGGGAATGTTTAACTGCCTCGTTAGCCTAGTGGTCCTAAGCGCGGCTGCTACGCTAGAGGTCTTGGGTTCGATTCCCAGGTCGAGCAAAAAGTGTTATTGGGGTTTTCTATAAAATTCTCAGTAGCAGCTCGGAGTTTGGATTTGTGCCCGGTTAATGGCAATAGGCTCGCCCCCTATTACATGGGACCTAAGCATGCCGGCGGACTGTGAGTGTACATTGGTACACCTCTGCCTTATCCTTCGGGGAATACAGGCGTGATGGTATGTGTGTTATGTTTAACACACCAAGACACGTATCTGTTATAGCTCCACGTTTTGGGGTGAGCGTTGGGATATTGATTTAACATTGCAAATAGCTCAAATAGGTCTGATAGTTTGTTGTTGTCTGCATCGATTGTAATAGAAACATACTTTTACAATTAAAAGAGGATTTTTTGAACAGCTCATTTTATACAAACGTTTAGTTTATTCATATTTTGGTCAATAAGTAAATAAACTTGATGATAGTTTACATATCATCACACCTGTATTCCCCGAAGGGTTAGACAGAGGTGTACCAATGTACACCCACAGTTCGCCGGTATGTTTAGGTCCCATGTAACAGGGGGCGAGCCTATTGCCATTAACCGGGCACAAATCATAACTCCGAGCTGCTACTGAACTGCTACCACTACTACTAGATTACTGCTACTAGATTTTAAACGTTTATAATTCATCTTTCCAAATTTCCCAAACGTTTTTCTCGTTTACTTCTTCCTTCAACGTTATCGTCTATTACCCTTTCCTGTAAGTCATTCCTCTTTTGTTATTAGCCATTAACTACAACAGTAATCACAAGCCTCATAAACTTTATTGCAAGGAAGTGCACAATCTCTCTTGTATTATCTTTACATTTCCTTAATGTTTTACTACTTGAATGTGTCTATATGTAAGTCAGTGTAGTTGATGCTGCACAGTGCAGTCTCGTATACTGTAGCTCTTTATCTAAGTCCAGGTATGATTAGGCAATCATGACCTTCCAATACTGAAAGCTTAGCATCATTAGAGAACAAAAATACATAAATAAGAACAAAAATACCACAACCTGCAATGAATGAAGGCACAAGTAAACTAACTTCACTACACTAAACTGATATTTCAAAGACGTATATAATTTACTGGACGGTCTTCGGAGTCGTAAGGTTCTCGAGTGCTGACCGCATTGTGGGAAGGCCCCCCTCGAGGTGGACCGACGACCTGGTAAAGTTCGGGGGAAATCGATGGATGCGGGAAGCAAAGCATCGGTCATTGTGACTATCTTTAGGAGAAGCCTATATCCGTGGACGTCTGTCGGCGTATATGATGCTAATGAAAAGTTGTCCTTGAAGAACTGATTCTAATACAAAAAATCCTTTACTGATAGAACGCTACACTATTCAAGTTCCGTAGGATAACTTCATGATACACTTGACTTCCACGCGAACGAAGTTTCGAGAATAAACTAGAATGAAATAAACAACATGTCTACCAATAAAAACTATTCAAAACAAAACACACTCGTACGAAAGTCACAAGTCTCCCCTAACATATAGCTCACGCACCTGCCTGCCTCAATCATTCCCTTCCGCCCTTTCGAAGCAGAAGGTAAAAAATGTACTTCAGCGTCCCCTGCGTGCATGCGTGCGTGACCGGTAATAAGAAACCGTGGCTCAAGTGGTCTGTTGTTATGTAACAGACAAGACAGAATAGGTTCAATCTTTGCAACTTTACAAGTTACAACGTGAAGAGGTTGCGCGAAATTCCAGCAAAATTGTATTGTGAAACCAATTTTTCGGGTTACGTTCAGAAAGGGGTCAAACTGGACACTATTACTAAGACTTCACTGCCAAGGGGTTGTATCTGGTGGAGCGTAACAAGTACACTTGAAATTTCCAACAACAAAAACTAAAAGAAAGTTGTCTAAGGGGAGTTCTTGTACGGACAAGAAATGTGTTTTAGTATATGAAATACGTACCTATGCGAGTCCAACGCGCACTTGGTCAATGGGTAAACAAGCTCTTTTCCTGGTTTCGTCAAAAGGGAGCTAGATTGTGATGGCACAATCTCCATTACGGTAAGGATATGGACCCCAAGCCCTTTGTAAAAAAGTGAGGTACGGAATCCCGAAAAATGGCGACTGTTTTGTAAGTAAGCACTATATACGACTTGTATACGTACATACATATTTCTATGTAAATTAGCCTTCTGAATAATTATCTGACCGTGTTCTCTATAAGTCTAGAAATAGCAAGGCGCAACGAAATTAGAAATTGATGTTTTTCTAAAAAAATACAGAATTATATGGTTCGTATGCTAATTCATGATAATTAAATGTCTGTAATGTTTTGTGGTGAATGAAGTTAAGAGTGTAGGTCTGTGTCGAAATCTGAGTAACACAGACGTAAAAGATTCTGAGGATTGTTTCTGACATAAGGAACAACATTGAAATTTTCAAGTTTTCCACATGGCACTCAAGCGAACCGCACTTTAGAGGTATGAGAAATAGGGTGGAATGTTCCTTATCCTCCATTGAAATAGGAGCATCCTCCGACCAAACGGGTGTTGTGGCTGATGGACTAATACAGACTGTTTATGAATAACAATTTACAGAGAATTTTGATATCACGATGTACTCGTAGTAAAGGTCTGTTGTAGTTCGCTTGTGGTGCGATAGATGTCGCGACAGCACCTAAGCTTTTTCACTTACGGTACCAAAAACCAAATTTTGCAAAGAATTTGGGATTCGTAAGGAAATTATTGCGGTCGAAGACACGGACAAAAGCTAGTTTCAAATAAGTACCACGTTCAAGTAAGTACAACCATAAAATGCAATATTTCACAAACCTTTCCCATATCTTGCCATTCACAAAAAAACTTCCCAACCTCATCACTACGAAACATCCTGCTAAAATCATAACTGTCCTTTTGGCATTACCGTAATCGGATAAAAAAATACTTCCAACCAGTCCATTCTTCATGGTCCAATAACTTTAGCAGTTATTAATAACCCTGGACCAGTGAATGGTTTCCGTAGCGTCGTATTATTTATAGGTCATTTTTATGATCAGGGGCTGTCGGACACGGTATGGGGAGCCGGGAAACGCTGCTGTTGAATGTATTCCCGATATAGGCAAGTAGACGTATGGCTGACTGGCCAAATGAATAACTGTTTAGATATAAATTAAGATAATAGGACGAGAAAATGGGTTTTTTTAAAGTGCTTAATGATCTCTAAATATTTTGGTTCATGTAACCTGCTCGCTTGAATCGAAAATCAATCTTATTAAGGTACCAGCTTTTGCCTGCGACTTCGTCTGCGTGGTTATTTTCACGTTAAGTTACGTCTTTGGCTACGGCAACGCTCCCGCAGGCTGTAGCATGATGCTATATGTATAGCCTATACTATTCCTCATTAATCTACATAGCTATCATATGCACAACGTGCTAAATAATATCGTGGCATTATGCTGAGATGAGGACCTTTTTGGCCTCGCACAGGTCTTTTTTATGTTATTTTCTTTTTTTATTCTTTTCTTTTTTATCTTGTACTTCCTGTGTGGGTCTAAAATAAGTATTTTTCTTTCTTTCTTAACGTTTTTCAATCTGACTGGCAGTTTCAGAGATTAACGCGTTTAAACACACAAACAAAAAATCTCGGGAGAGGACGCCCTAGAAAGACCTACCCTGACCTTATTGGTGAGGTTCTTTAGAAAGGTCCGGTGCGCAGTACTCGTAACCGCCGTGCTTGTATAAACAGATGTATGAACGTAGACGAGGCGAGAGAAGTATGTAAGGATCGCAGCAGGTGGCGTTCTGTGGTTTCTGTCTTGTCCATGGGAAAAAGGCGTGAGTTTATGTATATATGTACAAAAAAATCCTAGCCTTATTGTATCAGTATAGATTCTGCCACCACACAAAAGATGTTTGGTCGAACCAATGAAAATGGCATACGTCGCTTGAATCACCCCAAACAGTTCAAGAAAAATGTCAACTACTTCGAGTACTCCTAGACACAAAACAATGAGTCATCACCGGGCCCATTTGCCAACAGATTGCCTGCCGTGACGAGAATGGGTTCCACAGCCGTCATTAGTGACCACATCTCTAATTTTAGTCTTTAAATCATGAAGCCCAAGGTTGATAATGCAATACATGAATCAGAGAAGCAATTAGGGTCGTTATCATCATAAGCAAGATTATTGGCAGACGGTTGTTGTGTTGTTTGACGATTTTTTGAGATTGCGTAAGTCGTTCCTTCAGGTGATTATGTTTCGAATGGGAAATTGCATTTTGTATTAATACTTGCTGAGTTAGTGGAATATCAAACCGCGAAAAACGTAAATGCGGAGTTATTTTAGCGCTGAGTTGCAATTTAATTTTACTTTTTCCGACAAATACGTGGAACCTTTTAATTATGTCCCAAATATACCGTCTATAATTCGTGCTGGTTCCAGCTTTAGTTTTGAATCAGGAATCTTGAATCTGGATGTAAAAAATTATCTTTTTGGTCTTTTTTTCGTTTTTTTAAAGTTCAATAAACTGCAAGAATGGATTCTCTCCCTTACGAGAGCTGCGTTTAAAATTCTTCAAATCAAATCAAAACATTTATTATTTGTTAAGACATAAGTAGGTACAAAACAATATAAAGTTCTTAAGTTTAAACAATAGGTTTTCATGTTTTGCCAGATAGCGTAGAAATATCGCCTGAAAGAAGAGACTAATGATTAAGAAAAACTTAGTTTCTAAAAAA
Source organism: Caradrina kadenii (assembly GCA_947462355.1). Classification (NCBI taxonomy): domain Eukaryota; kingdom Metazoa; phylum Arthropoda; class Insecta; order Lepidoptera; family Noctuidae; genus Caradrina; species Caradrina kadenii. Next base: position 2,836,690 of record OX381691.1, on the reverse strand, counting down.
CAATCCTTATGACTCCTTTGACTATTTCTATCTGTCTGCCTTCTTTAGCCTTTTCCCAGTTATGTTGGGATCGGCTTCCAGTCTAACCGGATGCATCTGAATACCAGTATTTTACATGGGCCGACTGCAACACAACCCAGGACCAACTGGGCAACACGATATCTTTTGGTAAGAATGGTTGTCAGACTTTCCGGCTTCTGACTATCCGTAACGACGTTCGAAGATCTACGAATGACTATTTCTATTTTAATAAACTTAAATGACATCAGAAATGAATTCAAACATTTCAAACCGGTACGAGCCTACTACATATTAGTGACACAAACGATCTAACTTGCCCAGCCCGCAGCACAGAATGGGAACAATCTTAATACACCTGTCCATTTACCTGAACTATTACATTCCTATTGAGGTTAACGCTGCGTTATAAATTACTTGCTTAAGGACGCATAAATCATTGCTCAATAATAAATTAGACTGTGTAAATGCAGTACGAAATCGATCTGTATTGATAATGGCGTCTATGCAAGATTATAAATCTGTTTAAACTTTGAGATGCTGTTAAGATTATCGATAGATAACAAAATTATGAGAGGACTAAACATTCGATCATTTGTGTGTGTAGAAATATTGAAAAGAATAAATGTGGAAATGATTTGAACTACCGTTAAGGTGATCCACTTTTCAACCTTGTTACCAAAGACGTAAGGGTGTCACCGCAATTGCCCGCGATTGCACAAAAGATAAATTGATAAAGCCAAAGTATGTGAGGAAGATTTTATCGGTCATTCTCGATCACATTTTTTATTTTCTAACAAAATGCTTGCAGGTACAAAGCATAAACATGTCTCTAAAGGCAGTGTTCGGTTAACCGCAACGCGTCAAAGGTAATCTTATACCACTGACAGTTATGTAAGCGACTGACGCTTCTGTATGATAAATATTCAATAAACTGACGGGTTAAACCATTTTAACCATCCACTTACAATACAGTATTGAACGCTATATGTTTAATAATGTGTAAATCTTACAAAAAATACTGATAGTAATGTAGCTGTAAATTTCAAATTAAGATACGAATAATCTATTTCAAGGTCAGGTTCTTATACCTAGGATAGGAAATTATTCCACTGATGATGTAGTGTCTGAGAAGACAGCATTGTTTCGTATTTTTACTTTTGTCCTGATTCCCCTTTAGAATTTGTTACTTGCTATCATGAAAAGAAAACTGAATGAGTCCTTACACTACACCGTACCATACCATGACCATGCTATGAACGTATCACGCACGGAGACAAACATGTTATGAACTACTATGTCCAGTCCAAAATTGTTGACGCTCCGTGCTTGACAAGCGACGGTATCGGTCGGTACCGGAAAGGTCTAGTGGGCCTGAGATGTTTCTAGCATGGTCATGGAACGGCATAGTGGGGAGACTCCTTGAGAAGCTTCTATTTTCAATGACGAGATCATGAGTCGTTCAGTTCATAGAGCAACCGCAACACAGACCACGTGCCCCCAACCAGTTCTCCAAGCAACTACATTAACCAGTAATTACCCATTCCACAAACCACTAAAGCTGTCACTGTATAAATTATAGCTTCAAACAGAACGTAACAAACGCCGGAAATGCACCATAAAAATAAACTGAGACCACATTCAAAGAAAGCAATGCCGTAGTCCGAATGCACTCGTCAATCACGTACGTGTAAACATTTCAGGAATAAGTCTGTTAAAGACTTATTACGTATTTTAGTCCAGCCTTTGCTAGGATCAAACGCATTGCAGTTGATTTCCGATAACTTTGGGTTAACGAATCAACCAACTAGTTCATCGCAATCGCTACCTAATCCAGGACATAGGCTTCTTTCTAAATGTGCCACATTACCAGGTTCTTCGCCTGCAATATACTGTTTATCCCTGCTGCGTCTACCATCGTTGGCTGATGATAAATCAGTTTAAATCGATATCGTTGGGTGGTTTACCTAACCCTAAAAAGAATTTCTCCATTTGCTAGGGTCTTCGACCTATGTATATTAAGCACGTTTCTTGCCTAAGGCACGATATGTAATCCGCTTTAGGGGTATCATATCATTCGCTCATTAGCCGCACCCTAAACACAGTTTATGGTTATGTAGGGGTGATGGTTCAATGCTTGCCAGGATCAAGGGATAATTAACCCTTATGCCCCATTGTCGCAAGATCATTCTGGCGGAATGTCGGGATCTACTAAGGGGCTGATAATTAATGTGAGTACATCTATTAGGTAGTGGAAAATGGGTCCCGCATTTTAAACGACCTTACGGCAAAATAGTGAAGAACACGTGTAATATCTTTAACATTGTAAATTGTTTTGGGTCAGGCCATTCTGGCCTGTTCTTTGGTTATAATCAGTTCATTATATGTTATAACTTCGGCTCAAATAAATTTTCGTTTACGCATTGTTCAAACAAGACCGTTGCATTCCTTCATGATTTTCAGTTACCTAATCTTTCTAATCATATAAGTCATTCGAGTCAAATACTTTGTATCATTATCGGTAGATTAATCGCACGATATTATTGTTTTACGGCAAATAGTAATAAAAGAGCTATTAGTTAAAGTATTTCGATTACATGTATCTGATTGGCCAGCCAAATGGTCGACATACCATTGTATACTTTCGACATTGTGCTTACATACCTCGACAGTTTGGTATTGAAGATATAGATTACTAGCTTCTGCCCACGACTTTGTCTGTGTAGACTTTAGAATTAAGGCAAAGTCCTAAATTATCCCACGTGAACACCAAAATGTCCTGTCCTGTCCACAGATAAATATGTGTGTCAAATTTCAGCAAATTCCGCGTGAAAAAAAGTAACAAACATCCATCCATCCTCACAAACTTACGCGTTTATAATAGTAGTAGGATTCGTTCCAGGGACATAGGCTTACATGAATTCATGAGTAATCTAAATAGGTTAGTAGCCTAGCCTACACCTACACCGCGTCCTAACAGGAAAAATATTACAGAATTTATTCTGCACCTATTGTTTCTTGCAAACGGTTAATACCGTGTTCCAACGTTATATATGATATATATGGCACATGCAAATCACATGTGTACTTCCCGTTGTTACATAATTATCGAGCACAGTATCAGACGGAAACGCCTGGCGTTGGCGTGGACCAATGTCACCCGGTCAGTCAGATACCACGATTAATGTGGGCACAGATTGGGTCATTACCAATTGAAAGGGTGCTCCTTGGTCCCTAGTCCCTAGATATACTTAGTGGAGTAGGAATTTGGTAGAATCTTATCTTCACCTTTATACCATTCTAAGATTTAAACTTGTTAGTGCCGGCTGCTTTTCCAAAGGCTAATTCTGCTAATTAAAAAAATAAACATACAGACGGATTGATAACCTCCTTTTTTTGAAGCCGGTTAAAAACGTTCAAAATCTAGCTGCAAGCCCATCTCAGCAACAATCAAAGTCGAAAAATGTAAGTAAATTAGAGGTATTTTTAACAGATTGCAATCGCCCCTAAAATAGAGTAGAGTTGCCCTTTTATAAATTAATTATTGTGAAAAAAAATAACTAGAATTTATCCTAAATTATAATATTTGCTGTATTGACTGTTGTATTCCAACTCCAGAAGCGTTAGCAAGTCTATTTGGCTACAATTGATTTGTTAAAAATTTATAACTATGTATATAGAAGCCACTTACCTCGTCTGCAGGTTTGGTGGGTGTGATAGCGACGGTCTCGTTGAAGCAGAGACAGGCGCAGTAATGGCGGTTGGCATCCACGTCCGTTAGAACGGACACGTAGAACCGAGGCTCCGTACGCTCCGTTGAGAGCGCCCATCCTTGCGGCTGACAAAACTGTTGCAGAAAAGGAACTGTTAGCCAATGATAAACAGAAACTGGAGCTTGAAAGTCAAACAATACCTATAGTAGAAACTGCATCTGGAAAAACAATCTCTCCAGTTGACAACATGAGCTGTCTAAGTTTCAAAGAATAGTCGTTTCTATACATTTTGTCTCTTAATTCTTACAGTACATTACATTCTGGCATAGGTCCAATTACGAGCATGATAAACAAGTACATACGGATCAAAAAGAAAAAGGGGATTTTCTCGTAAAATAAATGTCGAAACTTCGAGATAAGACCTAGTTCATAGTAGTTGGTAGTATGATATCCGAACTCGCTGTAGAATGTTGCTTGTTGCACCTATCCCTAACATGACGCGCTGCAATTACAGACACAGTACAATTATAATTGCAATAACACTGCGGGACAAAGGCCTCATTTCTGTCTATCCTAAGCTAGTGGTGAGACCTTGGATTAATTCTGCCTGTAAGCGTCAAACTCATCCTGTCTTCGCCTGGGTATGCTGCGATGTTGCTGGACGTATTCAGGAACCAACATTCTGGTTCACTTTCATGATCCACTTAAGCTCAGCTGCTTTTTAGGTCAAATTAAATGTAAAAAAATAGCCTATCTTAAAACGTTGCACCTCCATCCATTGTTCTCTCAAACGTTCCCCCAGGCTTTGTTATACAAAGTGTTGCGAACAAATACAATTTGAAAGGTCTCTGTTTATTTTAGGCTCAACAATCAATCGGGCTTGAGAGGGATCCTTCGTACCCATTACTTGGGCGAACTTTGGTCTTTCCACGACATTTATCGAACTGGATTTATTGTCGAGACGTTCTGCGAAGTGATCGTGGATTCTTGAGTATTGCTGACGTGTCTTCATTGTAATCGATTCCAATGGTTGATGTTTAATGAATGGGTTAATGGTATTACCAGTATGACCGTTTGAATGATTTCTAGGAAAGAAATGTCGTGGAATGTGCGACAGTGATGTCTGCATAGTCAGTAAGTACTTGTTCAAGGAAAAGAATTTAAAAACGTTTTTGTTTCATCAACACAAGATGGATTTATTTTACTTCCATGCTATTTACTACTACTATGCTTCCTAAAAACACGATTAAAGGATGCAATATTGAGCCTCGATTTAGGGGGAAGCAGACACAAAATTGGCTTTAATAGAAACGTGATCGGCAGGTGAAGAAAGAAGGTGTGAGTTAGACAAAAAACTTAACAATCGAAAAGCTGGAACCACCTATAGTTACAATAATTTATAATTTTGTCAATAGTGTCCTAAATTATGATGTCCATTTTGTGCTCGAGGCTTCTCAGCCAAAGTTGGCTATGTCAGTCACATGAAAGAGCCGCAACGCTATCTACGGGCACCAACATGACGAGGAGTCCGAATTGAAGCCGCAGTGGCCGAAATCGGCTAGATGGCATTAACATGCTTTCTAAAAAGTAAAGAATCTGAATTAGGAGTATTCAGATTTTTTACTTTTTTAAATTGATTTTTCCTCAATAAATCTTTTAACGCCTGAAGGAAAAGCTTTCACTATTTCTATAGAACTTTTCTAAAATTCTCTCTAACATACTTAATTCCGAAAACATTTCTACTTTTCGCGTCTTTTACAACTACTACGTCCTCAATAAAGGCGTTATTGGCGAAAAGGGTATTTCTCGTAAAAGCTCTAACAATTGTGAGAGCCTAGTAACAATTTCTTTGAGCCTTTCTACGAATATCGTTACTCTTCCACTTCCATTCGTCTTGGCTGAGGACCGTTCGCTATTTGTGGGAATGGTTCTAAATAAGATTTATTAATGGAATTGGCCTTGACTCTACCAATTGTGGAAAATTTAACTTTATTTTTATACATTTATTTTCCAAAAAAGAGGTGACATAGAATTATAATTATCTTTTTCCTTTGATTGTTCAATCTACACTAATATAATAAAGCTTAAGATTATTTTGCTTGTTTAAGCGCTAATCTTTGGAACTGCCAGATGGATTAGAAAACATCTTTTTATATGATAGCCAGATTCATAAGGAATATTAAGGGCTGTATAACATCTAGCTACGACACACGCGAGCGGAGCAGTAACCAAAGACATAATGAACACGGCACGGGTGAAACCGTGGTGTATACCTAGTATGATATACCTCAAGGGCCTTTTCGAGTACTCTAAGAAGCAACAAGGAAACGTTGTTACTACAAACGCTAATCTCAAGTACAAAGACTTGCTTTAGCAACACACTCTGGAAAACGGCCTTGACTGCTATTACTACGTGATGATAACGTGAAACGTCAATATAAAGACAGGTGTAACATTATAAATAGGTCTAGTCTAGATGATTTATATCTGTGTAATGTAACTTTAAATTGAATTTTATGAACTTCGGTTAGTGGCGTTCTTTACCAGCTTATTCACGTTAAGTTGTTATGCAAGGTACATCGAATCGTCGAGGAATACTGAATGGAAAATATAATAAAAAAAAATTTTGCAAGTAAATATGGAGCTTCTTACCCATTCTTCAGGGTTTATTCTACTTTATCCACCTGGGTAAATTGTTTCGACATAATTGGTGCACTTTGTTCACCTTGGAATTACATCACCCAGATGATAATGGGAGACTTTTCTTAATATTGTTGTTTAATTTATTTAACACGTGGAATAAACCTTCTTCATACGAAACTAGGCAACTTTGTAACAGATTTAATTCCTATTTCTTGTTTAGTGCCTTTTAATAGTCTAATTGAAATTTTAAATGGTTATGACATTGACTTTAAGTATTTACAATACGACCATTTTAATTTCCCGCGGAAACTTAAAAACGCCAACCAACAAGCGCTATTGATAATTCAGACTTAATTTCCTTCAAATCAAGATATTAATATGAGATTTAAATATGTCGACGATGCACACAGCGATAGATTCCTTACTGCTTCATAATGAAAAGTTACGAACAATCGTTTTTAAACAGTTTTACCTTTTATAGGTAAAGAAAATTACTTAACTGCCTCGTTAGCCTAGTGGTCCTAAGCGCGACTGCTACGCTACAGGTCTTGGGTTCGATTCCCAGGTCGAGCAAAAAGTGTTATTGGGTTTTTCTATGAAATTCTCAGTAGCAGCTCGGAGTTAGGATTTGTGCCCGGTTAATGGCAATAGGCTCGCCCCCTATTACTTGGGACCTAAAACATACCGGCGAACTGTGGGTGTACTTTGGTACACCTCTGCCTAACCCTTCGGGGAATACAGGCGTGATGGTATGTGTATGTGAAAATTACTTAACTGATAATCTGTCGTTGTGGGCATTTAATGTTGAGATATAGGACTAAAATGGACTGGATAGAAGTTAGAAATCGCCAATTTGAGAGCAAGCGTGGATCAATGCTAGTGCCTTCTCTAGAAGAGGTATTTACAATGGGACAATAATAGACTGGCATGATTAAATTTACTTTAAGTACCTAAGTGAAAAATGGGAAGGTTTAAATTCTGTTATCGTCATTATCGTTTACACATCAACAATTAGACACCTTTATTGTCAGCTGAAACGCTGCCATGTTAGAGCGGTGTTGTAATAAGCGATGACCATGAATTGTTTAGTTCACATACCATCACACCTGTATTCCCCGAAGGGTTAGGCAGAAGTGTACCAATGTACACCCACAGTTCGCCGGTATGCTTAGGTCCCACGTAATAGAGGCGAGCCTATTGCCATTAACTGGGCACAAATCCTAACTCCGAGCTGCTACTGAGAATTTCGTAGAAAAACCCAATAACACTTTTTGCTCGACCTGGGAATCGCACCCAAGACCTCTAGCGTAGCAGTCGCGTTTAGGACCACTAGGCTAATGAGGCAGTTAAGTTAAATTGTATATTATCGTTACACATAATCATACATTGAAATAACTAAAGTAATTATGTTGTTTACATACCCATCCTATGCCGTCGTGAAAAGGCGTGTCTTCCCAATTGATCTCCGGAAACCGCTGAAGGACAACGCCGCTGTTCAGACCGCCCCCTGAAACGAAACATAGACAGGTTAGTTTACATAAAAATAATAAAGATCTATATAAAACGTTATCTTTTTTTACTGCCACGTTAGCCTAGTGGTCCTAAGCGCGACTGCTACGTTAGAGGTCTTGGGTTCGGTTCCCAGGTCGAGCAATAAGTGTTATTGGGTTTTTCTATGAAATTCTCAGTAGCAGCTCGGAGTTATGATTCGTGCCCGGTTAATGACAATAGGCTCGCCCCCTATTACATGGGACCTTAACATACCGGCGAACTGTGGGTGTACACTGGTACACCTCTGCCTAACCCTTCGGGGAATACAGGCGTAATGATGATGATGGTATCTTTTTTTAAGCTTTGTCGAAATATAACCCTTACGCCTGTAGCGTCAGCCACGAAGCTATTATGGTTAATCCATACTAATATTTATTATAAAAAGGTAAAGTTTGTGAAGTTGTACGGATCTCCGGATCTACTGAAGCAATTTTGAAAATTCTTGCCCATAGAAAGCCACGTTATTTGTGAGTGTCATAGGTTTTATAACATCACGCTACGACACACGGGAGCGGAGCATTTACCAAAAACGTAACGTAAGGCGGGTTAAATCAGCCACGCGGACGAAATCACGGGCAACAGCTAGTTTTCAATAACACACAAAGTCATACTGCAAATTTATACTGATATTATAAAGCTCCTCTCTGGAACTACTGGTCCGATTTTGAAAATTCCTTCGCTGATTTGATGATACATTATGATAATTTTCAAAAAAAAATTAAAAATCTATAAGAAAATAGAAGAGGGCCAAGTAAACAACGTAAGTCAAAGTCAAAACATTTATTTCAATTAGACCATTTACAGGCACTTTTGAATTGTCAAGAAGTTACTCACACAAAAAGTTGAAGCTAGTTGCTCGTTCCAAAACGTAGGTCTCTATGGAGAAGAACGAGCAAGAAACTCCATGGACACTCTTTTCAAATTGGTTTTTACAGAATCTTGGTTACAATATTCTTGTTGCTTCTACATGTGAAAACAATGAAGTTAAGATTAACGTGCATACAAGTTTACTATTTTTACTTAAATTCTTCTACCAGTACTTTGCGTACAAAACCGGTTCCGGTTCTTAGCCCTAAGAACAATGTAATCGCTGTTATATTTATGCAAAATAACGGTTCGCCACACATATTGTACTAGTTGTGTATTAGGAGGCCGAGCGTGTAGTAGTGACGAGACATCGCCGTGTCGATATTTAAACCCTATCCTACTATTGTGCCGTGTCGACGGCGCGTTCGTGTTCCACGCGCGCCTCAAAGAGATGTCAGCAAAGGGAAGGGGCCACTGAGGGTCGATGCATGCCGGGGCTGCGGGTTGTTCGTAAGAGATACCGCGCCCCCGGAACGCAAAGGGCACAAGAAGGGACATGGGTGGGTTTAAGTCAGTAATAGTCTGACACTCCCTCCCGCCCCGCCCAGAGCGGGAGAAGTAATTTGATGATTTCCCACCCCCCCAAAAAAAAAAAATCCTACTATAGTAGCTGCCACGAGTCGTGAGCGCAGTCGTCAAGTGCATTGTTGGGTTCGTTTGTGGGTTTCATGGGGCGCCGACGCTGCACGCGATCGGTCCAACAGACGGACCAATGAACTTGGCGTTTGTGCTCACGACTCGTGGCGGCTACTATACTATTTTAAACCGCAAAAGTTTGGAGATGTTGAGATGTTTGTTTCACTTTCACGCTTAAACAGTTGAACAGAATTAGCTGCAACATGGCAAACAATATGGATATTGATCTAATTTAACACATACAATATTTTTTTAATATAATTTTTACGAGACCAAGTCGCGGGCAGCAGCTAGTTATCTATAAAAATGGTGATTGTAACTTGTATTATCCACAAAATAACCGATCTAACTTAAACCGAAGACATCAATGTAGAGAATAAAACAGAAAAGTCTTTTAAAAAGAAGGAAATGTCGTAGCAACGCTAAGGTAAGTGAGACAGAAGCCTATAATCGTAAGGAGTTTCATCGTTAAGTACTCAGTAAAACAACCAACTAATTATCTATATATATATAAATCAATTGCTGTTCGTTAATCTCTCTAAAACTCGAGAACTGCTGAACGGATTTGTCTTATCTTGGTCTTGAAATGTTCGTGGAGGCCTAGGGAAGGTTTAAAAGGTAAGAAAAATCGAATAATCGCCGGGAAAACCCTAAAAACAGCCCTTTTCTTTTTACCATATAAACGTTTTCTAAATAAAATGTAGAGTCAATTTAAACTTTATTGCTATTCAATACAAAAGTTTAGGTGTTTTATTTATCGATTGAGGCAGTACGAAGTCTGCCGGGTCAGCTAGTCTTTAATAAGAAAACCCAATTAAATAACAGTAAGGAGTCACGGGTTTTATCGCGGTTTTTTCCAAACATGCAGTTGTAAATTCTTATTATTATTTATATTCTTATAATTTATCTATTCTATAATTTTCTACGTTTTTATCCAAACATGTTGTTATAATACGTTCGGAAATTTCCCATCCTAGAATATTCTAACATAGGCACCAACGCCTAGTCTCAAATTTTGACCCATCTACGTCCATCACTAGTTGTCGTGCGTTTAGCAGAGATCAACACTGATGTGATGACTATGTGTTGTTGGGACAATGAATGTGGAACGGTCATACGTACTGACAACTGACAACACTCGCTTCAATTTCTATAGCAAGTGTATTCACATGCAATGTTAAGAATAATTGTTTAATAATAAATAATACATTTGTCATAAGTACATACCTTGAATTTTGGAAAATATTTGTAAATTTGAGTCCTTGATAACATAGAGGACACACACATTAATTCAAATATCATTACAAACCTACTTAGGCACCCGAGAGGTTTCCCTGAAAACTATACCTTAGTGTAATCGATGTAAAGTAAATAATAATACAAACATAAACTCACGCCTTTTCCCATGGGGGTAGGCATAAACCTTAGAAAGCCACCTGCTACGATCCTTCCATACGTCTTTCACATCGTCCACGTTCATACATCTGGTCATACAAGCAAACCGGTTACAAGTACTGCGCACCCGATCTTTCTGAAGAACCTCACCAATAAGTCAGGGTAGGTCCTTCTAGGGCGCGGGCGTCCTCTCCCGGCGTTGCCACTCACATCTGCCATATAAATCCCTTTTGTTAGTCGCCATTACTCATCCTCTCAACAAAACCGAACCATCTAAATAATAATCTATAATGATTTTTTGCAATTTGTGTAATTCAACGTCGTCTTTGACCCAAGAACCAAAATAAGACTGAGTTTGACATCTACAAAGTAATATAAAACACAAAACGGGACCATCAAAAAGTTGGAAGATCTCAATTCAGTAAGCCACTTAAATAATTTCCCTCCTAACTGAGTTAAAAAAGTCATTGCCCAGCGAAAATTCGCTAATGCTCACTGAGAATTTGCTCCAAAAATAATTCAGAGGAAATCCTGTATAAAATTGAGTTGTAGCTGTTGTGTTGTTTGAGAAATAAACATTTATTATTTATTTATTATTAATTTTATATTAGACTAGTTTCTGACAGCGACTTCGTTCGCGTGGTTTTTTTCACCCGTGTTAATTTGCGTTTTTCGTTACTGCTCCTCTCCCGGTCGTCGTAGCGTGATGTTATAAAGCCTAAAGCCTTCCTCGATAAATGATATATCCAATACAAAAATATTTTTTCAATACTAACCACTCCTAAGATTAGCGCGATCAACCAAACAAACTCTTCAGCTTTACAATATTAGTATAGATATTTAAAATCTAAAGTTCAATAAAGCGCCTAAATATTTGTCATAAAACTGTCATTAAGGCAGCTATCGTGTTAAGTATTTTAAGAAACCATACAAATATTATAAATGCGAAAGTAACACTATCTGTCTGTCTGTTACGCTTTTACGACTAAACCACTGAAACAATTTTGAAATTTGGTACAAGATAAGTTAGAACCCCAAGGTCCCCAAGAAAGGACATACATATATAGGCAACTTTTTCTTCCGCGACACTTTATCTGCGTCCACGGTAACCGAAATTTGCGCAGCCGAAATCGCGGGCAAAAACTGATGCTTTCTATTGCAGAATTGCACGTTGTAGAATGTTAGTTTCTAAGCCAACTTTCTCCCATTTCGTCAATCTTCATCAGCAAAACGTAAAATAATTTATATCAGCTGCTTAATATGCTGTTCAAGTCATAAAGCGTTCTGAGCGAAAGTTACACTATTTTGTAGCAGACTATAGAGTTTGGTAGCTTCCTATACCTATGCAGGCCCCAGAGTCTACTCTCACTACGGGCACTAGTCGGAGATGGCGCGTACGCACCCGGAATCCCTGGCGTAAGTATGGGAAGGGAATACCAGAGTGATTTTTAGCCCGTAAGAATCCGACAGACACCCCCACCACCCACCAGGGCGGATTTTCCACCCCGGAACAAAGAAACGAACTGATAAAGTAAATGGTGTAATTAGATTTTTTTATCATCCCAAGCTTAAACATCTAAGAGCAGCACTTAATATCTTATATTATGGTAAAAACGCTTCGCCTAACAAGCGGTACTTAGGAACCGTTGTCTTTTTATGCTTGGACTAAATATAGAAGCCTGTTCGTTGCAGAGTCGTCTCATCTGGGTCAAGGACTCGGTCAAATGAGACTATAAATTCTAATTAGACAATCTTCCTGGAAATGTGAGGATCGTATTACTTTGTTTTTGGCTTTGAATGTAAAGCTAGTGACAATTTAATTAACGAAGTGCTTACAATTAGGTACTCTGTGGTAAGAGGTCCGATGAAATGATGACGACATTACTAGAAGATCACTACTTAAATGTTTTAAATTCTAACCATGACTTGTTTGAACACGGAAGAAAAAACAGTCGAAAATAATATCATCTAGCTAGAATCAGTGGAATGATTCCACGTCATGGCAATCACGATAAATTGCTGACCAATTTCGACAATGGCATATCGATAACAATCATATTTGGCAACGAGAGGCACCAAAAACCAACAAACCATGTTCTCAAAGAGCCAGAAACGCATACAGGGAAAATAAGGCACTAAATTCCGAAAAGGTCTAGTCGAACATTGTATCAAAACTATTTCACATTTCCTGAAAGATCCGGAATCCATGTAACACCTCATTGAACGTGACTGCTTTCCAGTCAACCGAGTAACGAATAGCTTTTCAATCTCGTAGTTATTCAGTACAAAAATATAATCCCGCTGTTATATTTTTTATAGTATTTAGCAGGTCATTCGAGACTCATGAATAAAACAGGATTTTTACCAGGATTTTCCGTCCTTTGCTTGTAATTTGCATGAAGAACGAAATCTGTGGGATGCAGCGCAAGGCATTTTTAGTAGACTGACCGTGAAGTAGTCCCCAGGAACTTTTAATTTGATTTTTCCAGACCTATTTGCTAACAGATCCCTTTTAAAAGTCCCTGGAATAAATACCGCGTTTCACATCCAAGAAACCCTTGAATATTTATTGGTACTTTTGTCGGAATAAGCCCAATTGGTAGTATGTATTGATCAAACATTCGCAAATAACTGAAATTCTGATGAAAAAATGGATGGCAGAGTTCATTTCGTATTCATTACAGGTTCGGGGATTCGAGGACACCATTTTTAATGCTCGTCACGTTTTTGGCAGGCGGTTTTCAAATTATTTAACCATATTACTACGTCGTTTTGAGTGGCTTTTTGCTAAGTTTAAGCCTTTTATGTGGCTACCTGTTACGCAGTTACATCATGGAGTTTGTTAGAAAGTATCTAGACTTATGTAACATATCAAGAATAATAACGGGTTATGATTTTCATCAATATACCGTTTCTTTTTTTTTTTAGCTGCCGTGATTGTGGTATCAAACCGGTATGATTAGTGCCAAAGCCCTCTATTTTGTGTTTTAGAATGTATAATGAAATCAGAGGATAAAATTAGCGTGTAGCGGCTAAACAACACTAAAAAAAGAGAAGTGCGCACATTAAAAATAGTCTCCACGACTGGCGATACATACTGACATTACCCTGATCAGTTAGGCCCACTACCACCTTACCAACTGGCATTTTTAGGGTGCCAAACGGAACCCTATTACAAAATCTTCACTATCTATCTGTCTGTATTTCTGTCCGTTCGTCTGTCGCAACGCTGTATCTTTTAAACCCTAATAGGTAAGCGCGACTGCTACGCTAGAGGTCTTGGGTTCGATTCCCAGGTCGAGCAAAGTGTTATTGGGTTTTTCTATGAAATTCTCAGTAGCAGCTCAGAGTTAGCACTTGTGGCCGGTTAATGGCAATAGGCTCGCCCCCTATTACATGGGACCTAAACATACCGGCGAACTATGGGTGTACATTGTTACACCTCTACCTTACCCTTCGGGGAATACAGGCGTGATGGTATGTGTAGGTAGACACTTGTAACAGAATGTGTACTACTATGGCTGCTACAACTAATTAAAATTCAATGAAATATTGATGGGAATAATTTATGGAGCCTATTTACAACATACAACATACCATCACGCCTGTATTCCCAAGAGGGTTAGGCAGAGGTGTACCAATGTACACCCACAGTTCGCCGGTATGTTTTTAGGTCCCATGTAATAGGGGGCGAGCCTATTGCCATTAACCGGGCACAAATCCTAACTCCGAGCTGCTACTGAGAAATTCATAGAAAAACCCAATAACATTTTTGCTCGACCTGGGAATCGAACCCAAGACCTCTAGCGTAGCAGTCGCGCTAAGGACCACTAGGCTACCGAGGCAGTCTATTAAGAAACCCGTTATTTTGTGTTGCATATTGTACGGTGGTACGGAATATTCTTGCGAATGCGATTTGCGCTTAGTCGGTTTTTACCGTGGTAGCGATATAAGTGGACAAGAAGACCAAGAGTAAGACCGCTTAGCGAAAGAATTAAGGGCTTGGGAAGTGTTATGATCAAACTCTCATTATCTCACTGCGCTAGCACGGGCTAATCTAGAAAACGAGCAACTAATTGCCTAACAATTTAAGTAATAAAGAATGTAAAACGGATAAGGCCTTAATAGCTAAATTAAAATGTACAAGTCTAGACGGATTTATGAAGCGGGCGTTGTTTTGTTGTCCATTACGTCATTCGCCGTCAGCCGCCATAACTGCGAACTGAACTGTGATGTCATTTTATGTAAGGTATTGATTCGATCGTATTGGAATTCGTAACGGTTTTAAAACATGGTATTTTTGGAATATTTGTTTGTTTTACCTGAAATTATATGGAAATTATGTCAATAACAATGTTGGGGAATTTTATTTAATTTTTAATCATTACGTTCAAATTATCTGTCTGGAATCATAAATTGTCAACATTATTTTATTAATAAAAACTTAATTATTTAATCTATTTCCTACTGTGAATGTTGTGTTCTCCTATAAGTGAAGGAGTCACCTACACGATACTTTATAATTATGCTGTTAACTATCTGGTAATGTTTAGTGTATATCCTTTGTTGGAGATCCTTAAATAAATAAATAAATAAAAAGCCCCAGTTCGTCGGTAATGTTTTGAGCAGTTATATGAGTTGTCATGTAAAAAATAAGTTCTGGGTCTGTTGTAAAACTCCGGAAGGCTTATCAAAGTGTCCAGATGAAATCCTAGACACTTTTTGTCTCAGAGAAATCCTAATTAATTAAAATATTGGTAATAAATAGGTACCAAAAACTTTTAACAAAATATTTTTGTTAGTGGTATCCGGGAAAACCAAACTCAATTTCATTGGGTTTTTTAAAATACTTGTCCGGCGTCGGCTATTTAGGTGATGGTAGCTCATAGCCATTTCCAACCTTAGTTGTAAGGCTTTTTTTTTTTTTGTTTTTTTTTTGGTGGGTGGGAAATCATCAAATAACTTCTCCCGCCCTGGGCGGGACGGGAGGGAGTGTCAGACTTTTACTGACTAAAACCCACCCATGTTCCTTCTTGTGCCCTTTGCGTTCCGGGGGCGCGGTATCTCTTGCGAACAACCCGCAGCCCCGGCAGGCATCGGCCCTCAGTGGCCCCTTCCTTTTGCTGACATCTCTTTGAGGCGCGCGTGGAACACGAACGCGCCTGTCGTTATGCAACGTAAGAACGGTGAGCTACCCATTGGTCACCGTCCACAGGCCCGTATCTACGGTGGCCGGGAGTCGTCTCGCGGCTCCCGACGTCCGGAGCGTCTACCGCGGCGGCTGGGACGGGAGAACCGCTGTCTCAACCGTCCCGCCGCCTCCTTCTCAAGCATTACTGCCTCGCAGAAGGAGGCGACTGCATCCCATTCCCTCTCGCTCCGGACCATGGCTTGCACCAGGGCCGGTAGTTGTAAGGCTAAGACCAATATTCGGCAATAAATCCAATAAATTGCCAAGGCTGAGAAGCAAGTTTTAGAAAAGTAAGTAACAGTTAAACGGGAAATAATTGTAACAGATAATAATACAAACACAGCAATAATAATTCCCTATAACAAACGATAGCGTTCAATTTTACACTTAACGCTCAACATTTCCTAGCAAACATTAATTTGTTAAATGTCAACAACATTTACAAGTCGACCGTTCCGTTTTATCGTATCTACAATACAAACAATAATTTACATTAAGTTGCTCCTGCATCGGGAGCATTCGCCTGGAGTTTAACGTTATTCTATGAAAGTTAATGGCAATAGGCTCGCCCCCTATTACATGGGACCTAACGGGAGATGGGGAGTCAATGTCGGTCTAGCCATTACGAAGATTAGCAGGAACAAACATACAGACAAAAATTAAAAAAAATATATTTTTGGCATAAGTACCGTGGCAAGATGCCTTCTTCTTTGATGGTAGGACCATTTCATGGATATACCACTTTTCTACAGATCTTCCTCTGCTTTAGCATTAACAGATAGTAATACAAACATTCAGGAGTAGTAAATGGTTCTCATGAACTGCTAAAGAACAAAAGAATATGATCTGCCGCCGTATCAACTGCCGAACTCCAAATATCAAATACGCTTACTACCGATCGCTTCTCAAAGACTCCACAAATAAACCAACGGCCGTATGTTTCTTTTTCTCATCATTTGTACTTCAGTGTCATACCACAACGCGCGCTCACGCTCGGATTACAAATAGCGATGTTTTTTATCATTGTAATCGGTCCACTGAACATTCTAGCTCACTGTACAAAAGGCTAAGGACAAAAACTGTGCTGGCTAAAGCGATGAAACCGCTTTATGTGAAAAACACACGAGTTTAACGACAAGAAAGGAAATTTGGCGTAAAAATGTTTTACTTATCGCGATGTTTTGTGACAGAAATGGCGTCCATTTATTAGAAACTTTTTGGAGCAGGCTATTATCAAACAAACTCTTCAGCTTTATATTATTAATTTATTAGTATAGATAGCTTAGATGGTTCGGTCATGTTGAGAGGATGAGTGAAAGGCGACTAACGAAAGGGATTTATATGGCAGATGTGAGTGGCAACGCCGGGAGAGGACGCCCTAGAAAGACCTACCCTGACCTTATTGGTGGGGTTCTTCAGAAAGGACGTGTGCGCAGTACTCGTAACCGGCGTGCTTGTATGAACAGATGTATGAACGTGGTCGAGGCGAAAGAAGTATGTAAGGATCGTAGCAGGTGGCGTTCTGTGGTTTCTGCCTACCCCCATGGGAAAAAGGCGTGAGTTTATGTATGTATGTATGGCATGTAAATAAATACATATTGAATTTCACGGGTGGCGATTCTTAAATGTACGTCCAACACCCCCAGGTCTTGTTGATTGGCAGATATTTACGAGTACACGAAGAAGAAAGCCACTTTTTATCAAAGCTTTATTAATTCATACCTTATTTTGAAGCGGTACAGTCTCCATCTAACTTGCGAACCACGTAATTTAGAAACCATTCCTATTTGAATCGCAAAGAGGAATTAAGTAATTAAAGTTTACGAATACCAAAATAATTTGTGAAAAGCATGCAACTGCATATACTCGTAAATGTGTACATGCTAAATGTATCACGTTTCAACGTTGCATAACTGGAAGGTTAACTGGTCCCTTTATGCTTAGAGGCCGCCAGGCCGGTTCTGCATGTTAGACACCATCTCTTGACAACGCAGTTGCAGGAGGTAGGTTAGCAAAAACCGATTTGACTACTACATTTTTTTTTATGTCATTGGATGGCTAGCAAGCCTACCTGTCTTAAATAGTCACCACAATACCAGCAGCTTTACAGATGCGTTGCCATCCCAAAGGACAAAGGTGAAATGTCTCGTGCCTGTAATTACACCGGCATCCTTACGTTAAGTGTAAGCCATTTTAAAGAACAATCATTACATAATATGTGTTGTAGGTTTTGTTCTAGTTTGTGTTACAGTCCGACTTGTCTCGAGCTCGTACGAAGCCTGCCTTGAACTTATTACGCAGTGAGATCGTTATAGGTTAGTAGACTCTCGAATCTCAATCTCAATGCGCAATAAAATAAGGGTTACCAGATGACAGGAATTTTCCAGACATGTCGGGAATTTTAGAGCCCTCTATCAGGGAATCGGAAAATTGACAGGATTTTGTTCACATAACAATAATAATAAAATAATCAAATCACAACACAAAATGAAGTTCCAGGCAAATCTTTCATAATTTTGACACACACTATCAGGAGATTCATTAAAAAAAGTCAAGGATTTTGCCAGGAAAACTTATAACTAATAAAAATAATTATTTATTTCAGGTAACAAAGACCCATAACAAATATTTTAGACCAACATAGAACTATTCCAACAAACCGATAAATCGGGGTTCGCTTTTCGAATCAGGTAACTCTAGGCCAGATAATGATCAAACAAAACTAAATAAAAGATCAATGTCAAATCGACAAACCGAGTGACCACCATTATCAATGTTTCACTCGGCCCTCAGAATAGTATGCAACGTCACGCCTAATTACTTATATCAATTAACGTTTGCTCTAACAACGCTAAACATCGAGTACTGGAGCAAAGGTTTAAGGAAACATTGCAAGAACATGCCTATCGCTTTAAGGAAACATTTGTAAACAATACTAGAAACATCTAATAGTGGATGTATGTAGTTTAGTTTCTATCGTTTGGGTAAAAAACAATAATACGAGCCAATTTTGACCCACTTCAGGGCAAAGGCCTCTTATTCTTCTTTTCGGACACAGACAAGACTCGAGCATTGATCACCTCGGCGGATTGGCGCGACAGGAACATGACAGGCAAAAAAAATATCTTTATAGTATTAAAAAATATAACACTACTCACTACACCGTTCCGTCACCGACCAACACCGTCGCGTGTCATGCACGGAGCGTCAATAATTGTCGGTTGATACGTTCTACTGGGCATAGTAGTCTGTGTCATGTCTCTTTCAGTGTTTGATACGTTCATGGCATGGTACGATGTAATGAGCAGATTCGTTATCAACACCAAAGTACTAACCACAAAAATTGGTGAGACCATGAATAGTAATCGTATTAATGGCATACGATAACAATAAACTCCACAACGCTACACGAAACAAAGGAATCTGCGCGTGCGCAATAGACCGAACTGCGCTGATTAAAACACTGCAATAGAATATGAATAAAATTACTGTGGTCACACTATTATGCTAAGTACCTACTTACCTACTTATGTTTCATTTAACCGAAACAGGAAAACGTAACGAATGACAAATCGTGGATTCAGTACAAGTCACAGACATAACAAAGACTGAAGATGAAAGTGATATCAAAACAAAATGAATCACTGAATTAAATAATTGACAATGTAACGTAACTTCGCAATAATATCGCTTATCGATGTTTAACATTAGTCACACGGGTAATGGAGGAAGTTCAGAAGGTCACTATCACAATGCTTCTAGGCTTCTACAATAATTGGTATCGATGTATACGTCATTTTCGTGAACGGCTCCCGTCAGTTCGAACTGGTCGTCTCTGCCTCGGTTATTTAAAATTGTCTTTACTATTATTATTTAGTGTTATTAAATTTTTCTATGAAATTCTCAGTAGCAGCTCGGAGTTAGGATTAGTGCCTAGTTAATGGCAATAGGCTCGCCCCATATTACATGGGACCTAAACATACCGGCGAACTGTGGGTGTACATTGGTACACCTCTGCCTAACCCTCCGGAGAATACAGGCGTGATGGTATGTTTACTATCATTAGATTTTACTCTAAACCTCTTTTAAAGTGCCTACACTTTAAAAGAGGTTTAGAGTAAAATCGTCAAATTATTTTTTAGATTCAACATGAATGTCATAACCTCTTGTAATAATTCATTGATTTTAAAAGAGTGTTTAAAATAGAGTTCGTTGCTCGGTTCTCCACAGAAACCTACTGTTTGGAATGAGCAACTAGCTTCCACTTTCTGACTGACTCTTTGACAATTAAAAAGTGCCTGGAAATTAGAGTTTGAATTTGATAATATTAGTCTAAATCTATACCTAGCATAATACTGAATTGTTATCAATACGCCATATCAACATTTATAATGGCCGGTCGGATGGTGTTACTAAACCAGATCGCGTAGGTGGACTATACTTCGATATTTAGTAAAAAGACTGCCGTCTGCATAGTTAGAATTATATGTTAATCAAGATTTTGAAAGCAACGGTTCGATCCACACTCGGTCACAACGGTAAAATATGAAATATGGCAAGACCAGCAGCAGATACAGCACAACTTCAAATCACTGTTTTCAAAGAAAGCCTATTCAATATTTCGACACAATTTAAGGTGGTGCCCATATGAACCTGAATTCGACATTATGAATTACAAAAGTTCTCAGTTGTTTTTCTGCATATCATTTTGCAGCGTGACTCACACGAGCAGTCGTGCGAACGGTGACGTAATACTGATGTCAGATAGCAACTAGGAAATGAGCAAAAAATGCACTATTGTTGAACTTGTTGTGGTATTTTAATGGTAAAGGTTACGTGTCTGGTGTTCACTGGGTTTTGTGTTTTTGCAAGTTCAGTTCGGGTTTGGGCTTATAGTTTCAGGGTTTTTGGGTAGGGCTGCCATCTGGCGGGGTTCCCCAGATTAGCGCCCAGAAGTAGTCTAGAAGGGGGCTCCAAAAAGTGTCACACACAGGACATTTTTTGTATCAAATCGAGGAAACGCCGATTAAGGGGGCTATCCGAACACAGGACACTGTAAAACACGCGTATTAGTACAAATTAAAAGCCTAAAAATTGTATGTATTGTCAAGGGTTCAGAGCAATGACTTACCTATAAATATTTCATGAAAATATAACGGTAATATAGTAAAAAAATCGTTAAAATATTTCGTTGCGTAAATTTCAGAATTTTGAGCGTAAAATTTTTCATTTTATATGATGATATTATAGGGAATTTTGTGAACTAAAGACATACCTACAAATTATTCCACTGAGCCGTGTATTTTTTTCACAATTTAACGAAAACTTGAAAATTACTGTTATTTTGATAGTTTTTCGATTCAACTAACATCAAACGTATCGCTATTTTGAACCTTATTTTTTGCACCGATGCGTTATTGTAAATTACCTAAACGTTTACTTACTACAGGGCCTTAATTGCAATTAATTAAACAAAGCAAATATAAATGATATTTTTATAGTTATTGTTAAAATGTTTTTCTCAGAAGCGTTTGGGAAAAGCATCTCAATTTGAGCCAAATATCTGGTGTTTTTTTAGTCTTTATCCGGTAGGGGAAACCGACTTGAATCTAAAATTATACGAGAGAAAAAAACCTACCACTAACCTCACCGAAAGCTGATCTTTCTACACAGTTTGTTAAATCCGGTACAGAAATAAATATTAAACAAAATTCTTCATAAACAATCAACAGCACCCTATCAAAGCAGTTCTTGACCTTTACAGATTCGTGTAAAAATAATCACGACTGATAGATTTAATTTATGGCTTCACAGTTGTTGTTTCTAATTGAGTGAGGAGAATTTGAAGCATCTTTGACGTTGATTGTGATCCTAGTAAAATTATACCAGACAGTAAGACAGACTTGCCCAGATTAGGAGGTCTTGAGTTCGATTCTCAGGTCGAGCAGACTGTTATTTGGTTTAACTATGAAATTTTCAGTAGCAACTCGGTGTCAGGATTAATGCTCAATTAATGACAATAGCCTCGCCCCCTGTTAAATGGGGACTAAACATACCGGCGAACTGTTGGTGTACGTTGATACACCTCTGCCTGACCCTTGGGAAATACAGGCGTGGTAGTATGTATTAGTAGTGCTATTCTATAAAAAAAATTCTCGGTGAATTTTGGTGCTGATGCCCTTAAGCCCTTAATATGTATATGCCCTTAATATGTATATGGACGTATTTCTCTTTTTATTGAGATTTTGGGATAGTTGAAATTCCTGACTTCAAGATCACTTTTTCGATCTATCTAAGGAGTGTAAGAGATTCCTATTTATCACAATAAAGTAGAACGGAAAATAATGGCCCGAAGCAGCTCTAGATGGTTTAGCTAAATGGTGCTGATCCACGCATCATGTTCGGGAACGGGCGCTGTCAATTTGACTGATTTTGTAGAAACAAATGAACAGATGCCTGTGGAGTTTCTTAATTGTTCTTCTTCAAAGAGACCTACCTTCGTTTTGGAAAATTTGACTGACTGAGTGACCTGACCGACTTTATGACAACTTCCTTGTCTTTGCCTGACCTTTACGGTTCTTACAATGCTCTTTAACAGCATTTCATACACTTTTTGTAATTCGTGGTTTACATTACAACTTCTTGAAAGCTTCGTGATGTCATAGTGTCCTACATTTTATAACGACTACCGTTTCCAAGTATCTTACGCATTCTAGTCTAATAGCGAACAGTGTGTATTAAGGCAAAATCTTGCATTTGCACGTGTCTTCTCTGTGTGAGAAGATGCCTTTGCCGTGCAGTGGGATAATAATAGGCTGGTATTATTATTTGCAATACAAGTCCACCTACAGTCCTAGACGTCAGTTATGAATTATATGACATTAATATTATAAAGCTGAAGAGTTCGTTTGTTTGTTTCAACACGCGAATCTCAGGAAAAGCTGTACCGATTTGAAAAAGCACTTTCGCGTTATAGAGCACATTACGAACCTTCCTTAATGTGCTCTTTAACGCGAAAGTGCTTTTATAGGCTGTATAACATCACGCTACAACTCACGGGAGCGAAGCAATAACCAAAGATGTTTCAAAACGCGGGTCAAACCGCGAGGTTTATCTAGTTTAATATTACAGCTCTGATTATACAGAAAATCAATGAAA
The DNA here is from genome assembly GCA_947462355.1 of Caradrina kadenii. Classification (NCBI taxonomy): domain Eukaryota; kingdom Metazoa; phylum Arthropoda; class Insecta; order Lepidoptera; family Noctuidae; genus Caradrina; species Caradrina kadenii. The sequence goes on along the minus strand of OX381691.1, from coordinate 2,813,518 downwards.
TATTAATAGTCTACGGTTCAGTCTAGCTAGACGAAGCCAATAACAATACGCCTAGAGCGGTCGTGGGCAGACAAAGCGTCTATTTTGTACATTTATAGCTATGAGGAAATTGAATTTGGATAAAAGATGAAGGACAAATTCGATTACATTATTACATTGGTTGTGTAACTAATATTATACAAAACAAAATGTATTTTTTTTTAGCCTTGACTTTGTAAGTAAACTTTTTCTATACCTACTTTAAGACAGTAGGTAAGTCAAGTCTAGTCTATACCTAAATCTATGAGTTTGCTTGTTTGTTTTTGTTCGACCGCGCTAACCTCCGTAACTACTGCTCCAATCCTAAAAAATATTTCGGTAATAGGAAGCTACGTTACCCCTGAGTGCAATCCATACTTTTTAATATTATAAATGTGAATGTTACTTAGGCTGTCTGTCTATTACGCTTTCACGGCTAAACCACTGAACTGATTTTGATGAAATTTGGTATCGTGTACACTTGAACCCCAAGAAAGCATCTGCGTCTGCGATAGCCGACATTCACGTGGACGGAGCCGCGAGCAAAAGCAGGTACGCCATATTTTATTACCAAAACATAATCTTTCTTCTGCCTCAGTCGCAGACGGGTAAAAAATAAGGAATCCGTAAGAAAATTCACGCGAACGAAGTCGTGGGCAAAATCTAGAATAACATATAGGTACATACATACCACACATACCATCACGCCTGTATTCCCCGAAGGGTTAGGCAGAGATGTACACCCACAGTTCGCCGGTATGTTTAGATCCCATGTAATAGGGGGCGAGCCTATTGTCATTAACCGGGCACAAATCCTAACTCCGAGCTGCTACTGAGAATTTCATAGAAAAACCCAATAACACTTTTTGCTCGACCTGGGAATCGAACCCAAGACCTCTAGCTTAGCAGTCGCGCTTAGGGCCACTAGGCTACCGAGGAAGTATTCATACCATCACGCCTGTATTTCCCGAAAGGCTAGGCAGAGGTATACTAATGTACACCCACAGTTCGCCGGTATGTTTAGGTCCCATGTAATAGGGGGCGAGCCTATTACAATTGCCATCTGAATCCACATGCCAAAACTAGTATAAAAATAAATTAAATTTATTATAGGTACGTGTCACATAACCAACCATTATTTAATAACCTGGCAACGGAAGCGGCAACGACCGAACCTTTTATAACCGCCTTTTAGAACGTAGGTCACTCACGAGCGCGACCTTATTAGGTGCACATGATCAGGCTGCGTAATTATAAACACCTGTGCGTATGAAGCTAAATGTCCGTGTAATTTGAAAAAATAACAACGCAATAATCAGTACCTACAGTTTATCGTAGTCCACTGCTGGGCGAGGAGAAACTATAGATTAGGGGCTAGTAGTAGCCATACCGGATTTGTGACTAACTTTTAGAAGGACGCAACTAGATTTAATATTTCATTTTCCTTGTAAATGACGTTTAAAAGTGCATTTTGATGGTGTACCTAAAATAAAGTAGCAAATTAACTTTTTCACAAGCTTTTATTTACTGCCACCTGTCTCAGTGTCTGTGGCTAATCAAATCTTACAAATTAAACTCGAACCATTTCCCGACTTTATATTGAGTTGGAATTTTGAATACAAATACATTGCCTCCAATGTATATGTACAATAGTAGCTGTTTTAAACTTCATTGAGCACTAGCGAACTGCACGCGACTTCGTCCGCTTGGCTTATTACACCCGCGTTAAGTTACATCTTTGCTCACTGCTCCGATCCCGTGGTTCGTAGCATGATGTTATATAGCTTATGTTACTCAAGAATAATGTAGCTATCTATTGGTGAAAAAAATGGTTAAAATCGTTCCAGTAGTTTCGGACCCAATTAAAAACAAACAAACAAAAAAATATTTGCACTTTATAATATTATTATAGAGGCTGTGGTTTCTACAAGTAAAGGAATACACTTAGAATCGTTTGTCGACAATTATTTGTATGTCATGATTTGTGTATTATATATTTTGTTGAAGATTCTAAATCAATTTATAAACAATTTGATTTTGAATCTGGCTTTCCCTCATATAGGAAAACTCAAAAATTGATAAACAAATGAAAATGATTATTATTTTTAATGTAAATAAATCCCCTGGGAGGCCCAAAATGGTCGTCGCTTCTTCTCATTTACATGCTAATCATTTTATAATGAACGTAGGGCAACCCCGTTCCGAAACAGATGTTAATATAATTGGGTAACAAAGTCAAAACAAGTCCAGTCCTGAATAAACAATGTAATGCCACAGTATAATGGTCGACTCCCGGGTTCTGAAGGGTTGATACTGTTTTTCAGCAGTGAACTGTCAAATATCATTCTAGATATTGTTATTACATGTCTAATAACGTAAGCCATATTGGATTATAATTGACGGCATTCAAGGATTGTGTATTGTCACAAGAACGAAACATGAGTGCCAAATTTCAGTCCAATAGCTTCAGTGGAAGTGGGTGAAATATTGATTGCAAAACGCGAATTACGAAACGTTGAGAGCACGTCAAAAAAAGGATATTAATTAATCACAATGTATTTTTGATAAGTAAATAACATTAATGAATTAAAATCTAAATTTGACATTTATTTTAAATTATATTTTGACATATTCATTAACGATAATGTATTTTGACATATAAAATGATATTAATGATGAAATAGATGCTAAATGATTGTTAGATATTGTACGCCCCATGGGCATGTTACAGCGATCTATAAGAACTACTTTTCCACCTGTGACAGACAGACAATAAATAAATTTGAATTCACATGACATACGAGTAAAGCTAAATTTAGGCTATTAATTTTAAAAAAATACAAATTTAAGTAAGTAGGTATCTACTCCAGTTAGTCGCTAACCCAGCTTACAGTGTGATTGTTATTAACTCGCTTTTGCCCAAAAATTCATCCTAATCATTTTTCGAGCGGATCCCTGATTTTCTAAAAGTAAAATAGATTTTGTTACTCGCTGATAATGTAACTCTTTATAGCTGAAAGTATTTTTAAAACCGGTTTTTAAAATTATCCACACAAATAGACTACAAAATCATCACTTATATCCTAATACCAACGTAATTGGCTCCAGCACAGCATGTCTTCTTCCAAAATATTAAAAATTAAGGAAGATAAGACAGCCATCTACCTAATAAGGGCCGTTCGATACTTCGTAAACATAATTATGTGTTTCGGGGCGCAGCCGGCCCGTGAAATAGGTCAATCACATCAATAACTGAGCGGTCGAAGTTCATTAGTACACTATTTTGGGAGCCCTCCACGACTTCATGATTCGTGTTTTAAAACGAGGAACAGGTACGTGCCGGTAAATAGCTGTAACAACCTTACAATGTAAAACATAACATACCATCACGGCTGTATTCTCCGAAGGGTTAGGCACAGGTGTTCCAATGTACAGCCACAGTTCGCCGGTATGTGTAGGCCCCATGTAATAGGGAGCGAGCCTATTGCCATTAACCGGGCACAAATCCTAACTCCGAGCTTCTACTGAGAATTTCAAAGAAAAACCCAATAACACTTTTTGCTCGACCTGGGAATCGAACCCAAGATTTCTTAGGACCACTAGGCTAACGAAGTAGTTTCATAATAGTAGTAGAATTAAAGTTTGCTAACAGCTTCTGCATAATTAATTACAGTTGTTTACTTGTCTCGTCTTATCCTTATTATCCACATACAAAACTCCGCCAAAACGGTTGCGCGTGTAACGAATATTTCATATCAACCTGTTATTAGCTAAGCACTATAGGGGGAAAGGCTCTTTTCATGACGCAGGATGAATAAGCCATGAATTAATAACAACGTAGGTAGCAGTGGCTGGAGAGGACTTTATATTTCCCTTTGGAAGTTTGGAACAACAGCGAAGTAATCCGCCAATGAAAAATGACATAGTTAGATGGTGTTAGTCTGCTATTGCCAAACAATATAGTTACGCGGCTACTAGGTATTTTAAATAAACCATGAGTAGGGTCTTACACCTTTTTAAAATAATGAAGAATACGTAATAATAAAATTTATTGAATGATAATGAGTACAAGCGAATTAAATGATAATTGAGTACTAACGTATAGACCATGCATAGCAAGTAAAATGTGTGCTTACACTGTACACCATCAAAAAACCATAATCGGAGTGTTTGATTTTTACAACTTTTGGTTTGACGAAACATTGTGTTAAATTGTATAGGTGTAAAGTTGTATGTGTAGTCATAATCTCCGCGGTGTCACCCGCATTCAGTTACGTCTCTAGGTCCTGCTCTACTGCCGTTGGATGCAGCGTGATGTTTTAAGCCAATAAACATTACTCATGGATTACTCTATCTGATTATTAATGAAAACCGCATTAAAATCCGTTGAGTAGCTTTGTGCGACGCTGTTTTATACTACGTAGAGATTCCTAATAGAATAAAGCAAATTTTGCTTTAGCTTCCCTGTTACGAAAATTGACCCTTCGTTCCCTGACACGTACCTACGTCGTAAAATACACTATTCAACGTATAAAAGGCATCATAGGACCAACATTTTACAGGTATACAAAACTCAAACATCCGCGTTGCTGAAACGGTATGAATTTTTTAATGCTCGACTTCCAGCAATGAATAATCCTTGAACCATTGTATAGTTAAAACAATGAGTATGTACTACAACGTTAAAAATATACAATAGGGTAACATATCTACTTTACTAAAATATGCAAAATTAAAATAAAACTGTTTCAAAGTGAAGTTTGGTGAAGTATGCGGGCGCGTGCCAATTTGTTGTTCTAATTTTTAGCACTCGTTGCAGATGAAGGAAAACGCGTATGAGGATATTAGAATAAATGTTCAGATGACTTCATCATTGCGTATGACTGGTCTATTCATTCTAATAAAAACAGTGAATTTTCTGGTAAAATAATCTATCATAGACCACTGTAGAAAGAGAGATGTACAGACGGGACGCGTTTATTAATCACCTGCATCTCTTTTTTCTTTCTTTTTTGAGGTAGTGACAGCTCAATAGCTAAGGTGCCCGGCTCTCGAATATGAAGTTACGGGTTCGACACCGGGCCAACACGAACGTGACTCTTTTAAATCATTTAATGTACTTTCCTAGTTCATCATTCACATCGGTGAAAGGAAGCATAGTAAAGAATAGGTTTCTTAACTTACAATCTATACTAATATTATAAAGTTGAAGAGTTTGTTTGTTTGGTTGAACGCGCTAATCTCAGGAACTACTGGCAGGAATTGAAAAAATATTTTGTGTTGGATAGTTCATTAATCGAGGAAGGCTAAAGGCTATATAACATCACGCTACGACATACGGGAGAGGAGCAGTAACCAAAGACCTAACTTAATGCAGGTGGAAAAAACCACGCGAACGAAGTCGCTGGTAGCAGCTAGTTATTAATAAGTCTGAAAGCTCCAATGCGTCTTGAGCAAGCGTGATGATCAATACTCGTATCTTCTCTGAAAGAGAAGTCTTTGCCCTGCAGTGGGTCAATAATACGCTAGTATTATTATTTATGGTATTTTTATTTAGAACTCACATTGTTACTTGCCCGGTATCGCAACTGCAATCTCGAGCATGAGAGGCGGGCGCGTTAACCGCTAGACCACCACGACACTCCGTCGTGTTGGACTTTTCACCGAAAATTATGATATCATTCGCGTCTAAAGTACCTACATAACAAAACAGCAATTCCTCTCAATCTGTCGCGAGGAGATAACAAAACTATTTAAAAATACTGATTAATTCTATTCAGTGTTAAAGTGGTACCAAAGTGACCGCATTTGAACGAGTGGCGTCATAGAACAATAAATAAATCAATACAATAAGATCAGTTCTGGTTATTAAACGTGAACCCAAGGCCGTATGAATTAGGCACCCATTCGGACGCGCTCAAGTACTGAGCTTTTGAAATACGCCGTGTGCCCCAAAATTCTTAAAATGTTTTTGAGTACATACATACCATCACGCCTGTATTCCCCGAAGGGTTAGGTAGAGGTGTAACACTGTACATCCACAGTTCGCCGGTATGTTTAGGTCCCATGTAATAGGGGGCGAGCCTATTGCCATTAACCGGGCACAAATTCTAACTCCGAGCTGTTAAGCTCGGAGTTAGGATTTGTGCCCGGTCAGAATTTCATAGAAAAACTCAATAACACTTTTTGCTCGACCTAGGAATTGAACCAAACACCTCTAGCGTACCAGTCGCGCTTATGACCACTAGGCTAACGAAGCAATGTTTTTAAGTAATTATCATAATGACAACACGCGAAACACAGACGGCTTCTTTTTTTTCTTTTTAAACCGTTACCCTTCACTAGGAATTTATCCTGCATCGTGGGTAACAATAAACTCGCATTCACAAACAGCCAGATCCCGAACAACTAGCTGTAAGGACTGTAAGGCGTTATATATAGGTATTTGTTTGAAGTTTTAAACCCGCGACACGCAGTGCAGCAGCCGATCACTCAGCCACTGACCCAACAATGCTGTCAACGTAATCGTTACGGCGATTACGGCTACATAATTACTGGTCAATTTTGTAAATTAATGGCTGAATAGAATAGAATATTTTTATTTCCACAGATAGTAGGTACCTAACCCTCCGCCTCTGCCTAACCCTCCGGGGAATGCAGGCGTGATGGTTTGTGTGGTATGTGTAGTAGGTACAAGATAAAGATGTTTACAATAATTTTACAAAGATCCTTACTAACAACCTTATATTAGGCATGCAAAACAATTCAAATTCAAAGATCGCATTTAAGATTTGATTACGTTCATCTTTTGGATACAAAATTAATGTCATTAGGAATCATAAAATAACATGTCAAAAGATGTCAAGAATTACTTAGTCATGGTGTAAATTAATATAATTATGTCAGGTAAAATTAAAATTCAATAGATTATGATAATAAAATTCCATAAAGGTAAGGTAATAAGGTGGTTCGGTCATGTTGAGAGAATGAGTGAAAGGCGACTAACAAAAGGGATTTATATGGCAGATGTGAGTGGCAACGCCGGGAGAGGACGCCCTAGAAAGACCTACCATGACCTAATTGGCGAGGTTCTTCAGGAACGTCGGGTGCGCAATACTCGTAACCGGCGTGCTTGTATGAACAGATGCATGAACGTGGATGAGGCGAAGGAAGTATGTAAGGATCGTAGCAGGTAGCGTTCTGTGGTTTCTACCTACCCCTATGGGAAAAAGGCGTGAGTTTATGTATGTATGTAAATTCAATAAAACAAATAAAATACAGGTGTCAAAATTATTACAGGTAGAGAAGAAACTTTGTTTCTAAGTCTAAAGATTTTGAAGCGCCTATCGTCATAATAATAATAATACCAGTTTAATAATGTCCCACTGACGGGCAAAGGACTCTTCTCAAACAAAGAAGACACGAGGATTGCTCAACACGCTTGCTTAAGGCGGATTGGAGATTTTAGACTTATATTAATTTCTAGCTGTTGCTTGCGACCTCACTCGCGTGTCTTATTACACCAGCGTTAAGTTACGCCTTTGGTTACTGCTCCGCTTCTGTATGTCGTAGCGTGATGTTATATAGCCTATGACACTCACAAATAACGTGGCTTTCTATAGGTAAAAGAATTTTCAGAATCGGTTCAGTACATCCAGAGATTACCCTTTACAAACTGACAAACTTCACCTCTTTATAATATTATTAATACAGAAGCATAGATTATTTCCCTGCGTCATGGAAATAAAAAAAACGGGTACTGCTTAGGTGCCCCAGCTATAGCTCTAACTAAATAGTAATGGCTTCAAATGTATGTCAATATTTGAAGGCTAATTACGAACCGGTCACAAATGCCGTTAGGTATTTTTAGACGATTATTATAGTGACGACTTTGTTTGAAATATCTAACTAGGGTAATGTGTATTTTTTATCTTTTCATTTAGAATTGGTACCGCTTCTACGTAGATCGGGTAGTTACTGACAAAGTTAATTAAGCTTAAGTAGTACCTATTTAGACAAAACCAAAACCAATTTAAAAAATCTAATAATAAAACATCTCTCAAACTGAACAGTTTTGTTTAAACACCCTAATTTACGAAACTAATACTTGGTCTGGTTCTGAAAATTCTCTTGCTTATAAGAAGCCATGTTATCCCTGCCATCTATACTAATATTAGCCTAGTGGTCCTAAGCGCGACTGCTACGCTAGAGGTCTTGGGTTCGATTCCCAGGTCGAGCAAAAAGTGTTATTGGGTTTTTCTATGAAATTCTCAGTAGCAGCTCGGAGTTTGGATTTGTGCCCTGTTAATGGCAATAGGCTCGCCCCCTATTACATGGGACGTAAACATACCAGCAAACTGTGGGTGTACATTGTTACACCTCTGCCTAACCCTTCGGGGAATATAGACGTGATGTTATGTTATGTGATGGTACAGATTTTTTTAACACCCGACGCAAAAATGACGGGGTTTTATAAGTTTGACGTGTCTGTGTGTGTGTCTGTGGCATCGTAGCTCCCGAACGCATGGACCGATTTTGATTTTGTTTCTTGTATTTGAAAAGTTAATTAGTCGGGAGTGTTCTTAGCCTTGTTTGATGGAAATCGGTTCAGCGGTTTCAAAGTTATCAGCTCTTTTGTTAGCAACGGTAGCGATATTTTTCTTCTGTTGCGGGGTACCTAAAATTTTATTTTTTTTGTTTTTAACGAATAGGGTCCGAAACTGCTGGACTGATTTTAACGATTGTTTCAATTCCAGTAGATAGCTTCATTATTCCTGAGTAACATAGGCTATATAACATCACGCTACGACACACGGGAGCGGAGCAGTAACGGAAGACGTAACTTAAAGCTGGTGCAATAAGACACGCGGACGAAGTCGCGAGCAGGTCGTCTAGTCGGTTATATTTTATTACCAAAAAAAATTAAAGATCCATAGACAAATTCGCGCGGAAAACATCGCGTGCATAGGCTTATAAATAATGAAGATTGTAATGTTTTACATACTTGTTTTAAAGATTTCTAACGGGTTCCAATTTATTTTCTAATGTAGGTATATTCTCTAATACCTACATTGGAAAATAAACGGAAACCCGACTACGATAAAAGAAACGACGCTGAAAAAGTATGAAACAAGATTTTCAGGATGCTGAAATAAACAAGGTTACTGGAGAAATAAGAACAGAACCAAAAGAAAGCCGTAGCCATACGTTATTAAAGTGTTACGGTCGGTACCTATTATCTTATTATTTTTTTTACTCAATGCTTTTCGTCCGCCAAAGGGCGCCACGTTGAGTTTTTTGACACGTCACATAGCCTATGTTCAGCCTACAATTAGGACGGTTCTAACGATACCTCATTTGTCGAGTTCCGATAAGGAGTTAAGGAGCTGTGAGGCAACAGATGAACATACATACACACATACATACCTACATAGTCTGTCAAAATCACAACCCTACTTTGGCTGTGCCGTGGTCGGGTAAAAAGAAGTGACTATGTGAAATAAGTCCTACGAGTTCTGCATTTAAAATTCTGAGTTCTCTTCTGAGTTTAAAATAACAACAATATTAACACAATGTACATACATGCATCATACACTCGATAAACCAAAGCACAGATAAGTTAGCTCTGTCAATGAACTTGATGACGCATATATATAACTACAGTTAATTGTTAAATAGGAGTCCACTCTGTCCAGCAGCTATCAGTTAGTGGATGTATTCAATGTTATGTTATGATACACACAAGAAAGAAGGAGATGAAGAAAATAGACACGTGGACATCCTACTTTGTGACCGAGGGCACCTGATTGAGAAAAACCATGGAAAACTAATAGACACCTATTTTACGAACTACCTTCTGCCCATCACTTTGTCAGAGCGGTTGTAAAGCATAGGATGCAAATTCGGCAACGATACAATTTTTTATCTGAGAAACAATTGTTGTTATAAACAAAAAGACAAACAAACTTTATATCTTCATAATGCATAAGATATACTAACTGCCTCGTTGGCCTAGTGGTTCTAAGCGCGACTGCTACGCTAGAGGTCTTGGGTTCGATTCCCAGGTCGAGCAAAAAGTGTTATTGGGTTTTTCTATGAAATTCTCAGTAACAGCTCGGAGTTAGGATTTGTGCCCGGTTAATGGCAATAGGCTCGCCCCCTATTACATGGGACCTAAACATACCAGCGAACTGTGGGTGTACATTGTTACACCTCTGCCTAACCCTTCGGGGAATATAGGCGTGATGGTATGTTATGTGTCATGCATAAGATATAGATTACAATAGCAAAAGTATCTTTAGTCTGTTTGTTACCTCATGACTGTAAAACTACTCAAGCCATTGTAACAAAATGTAATGAAGAGGCTGCTTCGGACTGGGATAAGAACTTAAGCTAGGTTTTTGTCAGGTTGCAACTTTAACCATGTTCATGATATCCAACAATCAAGAGGTTGAATGCAAGCAAAAAATCCAATTTTCTATATAGGTTTTAGGTAAATCATTTCTTCGGTCCAAGGGAGATAAAAACATAACAAATAATAAAATAGCATAGTGCATTCTTATCACAACTTATCAGTTTAAAAATATTATGTAAGTTTGGATAATTTATTCTAAGAATGATGATTTGTTCATTTATTTACAATAACTGTTATGGAGTTGTGTTGAGAAAGTTAATAACATTTGCTTATAAGTAAATTATTTTTAATTAGTATGCCCAATTGCACCAAGAACTTAACTCATAGTTACTTTACTGACCTGAGGTTAAATTACCAAAGGTCATACTTAAAGGGTCCGTGTTAGCAACTAACTCTATGTTAAAATATAGCCCTAGCTGGTGCAAGTGAGCCATAAGTAATCTATGAAATCTTTTAGTAAGTTGTGTCAAGTTAATTGATTTAAACTTTGAAAATGGTTACATCTGTTATTTCCGTAATAAAATTAATTATGCATGTTTTATTTCAAATTTCTAGTCTTTGTTATAGTAAATTATTGATTTGCCGACTATTGAAAATTCCGATAAGAATTCAAGTAGGTACTTATTGCATAACACGAAATTTTGAAGAAAGAAAAGTAGGTAAATGTTGTACCCATGCAATGTAATCAAATCTTTAGATAACTTTTATTACTAATTTAACTAAACATTTTGGGTAATTTTCATCATGAATTCATATTCAGCTTGTTGCATTTTAAACCTGTTAAGACTTTTCGCGCCACATAGGTCCGCAATAAAGAACGTGATTTGAATAATAATTTAAGTAGGTACAAATAGAAATATTTCTACTCACTCTCTTTCTCGTGGTCGAAGCCCACAATAACGAAGTAGTCGACGAGCCTGGACATTGCACTCCTACGGCAACATTCCAGCACAAATACAATAAATACACCTTTTAATTCGATTACACGAATTTACACACATTTTATACACAAAGCTTCTTGTTTGCACATTTTTATATCACTTTAACGATCACCGATAGTTCCTTTACACAACGCGTAGAATTCGCACACCATACACTTCACGGAATGTAAACAACACTTTCATTTATCGCGAGCAAAAGAATTTTTAGCTTCAATTACGAGAATTATTAGATTGTCCAGACGGAGAGGTTATGCACTAATCCTTTCAAAGATACCGGTATTTAACAATCTTTATTTCGGATAAGGTCGTCCACTATAAAAACAAATTGTTAATGTAACAAATAACGCCCTAAAATTGTATAATTTAGAATAAATTCTGGAACTAAACGTCACTACCTACAGCCGCAACCGACCACTCGTCCGTCCGACATTTCTAAAAATCTACTTGAAAAAAAATCTACCGTTAAATTATTGCCATAACGGTTTTTCAAGAACTACTATTTGATCAAAATTATTATTCTATTAGGCCGGGTCTACATGATAGACAAGATGGCATTCTGAAATCAGAAATTTCACTTACGCTATGTCTATATAATAATTATGAAATGTACTATTCTTATCACAACACAAGCTTATGATTACAGGATCCCAAATTGTGTGAATACGATGCTTACATTATTACTTTAAAACGCCTACAACAGAAAAATTAAAACAAGTGTTATGGTGCTGAACATTTTACTTAAAGTACCTAACTATTCAAATAGCTAGCATACGACTTGAACATGCGCGAAAAACGATAATTTAGTGTCCTTTTGAAAAAAGTATGAGGTGCGGAGTACCATATTTGTTCAAGAAGTAATAAATGCTCAACCAATACCAACGCAATGTTGAACACAATTTTATTACTATTTCCGGTAGCAAATACCATAATGAGACTATCACAATGCGATGGAAATTAGCACAAACTGAGAGTGCAGGAAGGTACGGAATCGGGCTGTGGATGTGATGATGACGAAAATGATAAGGAAAAGTAAAAACGTGCTAATTTCCTAAAAAGTTTTAAAATGCCTGAATTGTGTAATATTCAACCCACTAACCTAATTTTCATTGAAATGCCTAAAGATGAAGCTTTAAGTTTGTTGATTTCAGCATCTAAATTTACATTGTTTATAAACCTATGTTTTATTAATAAAATACCAAAAATGTGGTGAAATACAAAGCTGGCAACATTTTAATTTATTTTTCTAATATTTTTTATCTGTGCACTTGAAAACTTTGTATAAGCTTGCTAAATAAAAAAGCATAGAAAATAAATATACCTGTCTGCACAGTTTGTTGTGACTTCTGAAAGTTCGACTTTGTTGGACTTTATCTTGAACAACTCTTTAATTTGTTGGTATTCTAGCCACTGATAACGCAAACAATGTATGAAAAATCAAAATATTATTGATGTTTGATTAATACAAGAGATATTAACCTTATAACGTAAAATTCCGTTTATCACCCTCACGACAATGTCGACTGATGCCCCAAATAATCAAATACCAGGACTCAAACAGAAGAAAGTGTTTAAAATAATAGTGTTAGGTGATTCAGGTGTTGGCAAAACGTGTCTTACTTATCGTTTTTGTGAAGGACAGTTTTTAGATAAATCTGAAGCCACAATTGGTGTTGACTTCAGAGAAAGAAACATTAAAATTAGCGGGGAAGATATAAAGGTAACTACTGTTATTGTAATGCTAAATAAATTATACATTTTCTTGATCTAAATAGATGTCCAAAATTGTGTACTATATTATTGCTTATTATCGTGCTATATAATGTTGAGCTATTGATAAAGGTTTTATTTTTGATCTTGAGACAAGAGAAGGTCTAATCTACGCTCCACACCTCCCTATTCTGGAGCAATTGCCCAACATCTGGATGCCAGGTTTAATTAATCTACAAGTGTTATTAAAATATACCTGAACTACTGTTGCCAGGGTCGAACTCTAAATAATCAATTAAAATCTTACATTTTAAAGAAAATCTAAATTCAGCCCTGGTTTATATTTTTAAATCTACCCGCATAGTGTTTTTAATTTGAATAGGTACCAATGAAAATTTCATCACTAGGTTCCAAAATCGTGTTCTATGGCAAGAGTTTATTATTTATATTCACTTGACAAGCTTGGGACCCTAAGGTCCCAGACCTTTGAGAACATATGACGCCAGAGCCAACTCGCAGAGGCCCCTTAGATGGCTTAAGATAAAATGGAAGACTAACTGACAATACTCCTTGTTTGCACTATGCAATAATGCAAGTGCATCCAAGGACAACCCCCGGTTGACACAGGACTTATGTAGGATATAGAAGCAAGGAATAGGAGTATGGGTTATGGCAAAAATTATAATCACAACGTTTAAATTTAACTCGTACCTGCCACCTATCATACCAAAATGAGTGTCATGTTAATTCCAGCTTCAACTATGGGACACTGCAGGTCAAGAGCGTTTCCGGAAGTCTATGGTGCAGCATTACTACAGGAACGTCCATGCTGTTGTCATTGTTTATGATGTCACCAAACCTGAAACTTTTCATGTGAGGGATTCTTTACGTTAACTATTTAAAGTAAAATTAAATGCGGTTGAACTCCTTTCACTTGAAAATAAACTATAATGGCTGGGTCGGGAGTCCGCTACCACAAGGTAAAGTGGTACAGTGCATCCACTTCAATCAAGTGCACGGCACAATATTATTCTGACATACACAATCGCAAATACAAACTTCAACACTTGCCATTCTGTCGACTAGAAGAAGGATGGCTGGGTAGAATCGACTCTTTAGCTGGACCGAATTGGCTCTTTCTATGTTTATTATAGTCAAAGAATAATTTTAAAAGTGATTTATAGTAAATCGCTTAAATATTTGTTGCTATTCAAGGTTCGTTTTTGAGCAATACGTTACAATATTGCCTCATTGACTGATGGCTGATAGATTTCCTGTAATGTAACAAACGAAGATTCAATGTTGAGCTCAAATCTGTTGCATTACTAGTGAATACTCCCAGTGAGGAGCATCTTAATGTGTAACGCAGATAAGCCGTTATTGGCAAATAAAAATCTTTAATTTTGAAGTGACCCGACTCAGAACTCATAAATTCACACTTTAATTCTTAAAAAAAAATATTTCAGTCGATAGCCAGTTGGATGCTAGAGGTGGAATCACATGGTCTTATGAGAGCCCCAAGGGTGCTAGTCGGTAACAAGTGTGACTGTGGCACGCCGGAGTCACGACTAGCCACAACATACGCGCAGAGACTCGCCGATAAGTATGGAATGCCTGTAAGTTTTTTACTAGTACTTTTTGAAGTAAATGATATGACCTGTCTGGATAAACACTGTACAAAGTACAAAGACTTTTTTCAAATCGAATCAGTAGTTTTTGAGATTAGCACGTTCAAACAAATATTTTATTCGACTCTTTATTAAAATGCGGACTTAATACCTTAGGCATTCACTATCAGTCAACTAAAGGTGGTGGAGAGATAGCATGACACGTAAAAAATATTGTAGGAGCCTAAATTGCAAAATTTGAGATTAAAAAAATCTCAAAGCAATTGGGTACTTAATAAACTCTTAGCTCTTAGTTTTGCTCTTTAGCTTTGTTGTAATATTAGTATACATTATCTTGGAATTTCTATGTGCAAGACTAGTCGCGGAAAACCAGATACCGTCGCGCGGTAAACAGATGTAAAAATCGCACCAAAGCAGAACAGACAAATAAAACCAGATCAATCATTAATATTAATCCTTAATTATCAATTTACAATAATTTTATCAGCTTTACAAGTAGCCTTATCAATGACGTCACAGCATACTTGGAAATTTACGAGTCATCATTTCATTATTCATCAGATTAACCCTACCATTCCCTACTAGCTTCTGCCCGCGACTCCGTCCGTTTGGAAGTCAAGTATACCATAAAACATATCCTATGGCATTCGGCAATAGGCTACCGCCTAACAAATATTATAATATGTCTTTTTAATATCATTTACAATAACATACCATCACGCCTGTGTTCCCCGAAGGGTTAGGCAGAAGTGTTCAAATATACATCCACAGTTCGCCTGTATGTTTAGGTCCCATGTAATATGTGGCGAGTCTATTGCCATTAACTGGACACAAATCCTAAATCCGAGCTGCTACTGAGAATTTCATAGAAAAACTCAATAACATTTGCTCGACCTGGAAATGGAAACCAAGACCTCTAGCGTAGCAGTCGCGCTTAGGACCACTAGGCTAGCAAGGCAGTTGGCATATCCTATGGCACTCGGATGTAAGCTGTCGCCTTACAAACATGATATGTTTTTTTAATATAATTTACTAAGTTGCACAAAGTTGGTGCCCTGAGAAAGTGAGTCGAGATTACGACAGGCCACGAAAGAGATGGCGGATCGAACTGGATAGGTTCCCCTAAACCTGGATGGATAAGGTATTGAAACGTGAAGGATGGAAGGAGTGAAGGGAGACCTTTGCCCAGCAGAGGGACAGTAAAAGCTAACAAAAAAAAACGTAACTATTGCTGGGTCAGACCATTACTTCTAGAAATTACCTCTTTTGGTTGGTTTGGTTTGGCCGGGCTGTCTCCGCATTTAGCCTCTTGATTGGGCCATTGTGCGTATCTCTCCGTGTGGTCTCACTCCAACCAGCCCAGGTCATCCCAGCAGGAAACCTGTAGCAGCCTTTTCAGACAGCTACAGGTTTCTGGAAGGGATGCTGGGGATTGGAGAATCCGCGCCCGTTGATCGGCCACAGTCCTCTGCGGAGATTACCGTTTACAAACAAATAAGTAATCCTCAGATTTAAGTGACAAATGTCTTTTTTTTACAGCTTTTTGAAACTTCAGCTTTACTGGATTCCGAGTGTGACAACGTGGAGTCCATATTTATGACGTTGGCGCACAAATTGTTTTCCAAGCAGCCTCTCAGAGTGGTCAGTGTTGAGGTAAGATTTGTAATAATTACTTAATAGATAATAATAATAAATAAACATACCATCACGATTGTATTCCCCGAAGGGTTAGGCAGAGGTGTATCCATTTTCAGCGGTATGTTTAAAAGTCCCATGTAATAGGAGGCGAGCTTATTGCCATTAACCGGGCACAAATACTAACTCCGAGCTGCTGAGAATTTAATAGAAAACCCCAATAACACTGCTAGACCTGGGAATCGAACCCAACACCTTTAGTGTTGCAGTCTCGCTTAGGACCACTAGTAAAAATAAAAAGCATAAATAATACCAGCCTATTATTGTCCCACTGCAGGGCAAAGGCCTCTTCTTATACAGAGAAGGCACGAGCATTGATCGCTACGCTTGCTCAAGGCATTGGCGATTTCAGACTCATATTCATTATAAGTCTAGGTTTTTTCATAATGTTTTCCATCACCGATATCAGAGATGTCCAAGATAAACTTAGAAAGTACATATGAATTCAAAAAGTCAAGTACTTCGGTATCGAACCCGCAACTTTATGCATAAGAAGCGGGCTTTAACCACTGGGTTATTACGACATTTTATTAAACTTTCAATATTTTCATTTTTCAGGGAGAACACGGCCCAGGCGTAGTGAATCTTCGGCGACAGAAGCGATCTACAAGTTCCAATGATAGCTGTCTATGCAGCTAGACTATTGTTTCTCATAACCACTGAGCAATGTACTCCATACAAAACAATTCCGTCTAGCAGCCATGACCAAACTTAACACGATAGATTCGTAAACTATTTAAATCATTAAACTGCCTAATTCTTGTCCTTAGCTGCCATTTTTAACCCCTAACGCAAAAAGAGGGGTGCTATGTGTTTGTGCTTTTATCTGTCTGTATCTCTTAAACGGATGGTTCGCTTTCGATGTGGTTAAAATCTTTAAAGGTATATTTTTAAATAGTGCATTTATTTTAAACTTTGCCAATAGATATTTTAAATCGGTTTGGGAATATTTTTAAAGTAAAAATTTCTTTATTAAAGTTGAGCGATTTTTAGGTAGGGGCAAACCTATGGTGTTTGCATCACCGACTTGCTAACGTAATCGCATCACTAACATGCTAATGTGGCCACGTCTCCTATATACTAATCTATACAAACAAATAAAATTGAAGGTTCCGTTTGTAATTTCAAATTACAAGCTTTTCACTTAATGCATATGAAAGTATATACGGTACCAACATAAAAAAAAAATATATATAGTTTTTGTCTGTCTGTCTGTCTGTTTGTTCCGGCTAATCTCTGAAACGGCTGGACCGGTTTTGACGGGACTTTCACTCGCAGATAGCTGATGTTATAAGAAGTAACTTACGCTACTTTTATTTTAATTTTTTTATTACCTTAATTTTAAAAAAAGAGGGTTATGCGATAACGAAATTGAAATTGAAATAGTGAACGCGAACGAAGTCGCGGGCAACAGCTAGTGTGACCTTTTTTTTTTTTTGGTGGTTGGGAAATCATCAAAGAACTTCTCCCGCCCTGGGCGGGGCGGGAGGGAGTGTCAGACTTTTACTGACTAAAACCCATCCATGTTCCTTCTTGTGCCCTTTGCGTTCCGGGGGCGCGGTATCTCTTGCGAACAACCCGCAGCCCCGGCAGCTAGTGTGACCTAAAGTGTTCGTTTTTGTCGGTAAACTCCATGACTGCATATTTTTTTATTAAAAGTATACACAGACTTTATTTATTATACTCATTAAAATACTCATAATTGCTTTTATTGTTTTTTATCGACAATATTATCGGATTTTTAAGTTAAAATAATTATTTATGTTTATTGAAATAATCCTCACTGATTACTATACCAAAGATTTTAATAGTCAATAAGGAACATTCCTTCTTTTACATTTTGAATGAAATATTACAATGATGGGGTTGAAAATAAATGGAATATATGATTTGACTTCTATTTTGATTATATTAATTACGTCAATCAAATGTAACATTTACCTCTACAATTGTACAATTTAAGAACTTTTATTTTAATGCATTTGAAATAGTAGGTTACTTAGGTGGGGCTGTGACAAGCCGCACGGCCGTTGGTTAAGGCTGCCTGTCCACAGAAGCGTAGCGAGGCTGCGGACTCGAGAAACGGAGAAATATTAAACAATCCTATTCGTTAATATTTCGCTGTATCTCCGCTCCGCAGCCTCGCTACGCTTCTGTGGACAGGCAGCCTTACACAGGAATAATGTAGCTATCTATTGGCCGAAAAATGGTTAAAATTGGTCCAGTAGTTTCGGAGCCTATTCGTTACAAACAAAAAAGTCTTTCCCCTTTACAATATCTTATAGTTATAACGCATAGAATTATTATTGTCTATTATAATTTTATAATTATTTATTTTATTTGATACTTTCCTGAATATTTCACTTAATTAGGTAGCTATAACTGACATACCATCACGCCTATATTCCACGAAGGGTTAGGCAGAGGTGTAACAATGTACACCCACAGTTCGCCGGTATGTTTAGGTCCCATGAAATAGGGGGCGAGCTTATTGTCATTAACCAGGCACAAATCCTAACTCCGAGGTGCTACTGAGAATTTCATAGAAAAACCCAATAGCACTTTTTGCTTGACCTGGGAATCGAACCCAAGACCTCTAGCGTAGCAGTCGCGCTTAAGACCACTAGGCCAACGAGGAAGTTATAGTCAGGTAGCTATAATTTTTTAAATTTTCTTAGAATCATTTATAAATTACTTTTATAGCGGCGCTTTTGGACTAATTGTAACTAAAATTAATAATAATAATTACAATGAAGATTTAATTGCTCACAAATTAGAACTGTGATTTCAAAATCATTGACACTATTGTAAGGAACTTATTGACGACTGTTTTTTTAGTTGGTTTTTTCAATTGAAAAGCTTATTTATTCCACTTAATAAAATTCTGACCTTATTTACATCACCTTTTAAATTTCAAGACTGCTTTTTATAATTGTCTCCATTTTAAATCTAAAATGATAAGTTTTAGATCGAATTTACTTGAAACTAGTTTTCCGGCCCCTGTTATTCTAGTGCAAATTTCCTACGTTTTCTGTGGATTGTCCAAATTTTTATTGTCTTATAGGCCTGAAAATAACAAAAAGAATCAGCTAAATCGGTCCAGCCGTTCTCGAGTTTTACGCTTAGCAACACATTTAGCATTCATGTTTTTGTTAAATATTAACAAGGAATTGCCTGCCAAAGTGAACTCTGCTTGTTCCAACAAAGCCGTGTGCCAATTATGGTAATAAATATCGCAATAAAATACGTGTAACTGTAAGAAATGATAAAATAAGGCAACTTTTAGTAAATAATAAAATTTATATTAACGTAACAGTATTTTATCTTCCATATTTTGTCGTGTATTAAATAAATATAAAATATTTTTATCTTAATAATCAAATTATTAAATATATTCAATTAAATTAATTAAGTGTGGTCGAATTATAATATGTGCTGTAGAATCACGGGCGTAGCCAAAGGGGGGGAGGGGAGGGTTTTAGCGGTTCAAATATTTCGTGTAATATCAATGTGATATGAATATTAATATCGTTACATGCACATTTCATAAACCCTCCCCATACTAAAATGTGGCTGACTACGGCCCGTGTGTGGGGTAGTAAACAAACAATGTATTTCAGGCCTTATTTAAAAAAAAACAGTAGATCTGTTGAAATGTGAGAATAATATGCAGAAACGACATTTTAATAAATACCAATCAATTTAAATATATTGTGTGAAAATGATAAAATTGTGTAATATTTAATTTATTTTTATATAAGAATAGCACTATAAGTACTAGACAGAATACGTGAAATCATTGAGATATTAATAAATCGTTTTACGTTGTTATTCATTGCGTTTCATTTTCCTACCTTTTTATCTGTAGGTTACCTCCGCTTCGGGAAAGGGGGACGGGTTTTGTCCCTTAGAACAGTTTTCCTCACCCCGGCAGGTATACAACCCGCACAAGGCAGCCTAGCATGAGAGAGACACGGCTGTTATACCTACCTATTGTCCACGAGCGACCCGCCCAGGCTACGCACAGGGTGCAAGAATCGTCAAACATTTTTTTATTTTAAGATTTTCATGCATTAATCATAAAAATCTTACATAAAATCCCTGTCATGATTATTACAGAAACAACAAAAAAAGAATCGGACAAATCGGTTGAGCAGTTTTCAAGCGAGGAACTCATACATGCGGCGAGATTTTTAACCCCCGAATCAAAAAGAGATGTTATAAGTTTGACGTGTCTGTGTGTCTGTGGCACCGTAGCTCTTAAACGGGTGAACCGATATGAATGCGTTTGTTTTTTATTTGAAAGCAGGTTTCCTAGCGGTCGTTCTTTGATATGTTTTGTCAAAATCGGTTCAGCCGTTTCAAGGTTATCTGCTCTTTTCGGTAGAGATCTTTATTCTTCTATCAAGGGTTCTTAATTTTCTTAATTTTACTAATTGTGTGTATATGGAGTCTAAGTTCTTGATTCTGACTTTAAGAAATTATGCGACATGGTATCTCAAGAATACTTTCAAGTCCAAAATCTTGGAAGAACCAATTATAATTGAACTTGATACGCATACGCAAGATAAATAAGTCAAGAGTCTTAAAAAATAAATGGCTCAACTTTACCTTGGCTTGGCTTACTATTGACTGCTGCGCTGCGTGTCGTGGGTTCTATTCCCGCATTGCACAAATATTTGTAGGGTCGACCGAGTTTTTGGTTCTGATTGTTTGTTTATGTAAACAAACCTACGATACAGGGAAATGCTAGTATGGGCCAAAGAAACCCCCCGAAGGACACATCGCCTGGTACTAAGTATAATGGAACTACAGTAGAAGCCCAAAAGGGTGGTAGCTTATTAAGTCCCTTTTGGAATGTGTAACTAGATTCAATATTGTGAATTTATTATCATGTAAAAATCTACGTTCAAAAGTGCCTTTTAATGGTCTGATTGAAAAAACGATTTGACTTTATTACTGAAACGTTTTATTTATGCCAATCGACTTTTATAATACCTAGTAGTAGATTATACCAGTAAATTAATTATTACTATTATTTATACAGTAAATAATTCTAAATTTTTGAAATTTTTTTAATTTTATTCCACGGTCAAAAACACTTTTCCTTGGTATTAAAACACACACAAATATACCATCACGCCTGTATTCCCCGAAGGGTTAGGCAGAGGTGTACCAATGTACACCCACAGGTCGCCGGTATGTTTAGGTCCCATGTAATAGGGGGCGAGCCTATTGCCATTAACCGGGCACAAATCCTAACTCCGAGCTGGTACTGAGATTTTCATAGAAAAACCCAATAACACTTTGATCGACCTGGGAATCGAACCCAAGGCCTCTAGCGTAGCAGTCGCACCTAGGACCACTAGGCTACCGAGGCAGTTAGTGGTATTAAATTTTGGTGAAATTCACCCTTTATTACATAAAATTTAAGTACTCACATGGATCAACGAATGGGCCTGACTAGAGGCTAATCTACGTTTTAATTTTCTATCTGTCTTGTCATTTTAATAATACTATTTCGTTCATTGCAATTGCTTGCCTATTATGAAAACTGAGTCATAATTTTAATGTCCAAATGCATCGACTCCGTGGCGCAACGGTAGCGCGTCTGACTCCAGATCAGAAGGTTGCGTGTTCAAATCACGTCGGGGTCAACCGTCTCTTTTTTAATTTTAACAACTTTAAATAAAATTTATCTTCTTTTTTCATATTTATTTTTTTAAATAAAGAAGGAAAACGCAGAATTGGCAAAATTTCACTATTTGTTTGTATTTTGATTTAGCCAGCCAGCAACATACTTTGTTGTATTGCATTTCTCAATACTCTCTTTTTGGGATTGGGAAGAGATTCTTATTCTTTGGGGAATGTCACTGCCTGCGGCGAATATTCTGACAAAGAGTAGGGTCCGAGATGGACCAACAGAGCGTTGCTCCGCGTGTCCCTCTGAACTGCAGAGGGCACAGCGGAGGAATGAGGACGGGGTCGGCGTGCTCTTACCCTGCGGCCGAGCAGACAGAGAAATGTTACAGACACAACTTATACTTACAATAGATGTATAATTAATAAACGTTAAATATTTCAGATCAATACCATTTTATCGAAAAATGGAAACAAAATATTGATCTGTACTAAATTTGTACCTAATGGCCAAACTAATACAAATTGACCTTACCTTCATAATCTCTTCTCACAGCTTGAAATGAACTTTATTTTGTAGCAGTTAGGGCGGCTATTGCTTTTCAAGCGCTATCATTGACCACGACGCGGCGTGGTTTTGTTCTTTGGGTGTTTGTCCAAACTTTTCGCTATCAAACCATGCACTGACACGATAATTGTTAACTATTGATGTAAAATATCTATAACTGCACGTAAAACCGACAGCTGGTGTGCATGCTATGTGCTGGTGTGCATACTAATATTATAAAGCTGAAGAGTTTGTTTGGTTGAACGCGCTAATCTCAGAAACTGCTGGTTTGAATTGAAAAAATCTTTGTGTTAGGTAGTCCATTTATTAAGGAAGGCTATAGGCTATGTAACATCCCGCTACGACACACGGGAGTGGAGCAGTAACCAAATACGTAACTTGATGCGGGTGAAAAATCTACGCGGACAAACTCGCGAGCAGAAGCTAGTATTATATACGTAGTAAAGTATGTACGGTGTGGCGATGCTTCGCCATGCGCAAGCGACTGAGCGATTCTGATTTTTCACATCTGCCAGGCGTCCCGTGACGGCTCGCAATTTTTTTACGCGTACCCTCAT
Source organism: Caradrina kadenii (assembly GCA_947462355.1). Classification (NCBI taxonomy): domain Eukaryota; kingdom Metazoa; phylum Arthropoda; class Insecta; order Lepidoptera; family Noctuidae; genus Caradrina; species Caradrina kadenii. Next base: position 2,790,350 of record OX381691.1, on the reverse strand, counting down.
GTGTAAGATACGAATATTTTACGACCTTTTCCTTACGCGCTAGATTCGAACTTAGCTGCCATAGAATGAAATGAAGTACTCCTGAAGAGCTTTCATATGGCATGGGTCTCATCACTGTTGAGCAATGTTGAAAAGTGAGTCCACATTGTCGCATGCTCTTTTTCTGACTAAAGTTTATTAAACATCCCGCGATCCCTGTATTATTGGATGCATCTGAGCATCTGTAAGCACAATATCTTGCTTACTATTACACTGCGCGCCAAAAAAAAGTCGTTTCCCAGTAACATGTTTGCTATGATATTTTCTTAGATGGACAGAATGTGTAATTAAGGGCTATGTGCTGCCTAACCCTTCGGAGAATACAGGCGTTTTTTTAAACTTAACATAACTTACCATCACGCCTGTATTCCCCGAAGGGTTAGGTAAAGGTGTACCAATGTACCACCCACAGTTCGCCGGTATGTTTAGGTCCCATGTAATAGGGGGCGAGCCTATTCTGTAACTTAGTAAAAATAAAACCAACGCATAATTTTATTTCAATTATATTAATTTAATTAATAAGAGAACATAGACAGCATTCGCCGTAAGGTACAACCATATGCGGCGTCCCATACATAAGGGAACTAGCCGAAACACTTGTAATACTATATAATTAACGGATTAAGTTCAGTGACTCACAAAAAGACTGGATACAATAGCTAAATATTCAGTGAAATTTGATAAATAAAATGTTTTTTCTTTCTTTACTCACTAGAGGTGAATTTTACTAAACTTTTGCACCTGGTATAAATATACTTGCGTGCAAAATAATCGGCCAGCCCCTTTATTTTGTATTTGAGAGACGATAATTATCTCAAAAATTTTAGTTGAAAACATTTTAAAGGTACAATTTCCAATAAAGTTATTGTTATAAAGTTAGTTATTTATAATTTGAATTTTTTGAGCTATCTTATTCCAAATGGAAAAGCATGGGGTGGGTCGATTTTTTGCACACAAGTGTATTTTATCTGTGGAATAAAGTTAAACTTTCACAGCTGTAGAAAAAATTCTAAATTCAAAACTTATACGCAGATACTAAGTATATGAATTTAGTGAAATTCACCCTAAGAGCCTGTCCAGACGAGACGATCTGCGCGCGAGTCCACATGCGCTTTTCCGAGGTACTGAAGCTACATATTATACCCCGTCCAGATGCTGCCGCGCGTTTCCTCACTCGCACGTAAAACGCCTGCAATGAGCGGAACTCGACTCGCTCGTTTTACGCGCGAGTTGAGATACTCGGACGCCATTGCTGCGTCCAATACTACGCGCGAGTCCGTGGCGAGTGGACGTGGACGTAGAATTGGATGCATGTTAATTCGTCGACTTTCTCTTCGTTTACGATGTTTCTATCTACGGTATGCAAGCCACAACACAACCGCTGTATCCGAGTCCATAATTATAGCTAGCAGGGAATCCCTCCTAGCAGAAAACGCGATATAAATTGAAGGGGGCGAGTGGACTCGCGCGCATTTCGCCTCATCTGGACAAGCTCTAAATGTAAATATTCGTTGCTAAGACTTACACATTTTTATTATAAGATAATGTCTTTGGCATAATTATAATAAAAATCCGACGATCGCCAACAAATATGTAGTGTGTTGATTTATTTGTAACATTAATTTTTATACCTATTAATTACATGCTGACGTTAGTTGAAAATCTAAAGAGTTATATACTAATACACCTATTCTGTGCTGAATTTAAACTATAAAATCAATATGCTTTTTACAAACCAACACATAACACACTAGACTTATTAACACCGATATTGCGTCAATATAAAAGAAACTAGACGAATGTGAGAATTTCCAATCAAACGGCCCATAAGCAGAGTTGCCTTCAAAAACATCGAACCCTCATTAAAATTCAGATCATCGAAATACACATACCTTTTGTTCTGACCTACGGGCGACTACACATACAGTTTTAATATATCACATAAATATATACATAAACATCAAAGTGTCTGTTTATTCACAGCAAAGTTTAATATTTGAAAATTGTTTAATACTATTACATTGATAAATTAGTAGGATTAATCTCTTTCGAATCGATATTGTGACAATCAAGAATTCGATTCGGTTTAAAATCGATTTTAAAATTTAAATTGCAAAAAATAACGCACATTTTTAGGTGTCCGTCTATTATTTGTTAGCCTAATTCTTATAAGAACCATTGCGGTAAGTACTTTAAATGTAGAGTCAGAAAAAAATGTTACCTATATTTCTGCCTACCCCCGAATGAACTACAGGGATATTTAAAAAAAACCATAGCTGCAACATATCTATGAAATCTATAATGTTAGGAATCTCTTTAAAGTACACATTTTGAAGAATACTATCTAGACAGAACGTTAAATTTACATAAACCTATCTAAAATTAAGAGAAAACATGGACACACGATTATTTAAACGGCTGCATTAAGATTCACACTCAGTTTCTTAAAAGGTACATGAAAATTAACAAGTTTCGGAGAGCAATTCTATTAAATTTTGGGAACGATCGCAATCATCTAATTTACCTTATATTTTTTAAATTGATTGTCGCCAAGATAAGATTGTTAGATAGTTATTAATTAGTTGAATTGGACTTAAGATATCTCACATTCACTGCCGTGATTGGTAGAAATCACAACAGCCAATCACAACCCTTGCTTTTAGAAACTGAATGAGAATGTTATACCTACTGACTTTTAATTTACTACGCATTTTTTAGGGAATGAAAGTATGTTACATTTATGTATGTATTTGTGTGTGTAGTTTAGTTTTAATTATTATGATAACTAAAATTTTTATTAACCTTTTGACCGCCGCGTCATAAAAGCAAAAACGTGCCCTCAGCGCCAACTACGAATTCACCCTTTAATACCTACAAAATAGTAGTGAGTTCGGAATTATATCGATGTTGTTTTACGAGTTTTATTTACATTTAAAAGTCTGTCATGTGATCGTGACCGTGGCGTGCAGGGCACATTTTGGTTTGTCATCTATACATGACTGCGGCGGTCAATAGGTTAAACTGCCTCGATAGCGTAGTGATCCTAAGCGCTGCTGCTACGCTAGAGGTCTTGGGTTCGATTCCCAGAGTCGAGCAAGTGTTATTGGGTTTTTACATGAAATTCTCAGTAGCAGCTCGGAGTTAGGATTTGTGTGTGTGGTGTACATTGGTACACCTTCGCTTAACCCTTCGGGGAATACAGGCGTGAATGTATATATGCATATATGTTTTATTACAGAACTATGAACGCAAAAATAAAAATAAACAGCTCTTCCCTACATTTAGTACGTTTTTTGTAGGGAACAGCTGATTTTATTTTTCATATTTCAGAGTTGATCCCATAGTAAAATTTGTTGATATTCATGTGTACTTTCATCCCCAGAAAAATGCGTAGTAATTTAAAAGTCCCTGCATTCATTAATGTAGTTAGGAACAAGTTATATAAATGTTAATATTGGTTGGCATAGAATTAGGTGCGTAGACAAGGTATTATTGCCACGTGGTCCCGGCAAAGGAAAGGCTTCGGACAAAAAAATCCGTGGCATTCTATCTAGTCTTATCATAATTATATTCAAATATAGTTGTTACATTTCGCGAACGCGCGTCAACAAACAGACACCACAATAGTGCCATTTTATAGTTTGACAGTGACATTTGTCAAACAACGTGAGCTCGTCTGACAGTGACATCTGTCAAGCGGCGCGGGCTCATCTGACAGTGACATCTGTCAAAAGACGCGCGCTAGTGAATTGCAGACTCTAATTATAATAATGATGATCAAGTGTTAGAATACAATATTTCTCGCAAGGCCTAAACTAATCTAGCAAGCTAGTAAACATAAGAATGCCTAGTTTCCATGCTCGTATACAAGTACTTAAATCCAGTCACTATTTCCATGGTTCATACATACTAAATCTATTTTCAGGCTAATTGCTTGCAGTGCTGTTGCGAAAAGCGAGTAAAACATTATTTTTCGTTTACCAGCCATGTATTTTGTCTCATTATATGAACATAAATGAGATCAACTGATCGGTTTCTGCGATCACGACCGATTTCTGACAGATTTCTTCTCATGGTTAATCTCATAGCAAAGGTTCAGGTTTCTGGTAAACAAAAAATAAGCTTATATATTTACGAAAATTTCTGAAAATATATACATATTATATATTAATAGATATCTGTTCTCTATATATAACTACGATTTTTGAATTCTATTGCTTATTAAATTGAATACACAATAGTTAGCAGCTATTCTAAAAACATTTTTACACGTAGGAATCAGCATTAGTCTATGTCTGTCTCTTTCTACCAATATGATGCGTCATTCGTTAGAGAGAGAAGTCCGACTGCGATGAGATTATCCGCGTTAGCTGTTACGTGGATATGGACCTCTCGCTCGACTATATTGCAGTTGTGAATGCCAGAAAGAGCTAGAGATATTGGAATATGTTGATCTGTGTGTGTGATGACATTGTGGTTTTAAGTTGACATTTATTGAGAAACATTATGTTTTTTTTAATGTTCAAGATTATGATCCGTTTCTTTAAAACCACGTAAATGTGCAAAATGTTAAACTTGATTTCAGGAGAGCAATTCTTTTAATTTAAGGAACGATCGCAATCCAACCTTGGTCTCAATCTCTTAAAAATGGCTCTAATTTACATATAGTTTTTGACATAAATTATCGCTGAGATGAGATTGCGACTAGATTTTGAACCTTATTAATTAGTAGAATTGGCCTTCAGAATCTTCATCAAATTTACTACAGCAAAATATGTTAACAATTTACAAAAGAGGGTAGTTAAAAATTTGGAAAAATCTCAGCACATTTGACACTACATGTGAAAAGTCGATCCTTCCGAAAACCGAAAGTTTTACTAACTCTATGGATTGGGACATATTTTGATTTAAATACCATTCAAAATCGTTTACACATTTATTTTCAAAACATACAGTATTGTGACCCCTTTATTCATATAAAAACATGTTATGTCAGACACGTATATATTACGTAGTTACTTTAAAATATAAGTTAAAATTGTTTTATTTTTATCATGATTAGGGATCGGATCTACAGTTTATTTTTCTCTAGAAAAATATGGATACGAAATAATTGATTTGAAGTTAAAAATCCCGGGATTCTGAGATGGCGTGACCATAGGTACCAAGATAAATAAACGAATGCGTATCTAAGCCTAGTAATCAAACGAAATAATATTTATATGATTTTATTAATCTTTACTTTCTTGACACTTAACAAGCATTCCAAAATAATCAGCGAGTACACTTATATGGTCAATCGCTAAAAATCTCACATTTATTTTCGATACAAAGTTTAAGTAAGTATGCCTCAGATTATCTGATCCCAGATCATGATTAAATATACCTAAATACAATCATTATCACATCTGTTCATTTCAGCCAGTTGATCAAAACTTTCTAAGATTTCAAACGATATGAATAAAGGAGTATTTCAACGCAATTTTTTAACCTATATTAGATCTATAATCATTAAAAATCATCGGTTAGTATTTCAAAACACATAATAGTTAAAAAAAAATCACAGTGATTACAACTATGTAGATTGTTTTTGTGCCAAATTGAGATAAGAACACTTTATAACACTTAGTTGCCGTACCACCGGCCCAGCGCTGGGCAACACGGACTACATCCGGGCAAGTTGGGCATGGCATATCAACACGACTGGCGCTCGAACGTGATTGATTTAGAATCGAATCTAAGATGTTTGTTAAGTTTGTGTTACAGCCTCGTTTGCGCATTCTTGATACTTATCGGCAGTGATTTCTTATCCTAGATTTGTCTTGACCCTCAGCATCTAATTAAAAACAACATTGCTAAAATTCCCCTCGTAGCTGCAGCGTAGTCTTCATATATATCAATCGTCAGAATTTTTAAACGACGTATTGACAGATCTTTCACAACAGCGCGATTCCGCGACACAACCGATCGTCGACATTTGTCGATCAAGTCTCTTTAACCGCACGCAAGCGAAGCCGTGGGAACATCTAGTTGCCAAACCTACCAATTAGTACACGAATCGAGGGTCAAACTCAAAATTTGATTATATAATCCGAGTAATTTATAGTTGCCACCTATCTCCATGCTGTTGATTCTCTGGAGCGACTGCGTGCGCGCGCGCATATGTTACGTTCCTCCATGACGACGCGTACGACGGTACAGCTCGACACGTCTGCGGTTTGTCGAGCTATTCCCTAGGGTAACGAGTAGTGGTATGGAGGAGCGTCTGTAGCAGCGACAGGTTGGCGAAGATGCGCGCGTATCACAAGTTCTGCCACGTCGTGGTAACCAGCACGTTGGTGTCGAGCGCGCGGGCGATGCGCTCGTGCAGCCCGTGCGACAGCCACTGCATGCGCAGCGCCGAGTAGCGCGACGGGCACAGGTGCAGCGGGTTGCCGCGCCGGAGACCCTGCGAGGACAAACGAAGTAAGCCTTGTAAGCCTTGCCGGAGGTCTTCATTTTTAAGGCAGTTCGCCAACCTCCAGTTTGTTTTGTAAAACACACAAATTTACATTTTTCGTCTCTACTAGTATATGTGTGGAACATGTCTCGCAGTGTCGATGTGATGCTTTACAAATCATAAGTAAGTCTGCCTTTGTATACTGTATTATTTACATTATGTGCAAAAAGTTTTAATAAATAAATAAATAAGTAACTACTTTCCAAGTTTACTTTGGACATTATTGACGTTCGTGTTATAACTTGGACTTATAATTAATAATGCAATCTGTCTTGAGCAAGTGTGGTGGATCAATGCTCGTGTCTTCTCTGTATGGGAAGAGGCTTTTACCCTGCAGCGAGACAAAACAGACAGATAGGGTAACTTGTATTTTAAAGTGGATCTCTGGGCTCACCTGGTCGGTCTCGCCGTAGGAGTCGAGGTAGGGCGCGGGCAGCTTGGCCCCGCGCGAGGGCGCCGCCAGCAGCAGCAGCTCGCAGTCGCGCACGCGCATGAACACGCCCGCGCCGCCGCCGCACGCCACGCAGTGCGCCACCACCGCGCCCACGCGCTGCAGCTCGCTGCCGCGCGACGCCATCTGCGCGAGCACATACTGCTTCACTCATACACAACCCATCATGACGGAGATTTAGCGCTACGCATTGTCATTCTAAAGTGCCTGTAAATGCTCTATTTTATTTTTAAGTAAAACTTCTTTACGCACGCTTGACTTGGGGAGTAAGCTGGTGCCTTGGAAAGCACGTAAAGCCGTTGGTCCCGGCTGTAATTTCTAGATCGTTGACAGCCGATGCGGATAGTCAGAAGCCAGGAAGTCTGACAACCAGTCTAACCAAGAGGTATCGCGTTGCTCAGTAACTGGGTTGTGGAGGTTAAATAGGCAGTTGCTCCATGTAAAACTCTGGTATTCAGCTGCATGTGCTTGGACTAGAAGCCGACCCCAACATAGTTGGGAAAAGGCTAGGCAGATGATAAGGCGGGTATGCTATTGACTCTAGTGTAGGTGACAAAGACAAAATCGACGAAGGCGTGAGCTTACCCAGAAGAAGCCTGTTCACTCTAACTTTGAAGAGATTGAAATAAATGCCTTGACTTTTGACTTTTATCATTGTAGATACTTTGGCTTGGATGAGCCAATTACGCTAACACAATAGATAAAAAAAAACGCACAAATTAATTTAAAAAATAATGTGTAGGATTACAATTGGTACCTATCGTAGCACATATCACGTCACAATATAAAAAAAAAACACGAGTTATCAGAGATGTACAAAATATTATTCGATATTGTTCAGGAATGGTGCCTATATTTCAGAACACCAGGATGTCCGCCATAGATACAATAGCTCTGGTCGACCTGGGAATCGTACCCAAGCCCTCACGCGCTTAGTACCACTAGGCTAACGAGGCAGTTGAGATTTTTAATTCTCTTGAAATTGAGTTAGCAAAAAAATTACATCACTGTTACTTTTACCATAATCAATATGTATGGGGAAATCGCGTTTTGACAGTTCATACAAACTATGTCAATTGAATGGTTATGTAATCATTAAAATATTCTAGGTTACATCCTGTGGGCAGGACAAGGCTGCCTGTCCACAGAAGAGGAGCGAGGCTGCGGAGCGGTGAAATGGATAAATTTAAATTGACCAATAGGATTGCATGAAATTTTCGCTCCGCTCCCCTAAGACGACCCACTGACCCAGTTATGCAATCCGCTCCGCTCCGCAGCCTCGCTCCGCTTCTGTGGACAGGCAGCCTTAAGCTGAAAATTAAAGTGACAAAAAATTATCTAAACACGCAAATTACCTTTGGTATATCAGCTTGACAGCAATAGCTCTGCGAGCACAGGATCTGTCCGCACACCAGACACATGGTCGGCTTCTTGCTATCCTCCCGCTCCGAGTTAGGGCAAGAGAACTCCGACACCAAGTTCATCAGTTCCGAGAAGTCTTCCGGCAAGCTTATCAGGGTTGGCGGCTCCTTGGGTTCCACAACCACATGAGCTGGAATCTCACCGCTGAACCATTCAGTGGACATGCCCACCCATTCAGAAATCTTTTTCTTCGCCGTAGGAGTCTCTACTAATTCTTTGTAAGTCGTTGGCATATCTAAGTACCCGCACAGACTTTCGAATGTGTCTCCATCGACAACAGCTAGCTCTGAGGGGGCGCTGATATCGCTTAAGAAGTGGTAGAACAAGCAAGAACAGCGAAGGAAAGTGTGGCATTGAGCTTTGATACTCTGCCACACGGCGTCTGGATTCAAGTTATCCTCTAGCACTCCTTTGCGGAGTTCCTTCATAAATGGTAAGAGGTTTTCTAAGTCAGGGTTTTTGAAGTCTTCTTGACCTTCCATTGGCTCGCTCTTGCATGACGTCACGTCCGTGACGAGTAAGGCTCTAGCTAGGGTAGCTCTAAAACATTGTAGAGTAATTTGTTTCGCTAGGTTTGTTGGCCTTGCCGGACTCGCGATTTTACAAAACAGTGCTGGAGCAGTAAGTACTAAGGAGACTAGAGTACCGAATGGTTCGTGAACCAGTGGCGAAGTACTTTCTAAAGTATTTAAAGAACTTAAGGCGTGGTGTGACAAGTGTTTAGGTGAGGCCCACACGGCTGGTAGGGAGGCTGCCAGTCGGATCAGCGCCTGCAGTGTGTCTCTATGCCTGGCGGGGAGGTCGCCTAGTAGCGGCCGTTTCTCTGCCTGTAGGACGGCGTTGGTACTGAATATTGTGTACGATGTTGATCGGTAGAGGGCGGCACTTGATACCATGCCACCGTATTCGGAGATGGGAAGAATCTGTGAAAGATTTTTTATTTATTTATAAAACTTTATTTTTCTATTTACCAGAGTCCTGAGACCCGTCATTATGACTGACCAGCCATGAAATTGCGAAACCATAATCAGACTCATTACTCGACTAAATGTTTTGATCAGTTGATGTTTTTTTAGCGATCTTCAAGCTGGGCTTAAAAGCCTGTGGTCTCACTACAGGGTAAAATCTACCTAATGTGTATCTGTCTAAGGTTCGTCTTTTCCATAGCTAAGCCAGTACATATGGATATAGTCGAATGGTACAAAAGGCTACATATGATAGATAGATAGATAGATAAACCATTTATTTAGTGCATTAAGACAGCACAACATCCAAAATTACAATTAAAAGTAAAAGCTAATTAACATAAACATAAAAAACTACGTGCCATAAAACTATAACATAAAATAAAAAAGGGAAAAGAAGTACGGTGTGCGTCTCAAGGATGCACCAAATGGGAGTCCAGCTCAGCATGTGACAGGCAAATGCACCTGACGCTGATATTCTGCTGGATCCTTCAGTGACATGCGGACGTCGAGCAGACAAGATAAATTGATATTGTGACAGGACACAGTGTTATAAGCGGAATGAAAATGTAAGCATACCCGCAATTTAAATTATGTTTTCTACAGTGCATATCAAGCTATACGTTTTCAGTATAAGGTGACCTCTCATTGTATGGAAATCCTATACAATGAGAGATCAATATAAACTGGAAATGTATGCTTGTATAGCTTAATATGTAGCCGTGTGTACTTAATTTCCAAGTAATAAAAAGAAGACTGTTCAGCAAAGAAACTTTACCAAAAACATACTCACATTACATGGGACCCCATGTTACCCCTATTACATGGGACCTAAAACATACCGGCGAACTGTGGGTGTACATTGGTACACCTCTGCCTAACCCTCCGGGGAAAACAGGCGTGATGGTATGATGGATGGTATACTCACATTAGCAAAATCTTCAATCAAAGTCTTAATCAAATCATTATAAGGCGGTATCTCTCCTTCGAAATGTACCAAGAACTCCGGCTTCAGAAGATTCTCAGAGTGAGTGGACACGTACACCTCCGTCTCGTCAGCCGACTCGCCGTCTTCCATATCCGAGGACACCGCCCCCACACTTCTGGCGCGGGCCTGGCAATGCATCTCCTCGCAATACTCAGTGCAAATATGCAGGGCCTCCGAGCTCACTTGATGTTTAAGTTTCAGGATCATGTTGACTGACTCGTTGTAACTCTCTTCTGTGAGGGCCGGGGGGGTGCCTAGGGGCATGGAGGGCGCGGGCAGGAGGGGCAGGGCGGTGTTGCACAGTCGCTCGCAGAGGGGACACAGGTATTCCTTCTTTTCGACGTCGAAGGCTGCCGGCTGTCGGCCGCGGTACGGTCTGTGGAGTAACATGTAGCTTTAAAACATTTTTTTAGCGTTCATAAGATTTCTATTTTGACTGCCTCGGTAGCCTAGTGGTGCTAAGTGCGACTGCTACGCTAGAGGTCTTGGGTTCAATTCCCAGGTCGAGCAAAAAGTGTTATTGGGTTTTTCTATGAAATTCTCAGTAGCAGCTCGGAGTTAGGATTTGTGCCCGGTTAATGGCAATAGGCTCGCCCCCTATTACATGGGACTTAAAACATACCGGCTAACTGTGGGTGTACATTGGTACACCTCTGCCTAACCCTCCGGGGAATACAGGCGTGATAGTATGTTGAGATGGTATGTTAAGATTTCGCTCACGGTTTCAAGGACAAAATATATTTGTCTTTTAAAATCACAAGTTATTTAATGAATTTCAAAATTAAGACCCGCTTGCACCAGTGACAAATTTATAACATCGCTCTGTTTCGGCCAATCGTTTGAAGTTGACAGGGACAGAATGATGATTTAAATATGTTTGCCTCCATCTATATGTAGTTAGTGACTTGTGGTGCAAGCTATCTATAATAGGGGACATTTTGTTTTTAGATGCGAGTCATCAGGGCAGCATATGACTTAAAGAATCCTTTTTAGGGTTAAAACGGGACCCTATTTCTCAGACTGCTCTGTCTGTCCGTCAGTTTGTTACCAGGATGTATATCATGAACCGAGATAGTTATACAGTTGAAAATTTTACAGATGATGTATTTCTGTTGCAGCTATAACCACGAATACTAAAAAACAGACTGAAATAAATATTTCTGTGGGCTCCCATACAAAAGACATGATTTTTTTGCCGTTTTATAGATAACGGTACAACCCTTCGTGCGCAAGTTCGACTCGCACTTGGCCGGTATTTTCCATACATTCTCTTCTTAAAACTTCGAGATTACAACTAAATCCACGTCCAGAAATTCCAAGATTCCTAACCGCCTATTCTCCTTGTCCTGCACGTTGTCCACGTAGTTCCTCCAGCAGGCGGCGTGCAGGGCGTGCCCGCAGCTGGACACGTGCGGCTGCAGGCCCAGCCCCGCGGGCAGCCAGCTGGAGCGCCAGTGCTCCGGTACTCGGCCGCAGCCCCCGCGACGGAGGCGGTTTAACACGCTGGACTGCTGCACGAACGCGACCAGGACGAGGGGCTCGGCTTTGATTTCCACGCGAGCCTGGGAGAAGATAATTTAGGTTATATAAACTAGCGACCCGCCCCGACTTCGCCCGGGTGCAATGCTGATGTTATTATACATGTAAACCTTCCTCTTCAATCACTCTATCTATTAAAAAAACCTCATCAAAATCCGTTGCTTAGTTTTAAAGATTTAAGCATACATAGGGATATTGGGACAGAGAAAGCGACTTTGTTTTATACTATGTAGTGATGCATAATAGTAAGAGAAGTTCGGATTTATAGAGTGTTGTCTCTGTCGCACATATGTGCGTGAGTCTCTTATGATGCACCTCGGTATATCATATTGAAGCCCGTGTGTCGCATTGACATAATTATAGAGAGTAGAAGAAAAGTTTAGATGGATGGATGGATGTTTATTACTGAATCACGGGTGAACGGATCTAGATAAAATTTGGCACACACATAACGGTCTGGTATAGCACATAAACATATATTTTTTATCTCGGAAAAATGGACGGTTCGGTTAGGATAATATTTTAACTTCAACGCGGACGAAGTCGCGAGCGGAAGCTAGTGCTCCGTATTCGTATGAACTAGTCTGGCAATAAACTACTTGAATCCCTTGTTCTCATGTCAGGGCCCATTTCATGTCCAGCCCTATATGTCAAGGTTATTGGGTTCGGTTTTCACAGTGGAGAAGTGGGTAGTTGTCCCGCACACCCGCGAGTGAGTGACGCACCTCCTCCTGGCACATGATGCAGACGCGCGAGGGCTCGGGCACGCCGCCGCCCCACACGCCCAGCGCCGCGCCGCAGTACAGCGGACGTAGCTCTTGCTCCTCCGCAGTCACCTGGAAGTAAACACAAAATACAGAAGCTGCAAGATTGTGATTGTTTAAGACAGGGGGACAATTAACAAACGTCAAGTTAATTAACTAAACAATTTACTTGACGTTTGTGCTCACGCTCGTGGCGGTTGCTCTTATTACCCGTGTATATCAGACACGTTGTACCTTCGGACTATGAAACTGAAGGATGAGGGAGTGCACCTGTGTTTGTGCACACATTTGTGTACTAATATCTCTTGCGTACATTTCGCGTATACATTAAGATTGGCCGCTGATGCCGAAATTATGCCGGAAGAATATATTATGTCTCAATGAACGGAAACACTATTATTTAAAACGCGAAATCCCCACATCACCATATTGTTTCATATTCACAAAGTGAAATTCAAGTCATTTTTTAAAAGTCACAACGCCATATCGTCTTAAATTCAAATATAATAAAGAGATACAGCAAATAAGAACTAACAGTAATTAAAGTAAATAATTAATTTAGTTCAGAGCGAACAAAACTGCATCGAAGATACAAAAAGAGACGGTTGACCCCGACGTGATTTGAACACGCAACCTTCTGATCTGGAGTCAGACGCGCTACCGTTGCGCCACGGAGTCGATGCAACTGCATGCTCAAATTATCATTCGCATATACACCAAACCGATTTTGTTTCGAAATCACACAATATTCCTGTACAGCAAAGGCCTTTAACACGCGGCCCGCAGCCACATAGCCTGCGGGTTCTTCGCCGATTTTTATTTATGTGTTCATAATATTGTTCCAGCACATTTTATAATGCAGTAAATAAAGAATATTTCAACATTATTTTTATACCGTTAATACATCTCGGTTTAAAGAAACTTTATTCCCAATAAAGACATAAGTCACTTACTTGAGAACAATACTAAAAATATAGATTACAATACGTTCGTCATCAGTATTACAATTTAATAGTTACCCATCCAATGCATTCATTTCTCCAGAAGTGATCGATCCGCAATAATGTGCTGGCTAAGTTGAGTTTTGAATGCATTGTAAGAGTGTACATTTCTCATACAGGACGGTAATTTGTTATAAAGCTGTGCTCCTTCAAAAGTTAGCATTTTTTTGCCATAGTTAGTTCTTGTTTTTGGTAAAACTAGCAAGCTTGCTCGCCGTGTACTGCGTTGACTAACTTGTTTATATTGAGTGAGTGTTATGTTTGAGTGGACGCTTTTGTTGAGGATATTTCTGATGAAAATGCATGTGTTGTAAATATAAAGTTGTTTTATGTTCATTATTTTTGTGTCTTGGTAAATTTTGCTGGTAGATGTTAGATATGGGTAGTTAAATATTATTTTTATGATTTTATTTTGGATAGTTTGAAGTTCTGATAATTTTGTTTTAGCAGCACTGCCCCAAATTTCAATTAAATTAAATAATAAATTATTTAACAAATTGTAATAATAATAATACATAATAAACCTAAACGGTCGAAAACGTATGTTTTTTGTTGAGTTACAAATTTGTAATGGGATAACAATTGTAAGTATGTTCCCTTGAGTTGCGGCACATAGAAACCAAAAAAAATATTTGGCCCTTTGACAGAGTCAATTTTTAAACCGACAGATAACTTTTAACGGGGAGATCAATATTGCGATCGAACAGCTTTTTTATAGAAAAGTAAGTAAGGAGCTTTATTTGCCCATTTTTCCCCGCACGTAACTATCTCTTGGAAGAGCCAAGTAGATTTCATTGTTTTTTTCTTGTGTTCAAAAGTAAGTGGTTCCGAGGATCAGGTAATACAGGATGCTGTCTGTTACCTCAGTAGTGGTCTCCTCGAACAGCGTCGCGTTGTTTGATATAAAGTTGTACATCTGCGTTTTCATCTGTGCCATCAGTTTGGCGCGACGCTCCGCCGCTAGCTTCGAACGACGCGACTTTTCCGCTTCTGACGAACAAACAAAAAAAATAATAACACTAGCCTATTACTGTCCAGCTACATGGCAAGAGGGCACGAGCATTAATCGTCACGCTCGATCAAAGACGATTGGCGATTACAGACTTTTAATCCACGAAATGGTCCTTTTATATACCAATTTTCATCCAAATCTGTTGTCTCGTCTGTCGCGAGACGCTAGAACAGTCCACCACCATCACGCCTGTATTCCCCGAAGGGTTAGGCCGAGGTATACCAACGTACACCCACAGTTCGCCAACAGAACAGTCCAATCTATACTAATATAACTACGCCGTTGGTGGCTCCGGCTAATCTCGGAAGCGACTAGGCCGATTTAGACGGGACTTTCACTAGCATTTAGCTGATGTCATAAGGAGGAATTTAGTTACTTTTATTTAAAAAAAAAGGACACCGGCGATAACCGACGTTCAAGCTAACGAAGTCGCGGGCATAGGCTAGTTTTAAATCTGAATATACGTAGCTACATACCAGCAGCCTCGTCACTGGCAGGTTTCTCCTCCTGGTCGGTCTCCATACTCTCGCCGTCACCGATGTGCTCGTCATTTTGGCCGAGCAGAGTCCTACAAAAAACGATAATTAAGTATAGTAGCCGCCGCGAGTCGTGAGCACAAACGTCACATAATTTTTTGGGTTTGTGGGTACCTTTCTGTTTTTTTTTTGAACCTACTTGCATCAGTTAAAGTCTCCCAAGACAAATAAAAAAAAAATCTAGATAATTCTAAACGCGAGGAAGACATTATCAACAGAAAGCTAATTATAAGAGCTTTCTGTTGATAATGTTTTCCTTTTTTGTTGTTTAGTTTATTTAAGCTGAAATCTTGCATGTTCTACTAATAATCAAATCAAGAAAACGTTGTTTTCGTAATAAAAAAAGTGACAAAAAGTTGGAAACATTGACTTTATCTCCGTAACGCGAAATATCGCAATAATGGGAAGAAAATTTAACTTTAGGCTTCCTTAAGCGTCTCTTTACACTCTGTATATGTTGGTAAGGGTCAACAAATCTTTTTATGCTTCCCTTAGTGTTTGTACTTACTTCAACTTGTTAAGGACCCATCGAGCTAGATGTCGATGGGCATCAACCCGCGGGCTGTTGACCAGCTTCTGCAGCAGCGCCAGGATCCCGGAGCGGGCGGCGCTCTCGGAGAACTGGAGGAACTCGTAGTGACCACTCTCCTCGTCGCGGAGAGCGTAGCCTATCAGGTGTAAGGCCTGGAGAAACCATTTATAATTACAATATTGTAATATTTTGATTTAAAAAAAAATGACAGGAAAAATATTGTGGCAGGCATACTATTTTTAAACATTTGGATATTAGAAAATACCAATATTAATGCAAATTTACTAATATTTTTATCTATTGAATATATCACACTATAATTATATTGAATATATTGATTATATTAACTGCCTCGTTAGCCTAGTGGTCCTAAGCGTGACTGCTACGCTAGAGCTCTTGGGTTCGATTCCCAGGTCGAGCAAAAAATGTTATTGGGTTTTTCTATGAAATTCTCAGTAGCAACTCGGAGTTAGGATTTGTGCCCGGTTGATGGCAATAGGCTCGCCCCGTATTACATGGGACCTTAACATACCGGCGAACTGTGGGTGTACTTACACTGGTACACCTCTGCCTAACCTTTCGGGGAATACAGGCGTGATGGTATGTTATGTTGAATATATCATAATGTTGAATATATCATAATTAAAAATCGACTTGAGCAAGCGTGACGAGCGTGCTCTTATCCTGCAGTGGGGCAATAGCAGCCTGGGATTTTTGTCTAAGAGTATATAACCTTATTGGTAAAGTATTATTGCATATCGTGACAAAACCTGGACTTTCAATAAATTTAAGTTTAAAATCTCATTTCCATCTGGAGAAAGCGTGGTGATTAATACGCATGCCTACTCCGTCTTTGCCCTGGAAAAAAATAACCCGGTTTTTTTTTTAAAGAGAGCTTTTTACCCCCCGTCTCAAAACGACGGGGTGTTGTAAGTTTGACGTGTCTATGTATGTGCGTCTGTCTGTGGCATCGTAGCTCCCGAACGCTAGAACCGATTTTGTTTTTGTTTTTCTTTGAAAGGAAATCGGTTCAGCGGTTTTAAAGTAATTAGCTCTTTTGTTAGTTGCGGTAGAGATTTTTATTCTTCTGTCGGAGGTAACTTAAAATTTTTAATTTTGTGTCTTTTTAACATCACCTTATGCACTTGGGTCTCCGAGAAGGACCTGGCTCTGAGGTCTAACGCTCTTTCCAGTACAGTTATTAATATATGGTGTACAGAGTCGCATTGCAACAGGTTGGCTAGCAGGCGGAACGGAGGCGCCAGCTTCGGCAGCGTCGGAGGTGGACAGCATTCTGGCAAACCTGGACAAGAGAGGACAGGTGTTGAGATGTAAATATACTATACTTGCGTGCAAAATAATTATCCCCGCCCTTAATTTTCTATTTGAGAGACGACATCTCAAACATTTTGATTGAAAATAATTTTAAGGTACAATTTCCAATAATGTTATTGATAACTTTACATCTACTGGACGGTATTAAAAAATATTGATTATAATTTGATTTTTTTGTGTTATCCTATTCCAAATGGAAAAGCGGGGGTGGGTCGATTTTCTTGCACGCAAGTGTACATCATGGTTGTTTTGTCTGTAGGAATTTAAGAGGTATTGAGTTCACTATATTTTTAAATGTCGATGTATGTGTATGCGCATCTGTCGCCGTTGGTCCTGCGCCTTAGATATCTCCGGTTGTGTCAGATTGCCGTCCAATCGGACTACGAGAGTGAAGGAAGAGAATTCACCTTTATATCCTGCGGTTAAATTGTGATTGGCCGCAACGACTGAAATTTGTTTTTTCTTTTGCAGTAGTGGACTTCTCGATGAAGGTAACTCACCAGCAGCCTTTCTCCTTGTCCTCTGTTCCTCCTCACTCCTGGACAGTTCCTCTCTGGTGTAGTGGTAGAAGAACGTGTCATACTCGTCGTAGAGATGCGGCTTGAGTTTGTAAACGCCACGATTGTTGCCGCCCGTAGGCTTGATAAAGTCTGCCACCTCGTGGATGACGGCTTCTAGGCCAGTTTCGTGGAGCTGGTCTTCTGGTAATGACCTGAAAAGAGAAAACATAGAGTTTTTGTAAAGAATTTTCCGTGTACTGTACACAAAAGTTTAAACAAGACAAGTATGAACTTAACAGTAAAGAAAATAAAGTTAAAATTTCAATGGTAACGCTCGTAAGAAGAAAAACTATACCGCGGTATGCTTATTTACATTTAAATTTCAACTTTATTCCTGTACAATTATTCCCGTGCCGCAAATGGGCGCCGGGCCTTAGCGGCAATTTTAATTTTTCAATCTATAAAGATTGCAGTGTCATTACACTCGTACAGATTCAAGCTTGAGGTTTGAACTGCGACGATAATTCTTTCACTAATAAAGTTTTCACTATTGCCAAGTATCATAGTCCATGTTTTATGGTATACTTGTCTTCCACGCAGACAAAGCCGCGGGTAGAAGCTAGTTTTTAATAAAAATGAACAAACCTGTTAAGTTCAGAATGCGGCATAGGCTTGACGCAGAGCATCTGTATGATTTCCTTCATGGTGCGGTCCTCTGGTGTTACTTCACCTACGCCTGGCATGTAGCGGGAGCCGTAAACTGAAATGAAATAAGAAATAAGAATTAATACCAATATTCTAATGAACTAATAAAAATTGGCAAGGAAACTGACTTTAATATGGTGGAACCCCAGTGATTATTTTATTATTCATATGAGATATGAGAATTTCATACAAAAGTACATATATACCATCACGCCTGTATTCCCCGAAGGGTTAGGCAGAGGTGTACCAAGCCCGCCACACTATTCCCAACCACTGCAACTTCTGAGAGACACCAGCAACAGCAGCAGCAGCAGCAGAGGTGTACCAATGTACACCCACAGTTCACCGGTATGTTTACGTCCCATGTAATAAGGAGCGAGCCAATTGCCATTAACCGGGCACAAATCCTAACTCCGAGCTACTACTGAGAATTTCATAGAAAAACCCAATGACACTTTTTGCTGGAATCGAACCTAAGGCCTCTTGCGTAGCTGTCGCGCTTAGGACCACTAGGCTACCGAAGCAGTTCAAACAAAAAGTCTAGCCATAATTTGATTAATAAGTAATTAAACTTGATAATATTTTGTAGTTAGGATTAAAGCTTGTGGTTAAGGTAGTACAGGATTTCCCCGCGAAAAATAAAAACCCAGAATCTCCACAGTCCTTACCAGTAATGAGTAGTCCCAAGAACTCCTCGAGCATGCTGATGGTGTGCCTGAGGGTGTCGTCTTCAATGGGGCGTTGTTCAAAGTCGGGGGCCGCCCAGTCCAGTAGGTTGAACTTGTTAAGCACGTGGATGATAAACTCGTTGCTTTCGATCAGAGAGGCGCCGATCTGCCAACAAAATTCACAATTAACTGTTTGATAATCCGTTTTAGAATAATAATAACTAGCTTCTGCACGCGACTTCGTCTTTGCCCTTAGAATTAGGTCTAGTCTTAAATTATCCCAAGGTAACACAAAAATGGTGGCTCAAATATCCTAATTGTGTAAATTTCTATATGTGTGCCAAATTTAGGCTGATTCCGTTAAGCGGTTTAAGCGTGAAAGAGTAAGTAACATCCATCCATACATCCTCACAAACTTTCAAGCTTACAATAATAGTAGGATAAGCAATGGTATTATCAGCAGCAAACATCGGTTAACCCAATGTAAATCAATGACTGCGAAAGTATGACGGTTTTTCATAACATACCATCACGCCTGTATTCCCCGGAGGGTTAGGCAGAGGTGTACCAATGTACACCCACAGTTCGCCGGTATGTTTTAGGTCCCATGTAATAGGGGGCGAGCCTATTGCCATTAACCGGGCACAAATCCTAACTCCGAGCTGCTACTGAGAATTTCATAGAAAAACCCAATAACACTTTGCTCGACCTGGGAATCGAACCCAAGACCTCTAGCGTAGCAGTCGTACCTAGCACCACTAGGCTACCGAGGCAGACGGTTTTTCATTGAAAATAAAACCTTGTTTCAACTTGTTTACACAATATTTTACAGTATACACGTTACTTTTACTTCGTTCGGGAACCGCAAGCCATAAGCTCCATCAAAGTAACAGAAACTATTGGCACTACTAAAACTTAAAATTCACACGACAATTTAAAATTCTCGATTTTTTATTGTGAAATATTGAGAACTAGAAATAATACTTCCTTGCAGTCAATGCATATGTGTGTGTAAACCATAGCCTACACATGAGAACGGTAGCCATTGAAAAATCCATTCATCGATCAGACAGAAGTGCTACATTTCTAACATCTTTATGAGACTTCTTAACAAAAGGTTGTAAAACTAAATATGTATGTTTTTTTTATATCTGACAGCTATAAAAAATGGTTACCTGCAGCATAACGACATCCCTGTCCAACATTTCAGCTCGGCACTTGACGTTCTGGTAGAAGTACAGCTGGTTGATGAGCGCGAAGCCGTTTCGTCGCCACATGCCGGCGTGGACCTGGCCTATCATGGCCATGGTTTGGAGAACGGGCTCTGACGAGGAAATGGTAAGAATTAAAGTTTGATAAACACTGATATAAGGAGGGGTCTGCAGGCGGCGAACTTGGGACAGTTCGTTGCTCTACCAGACGTAGGCCTGTGAAGGTAGCGCGACTCACTTACATGGTGAAGAAACCAATACCAGTCGGGAGCGCAGATCATTCGTCAACCGTATACCGAATTCCCTACTTACGGTAATAGAAAGAACCAGTTTTTGATCGATAAGAGTCCGATATAACCCTCCGTTCTCCCAAGATGAAGGGTGTATATAATTATGAAGATTTTCCGCATGACAAAAAAGAAAGAAAATTGACAAAAACTGTAAAAAAATTGATTTAAAAGTTTAGTATCTTTTTTACCTTTGGTTGACTGGTAGAGAATGCCTTGGTATGAAAGCTTTGGTACTTTTGTTGAATTAAGTTTAAATAAATAAATATCG
Organism: Caradrina kadenii; assembly: GCA_947462355.1. Classification (NCBI taxonomy): domain Eukaryota; kingdom Metazoa; phylum Arthropoda; class Insecta; order Lepidoptera; family Noctuidae; genus Caradrina; species Caradrina kadenii. Next base: position 2,769,625 of record OX381691.1, on the reverse strand, counting down.
TGAGTAAGTAGTATCTGGAAGACTGCACGTTTTATTTGTTTTAATTTGTAGAAGATTCTTACTGCGTCTGACTTTAAAATTGTTATTTTTTTCTTCATAAAACAATTTCATCATCATCATACCATCACACCTGTTTTCCTCTAAGGGTTAGACAGAGATGTACCAATGTGCACCCACAGTTCGCGGGTATGTTTTTGGTCCCATGTAATAGGGGGCGAGCCTATTGCCATTAAACGGGCACAAATCCTAACTCCGAGCTGCTACTGAGATTTTCATAGAAAAACCCAAAAACACTTTTTGTTCGACCTGGGAATCGAACCCAAGACCTCTAGCGTAGCAGTCGCGCTTTGGACCACTAGGCTACCGAGGCAGTCCATCTTTCTTACCGATAAGTTCAGAGGGAGCGGGCTTGGGCCGCTCCTGGCGCTCGAACTCGCGGCTGTGGTAGGACAGCCCGTGCTGGTGCAGCAGCAGGTGCAGGCCTGCGATGTACCGCGACAGGGGCCGGTGGATGGACACGGGTTCCGTGGACACGTCGTATGGGATCACCGACGCGATTTGGTGTCCGAGTTCTGGGGAACAAAGTGGTGTTACGAGTTATAATAACTAGGGATCAGATAATCGGATGCATATTTACCTACACTTTAGGTGTTGGCTTTGGCGGGGCTGTTTTTAGTCAGTAAAAGTCTGACATTTCCTCCCGCCCCGCCCAGGGAGAAGTTATTTGATGATTTCCCACCTTCCAAAATAAAAAATCTCTGGAACCAGTGACGAAGCTTATAGACTACAAAACATCACGCTAAAACCGACGAGAGCGGAGCAGTAACCAAAGAGACGAGAAGTGACGTAAAGGGCTCACCTCTCACCACCCTGGCGGGCGGGGCGTAGGTCTCGGCGTGCTTGCGCAGCGCCATGCGGTATACGGCGGCGGCCAGCGGCTTCTCTGCCGCGCACCACTCCAGCGACAGCGTGATGCTGTGCGCCAGCTTCACGTGCAGGTTAAACGCTGACTCCCACTCCGGCTCGTACTCCATGTGCTGGCCCACCTGGAGAAGGAACACAATAATAATACCAACCTATTATTGTCCTGCTGCAATGCAAACGCCACTTCTCATACAGAGAAAGCACGAGCATTGACATTCTGTGATATTTAGGATGTACCAGGTACAGGAACGAGCATGTGGCGATCTATCCCAGAACATGCAAACTGCAACACTGACGTTTCCTACATCGCGATATATACGAAAATTTTACCAACGGGCAGTAGCTCACGAGGCACAACACCGGCTGGTCGAAGGATACTCCATTTTCATTGGCAGATGAGGAACTTTCCACCCTGTTCCACATATGTATCTCTAAAGGCCCTTAACATTATTATTATCTGGTGAATCAAGATCCTCCATGATCCTCCATAAATAAATCCCTACCTGTCTGACAACAGAATCCATTCCCTGCATCATGACTAACAGGTTCAGCATCAGGGAGATGCCATGCATGAACCCCTTGCGGAGATCATCGTCGAAGGTGGCCGGTACGGAGCTCAGGAGGTACTTCACGTCGTACAAGATGAACTGGGCACGCTTGAACGCCATTGGAACGTGTGAACGGTCGAATTCTAGGCGACCCTGTTAAAGAAAAATAATTGTGATAGATACCAGGTGTATCGTTCGAGGTTCCCGGTATTTATTTTGAGTATAGATAGTAATTCTAGGCCTGGCTTTCTGTGGATGGGAGATTATGTTGTATAAAAAAAATACACTTACAACTTAAAGAAATAGAGTTGAAAATTGCGTAAATATTGCGTGTATCGCTCAGAATAATAACTAATTATTTAAAAGAATTGGTTTCTTGTTTGTAAAAAGTTGTTATTTTGACTTTACAAACAGACACTTTAATTTTATTTATTTTTATAGATATAACCAGTGTGACATATATTTACGTAAAATTAAAAAATAACATAGCATCACGCCTGTATTCCCCGAAGGGTTAGGCAGAGGTGTACCGATGTACACCCACAGTTCGCCGGTATGTTTAGGTCCCATGTAATAGAGGGCGAGCCTATTACCATTAACCGGGCACAGATGCTAACTCTGAGCAGCTACTGAGAGTTTCATAGAAAAACCCAATAATACTTTTTGCTCGACCTGGGAATCGAACCCAAGACCTCTAGCATAGCAGTCGCGCTTAGGACCACTAGGCTAACGAGTCAGTAACAAAAAATATTAAGGAACTATTACTAAAACAGTTTATTGTTACTCACATTACTACACCGTCTATTACACTCGCTGACAAAAGTGTTCATGACGACGAACAAAGCGTCGTGCTTCGCGATCAGATGATGCGCAAGAGTCGGCGTCGTGTACAACTGCACCGAAAGAGACGATATGGAGAACGAGTGGTCGTGGTCATCTCTGATGAAGTCCTTAAGTATTGAACCTGGGGATAAATAATTTGAATGTCATTATTAACACATAACATACCATCACGCCTGTATTCCCCAGAGGGTTAGGCAGAGGTGTACCAATGTACACCCACAGTTCGCCGGTATGATTTTAGGAATGTCATTATTTACATTCATTATTAAGGTTGAAAAAAGACGTTTAATGGAGCCGAAAATTAAATGTTCTTGTCATTGCGACTATTTTTTGTTCTCAACTACACCTTTAACGGTCTGGTTACGGAGATATAGCAGGTTAAAGATTCAACTCTTTTTAGGATTTTTTTTTTCGAATACAGTTTTCAAATGTTGTAACTAAACTTTAAATAATACCCACACAACAAAGCGCAACACTACAAAGCACTGCGGGTTGTTCGCAAGAGATACCGCGCCCCCGGAACGCAAAGGGCACAAGAAGGAACATGGGTGGGTTTTAGTCAGTAAAAGTCTGACACTCCCTCCCGCCCCGCCCAGGGCGGGAGAAGTTATTTGGTGATTTCCCACCCACCAAAAAAAAAAAAAAAAAACACTACAAAGCAGTGACTTTTCAGACAAAAAATAAAAGTGGGCACTATACGTAATTAATGGTTATATAAAGAAAGAAAGAAATAAAAAAAATAATAATATTCACGCGAAGGTGACGCACATAACATAAAAATTTTGTTTACACAAGCCTAAGACAAAAACAAGTCAAGATAAAGAGTCGTCATTTAAAAAAAAACTTAACACAAGCATCTCACCATAATTCCTCGTAAACAAAATGGCCATCATCCTCTTGGTAGTGTAGTCCATGAGCGTGGTGGCGATGAGCAGGCGGTGCCAGGCAGTCCGCGCCGCCTTCCACATGCGCGCGTCGTTTTGCATGACGCCGCACGCCACCCCCCCCGCCCCCCGCCAGCGCGCTGCTCGCGCCCCACACCTCCGAGCCGAGAGCCACCTGGCTCACGGCCAGCCGGAGATTGGGCTCTTGGCTTACGAAGTTTTGTAGCCTGTGGGATTTGGTGACATAAGAGGAGCATATGATGAACTGGCCTGTCACATATGCCTGTTACTTCGTTCGTGTGATGTCGGTTTTCAACGGGTTTTATTTTCCCTTATTATTTTTAACACACATACCACCACACCTGGGGATTAGCCGAAGGGTTAGGCATAGGTATACCAATGTACACCCACAGTCCGCCGGTATGTTTAGGTCCCATGTAAAAGGGGGCGAGCCTAGTGCCTGAATCGGGCAGAAATAACTCCGAGCTGCTACTGAGAATTTCATAGAAAAACCCAATAAGACTGCTCAACCTGAGAATTGAACCCGAGACCTCTAGAGTAGTAGTCGCACTTAGGACTAACAGGCTAACGAGGCAGTTAAATATTTTTCTTAAATCAAATTAGGAAAGAAGAAATGCACATTCAAAAAGTGCTGATTATCAGAATAATTTAAAACTACCTATAACAAAATCAATTTCCGTTCGTTACTCTCGCATTAACTCAAAAATGGCTCAATAAATTGGTCAGATTCTTGTTTTTGTGTTCATAATAGTCGAGACATGTTTTGTATAAAAGAATTTCTCTGAAAAGTAAATCAGAAAAACGGCATCCGTGTGAAGCCGGGGCAGGTCATTCCATTCCTTTCTGTCAACCGTCATGCTATCACTGACTCCCTTCTCTTTCATATCATTCTTTATACAATCCATCCATCTTTTCTTTGGGCTCCCTCTTCCCCTCTATCTGCTAGTAATAATTAAAAAGGAACTCACCAATGCAGCAGCTTCATCGCGAAGGTCTGGTGCGCGATGACGTGCGCGTGCATGACCAGCACCTTGAGACTCGGTCCGTGGCGCGAGGTAAACCTTTCGAACATCGCCGAACAGCTGAGCACATACGGTCACATCACCCCACACCGGTACGAGTAAGGGAGATAGCGGGATGTTCGTTAAGTACGTCGGCGATAAAGTCGTTTAACACTTTACGATTTTAAATCCTAATCTTTTTGAGCACATTATTATCTATGTTATGTCTTCGCCACCTTTGGTTGACTAGTAGAGAATGCCTAAGCGGCAAGTCCACTTGTACCCTTTGTTACATAAAGTTTAAATCTACATACGGAAATAAAAATAATTGCCGCATGTTTATTTAAGGTTTTTTTTTGGAAAATCCATCTAATACGTCGAATATTTGTATAGAATTTTTGCATGAAAACAAATTTAGAAAATTGCGCCCGTGTGAAGGCGGACCGGGTCATAAGTAAATGAATAAATATTTAAGGCATGTAAGCAAAATCAAGGTAAAATAAACTTTTAACTTATTACCTGAAATACTACACTGCTGTGCTTCGTATTACTAAGCTTAGCGTAAGCTGTGTATCATATATCGAAGGCCCTGAATCGACTGCACACCCAAGTACCTAGGCCGCTGCAAACATAATCTGGCAAAATAGATCACCCGTATGACGATTGCCGAGCTCCTGATCAGATAATGCCCCATATGCTGGAGTATCCCAATTGTCCGTTCACCTGCACCCTTGAAGATCTGAATAGCGCCTCTGACGCGGCAATAAACGTGACCACCTACTACGCCCAGATAGCGTAAATAATTATGAATTTATTATCGATACGAATATATATCGATCGTATAATTTCGTGTAGAAGATTTGTAAAGGTTAATCGACTTTTTGGCTGACCGTACGTATGCGTTGAAGCAGGGATGGACATAAAAAATTAGATTAGTATTGTTTGTGGAAGATTAGTGTATTAAGAATTTATTTTGTAATAGAATAGTCTATGCAGGGAAAGTTTTTATATCGTACGAAATTAAATTTTTGGTATTTCAGTTTCAGTAATAGAAAACATTTCCATAAATTTTTTCGTTAATTTTCTAAGTTTAATTTTTGCACTTTTGATCTGAATAACTGTTTAGTTCATGTCTGATGAAATTAGCGGTTAGCAACCCGCGTCACGACACAGGGACCGAGCGCACCTACCACGCCACAGGCGGTCGCCGACGGCGGAGTGTGTCCATATTTCAAAGTAGAAATCTTTCGTGAACAATAACTTTATGTTTTATTATAGTAGCCGGCACGAGTCGTGAGCAGAAAACACCCAGAACGGAACCCAAAAAAATCACTTGACATTTATGCTCACGACTCGTGGCGGCTACAATACCGAAAACCATATCAGAATAAAAAATGCGTATTTATTAGAACTCTTTTAAGTTTATTTAGTCAAAATGTACGCACTGACAAAAAACTTTTCCTGTATATTAAAAAGTATGTGTGATTTAGTGATGCCCGCTCACCAAGTCACTAGTGGCTGGTACTTAAGTGTATTTTTAAATCTTAGAGACTAAATTGACAATTTCATGAGTCAAACATAAAAAATTATGTGCTTTCGGCACATGGACATACAGCACACTATTTCAAAGTTGGACACAAAGCCGTGATATAAGTCTCGATGCCCTTTAGTAGGTGAAGTCAAGAGACCATACAAGCAATACCATAAACAATGTATAAAAAATTTCGTTCAAAGTCAAATGATTTATTTCAATTAGACCATTAGAAGGCACTTTTAAACGTCAGAACTAGTAGCGGCCACTAGTGACTTTCCTGAGGCTCTCCGACAAAAAAGTCGGTCACCGATTGTGACGTGGATTGGACGTGAAAGAGAAAACAAAGGCTGCCCTTTGTATTTGTTTTCTTAACCGACTTCAAAAAAAGAGGAGGTTCTCAATTCATCGGAATCATTTCTTTTTTAAGTTTGTTCACCGATTCCTCGGTCAATTGTGGACCGATATGGAAAATATATTATTTGTTTGAAAGGATTTAAATATACTTCCAGATAAGTCTCATAGATTTTTTTATCAAAATCGGTTAAGTGGCTGGGTTTCTCAAACAAAAGGACTGAAAAAAAAAATGCCAAATTCCTTTTTTCAGTGTTGTTTATCTTGTTAATATTTAGTATATAATGTACGTAGTATAACTATTATCATGAATTTGGATGGAAGAAAGTAAATATTAAAAAGAGAACAATAAAAATCTTTTTATAATATTAAGTAGGGTTGTAAGTTGTAACGGAACCTCGCCTCCGCCTCTGTAAGTGCGGAACTTCCGCGAGAAATCGTACCTCCGCCTCCAAATTCTTAATTTATTTTGCGGAGTTGTAACAGAGGTTTATTTACGTAGATTTATAACGGGCGTCGTTCGCAATTATAGGCGTGAAATAAAATTTGCCTCTTTTTAATTTCGATAACCAGTAAAGTTTGTATAAGAAAGTGTACCGTCAAACAGGGTTAATAGGGACGCAGGGGTGAATCGGGACCAAATTTTAAAAGCGACTTTACCTTTAAAATAATATTGTTTGTTACCAAAGAGAACTCTAATGTTTAATTTACGATTTAGTGTTCTTGTTGGTACTAAACTGTATTATTTTAACGTTTAAATTCTTTTTAAAGTTCCATCCCTATTTACCCTTACCCTTGTATCACTTCCGCTTCCGCCTCCGTTGACCTCGGCATCCGCCTCCGCTTAGAAGGCTTCCGTTACAACCCTAGTCTAAAGCCCACGCCTTAAGATGCTACTACATGGGTATTGTTCGTGTAAGCTCACCATTATTACAATAAAAGCAATACTTACATCTCGATGTCCGTCTTCAGTTTGTCGCACACTTGGAACGAGTTACACTTGACGAGCGCGCGGCCCTCGCGGTCGATCAGACTCACGAGTTCCAACGAGTCCCGCTGGTTGCATTTAGTTACCCTTACTAACGTTGTTATGACCTGAAAGATAGCACAATTACAGAATGGTAATATTAAAATCACAAAAAATACTCGTAAAAATCAGGATCGAACAAAACGAACAATTTCAGCGATTTAAAAACGTCCCCCAAAATGAGTCAACGTTTCTTTTTTTTAAGCGTTTAAAAAACGATTTTATTCAGAGGACATACGGTCGAATTTGTTTTAAATTATTTATGTTGGTTAATTTTTAACGTCCACGATACTTTTTAATGTAATATTTGTAAGGCCATTCCATCTAGGAGGGACTCTAAAGGTACCCTTTTGAGTCAAAAAAAATTTAGATGTTTTATTAAGTACCTGATCAAAAGTGTGCGTCTCGTCGTTGTACAGAACAGTGCAGTAACAATCGGGCTGGTCCAGGATCTGCAGAAGATCTCTCTCCGCGTCTTTCAGCCTGGAAGGAGTTATCGTGCTATTTCTCTTATTATAACAATTCGCTACGATACTGGTATCCTTCTGCTTGTAAAAAATCGTGTTAGAATCAGATAAATACTTCTAGTACGCTGTAGCAAAGCTGCTTAACGTATAGGGCAGACGGAGCAGCAAGAGATAATGAGTAGGTACTTCCCGGAGACTTCGTCTGTTTAGACATTAGTATTAAGCCAGTCTCAGTACCCCCCAGAAAAACATCATCATCATCTACTTAGCCTTTTCCCAACTATGTTGGGGTCGGCTTCCAGTCAAACCGGATGCAGCTGAATATCAGTGTTTTACATGGAGCGACTGCCTATCTGACCTCCACAACCCAGTTACTGGGCAACACGATACCTCTTGGTAAGACTGGTTGTCAGACTTTCTGACTTTTGACAATCCGTAACCACTGTTAAAGATCTACGAATGACAGCCGGGACCAACGGCTTTTCGTGATTTCCGAGGTACGGGGTTGTCACAGCACCAACTTCCAACCTCCGGGCTGCTATTGAGAAATTCATAATAAAAAAAACCCAATAACACTTTTAGCCCAACCCGGGAATCGAACCCAAGACCCCGTGCTCATCATCGCGCTTGCAACCACGACACCAACGAGGCAGTCCAGAAACATAAAATGGTATAAAAATGATTCTATGTGTTAACTTTCTTTTTTAATCTTATTTTGTTCCTGTAGGCTACTGAAATGTGTATAGAATATACAGTATTGTTCTGTATTTTTCAAGTGAAGACCTGTCAATCTAATTTACAGTTACTAGTCTGGTTTTTTTAGCTCTATGCCTTCCATATTTATTAAATAAATAAATATATTATGTTAGTGTATCTAACTGACCATTAAAAAAAACGGAATGGACTTTAAAAGAGCCTTTGACCTCTTTTCTGTGTTTCTTGTCAGAGTAGTAGGCTAGGAAATAAAGACAAAATTGAATTCTATTTGCACTGATGCTTATGGTACATATTTACCTCAGATCGTTAGGTAGACCAGGCGCATGGTCGTGTGTGAGTAGCCGCAGGCAGTACGTGAGGCAGACCGAGGCGACGATCTTCATTCGTTCTATTACGTCCGGTTTTATGGTAGCCTCGGTTTGGTTCTCCTCTTCTGTAGCCTGGAAATGAAGCTTTTGTTTAGTGTACTGATCTGGAGTGGAATTCTAATATATTCTATGTATTACTTTAATATTATACACACACATACATACACACACATTTTGTTTTGTACTAGGTAACCTACAATTTCTCGTAATTATAAATATTCAAATCTAGTCTCAATCTCATCACAGCGACAATCAATGTAAAAAATGTTGGTAAAATAGTGGCCATTTTGACACATTTTCGTTCGTAAAAGTAAGTAATTGACATTTCGCCACTAACGGACTCAGGGACTGTAGGGAACACTCCCTCCGACCCACCCATGGCCCTTCCAGATCTTGTCATACGGACCGAAATGTATGGCTGCTGCGGACATAGCACCCTTGGCCATCTTATTTTCACTATCCGCAGGCGCTTCTTGATTCCTTACAAATTGGGTAGTAGACACCATTAAATAATAATTCCAAGAGACAACTTCTCTAAAAACACACTTTATTTTAGTCCTGAAAACCTGACTCCTTTAAATTAACTATAAAATTAGATTTATAGTTGCTTTGAAATAAAAAAATAGTTAGTGAATTATGATGACAAAAAAAGTGACGTCATAGTTTAGTATTGTCATACAAAATCTACGGGGAAATCGCGTTTTGACAGCTCATAAAAAGTACGTCAATTGATTAGTGGTGTCATCTGCCCAATTAGCCATGTGTGCCCTGACGTACATTCTCCCCGAATCGGGCAGCACAAACTTTAGCGCCGGGCAGACCGTCTTCAGGGTGTACTCCTTCCTCTTCACTGTAAAGCTTGGTCTGTAATGCATAACTTACAGCGTGCAACTCGCAGAAGGGATCTCTCTTCCACGCCTCGGTGTCCCCGCAGTCGCAGCAGCCGCCGCCGCTGGACTGGCCCATCTTGTACTTGTGATGCCGGTGGGCGGACACCTTGAAGCACTCCACACAGAGCACGCACGTGTTGTCCATGCCTGGAAGGGACACATGTTTTTATTTGCTTAAAAGAGACAAAGGAGGTTAATGCCTTGGGCATTTGGTATCTAGCTAAAGGCACATAATTTAGTCAGAATACTACTGCACTAACATAATAAGAACATTTTCATGACACCCAGAAAAAAGTAATGTTACAAGCGTTCCGTCTTTTCCTTTTGTGGTGTCGAACTTTAATGTAATCAATATCACTTATTCGAGTGCCCGATCGGTGGAAGGCGGACTTAATCTATACTATAATATTATAAAGAGGAAATATTTGATTGATTGTTTGTTTGTTTGTTTGTACAAACAAACATGCATTGAATAGATTCCGAAATTACTAGGCCGATTTGAAAAATTCTTTCACTGTTGGGAAGCTACACTATTCTTGAGTAACATAGGCTATATAACATCACGGTACGACACACGGGAGCGCAGCAGTAACGAAAGTAAGAAAGAAGTAACTAAACGCGGTTTGAACCGCGTTTAGTTACGTGTTTCGTACATATACGCCACGCGGACGAAGTCGCGGGCAGGTCGCTAGTCTTTAGTAAAACTGGTCCAATTACAAAAAATCTTTTACTGATAGAAAGCTACACTATTGCAGAGTATCAAAGGATACGTTTTATGGTATATTTGACTTCCATGCAGACAAAGTCGAGGACAGAAGTTAGTTCGTTACACCGACAAAACTAAGTAACGGATAAGGAGTAAAAGCGCTTTTCTCCATAGGAGAGTTTAGTGGCAGTATATTATAACGACTTACGAATGAAAATTAAGGTGAATATGAACCAATTATTTATCTTATTTTATTATTAAATGACTAAGGTTTTAATTAAATTATTTCAAATTGATTTAAGCAATAATTAATTTTAAATGAACTTAAGAATTGTGTAATTGTGACTTGCAATTCTTTTACCAATAAATGTGCTCATATCTTCAAAGTACTGACCGCATTCTCGACAGCTGTACGCCGGATCGCCCTGCTTGAACACCCGGCCGCATAGCGTGGACCGGCGCGGGAGTGGCGGCTGCGACCCATCACTGTTCCCCCACACGAACTGCTCCAGCGGCTGGATCAGCAGCTTGGCTGCCAGGTCCTCGTCGAATGACCAGTCTGGAATGTTAAGGACCACATGGATTTTTTTTAGAAGTATTGACAGGCTTTTTTCAAATGGAATCAAATCTCTTTATTGCATTCACGTGTACATTTAGTTGGTATAACTAAAAAATAAATTCCAACATGAAACCCGGTTAGGGCACGGCAACATAATAATAACTTTAACATAATAATAATTTTAACATAAAAGTAAGAGTATATATCTAGTATGTGTAATAATTATTTAATATTACATGCGAGATACTCTGCGACCGAGTAAAAACATTTCTGTGTTAAACATTTGTGTGTTGTCTGTGTATTTGTGTGTGTGTCTTTTAGTTTTCTGTTAAATTTACTTTACAATTTGATAAGAGAGAGACGACGTGGTACTGCTGCCAGCCGTTGGGGCACCTGCCCCATTAACAGCGACGCGGACGAGTTTTTTTATTATACAATAATAATTGTAAATAAATTAAAAATTATAAATTTATTAACTCCAAGTTAAACATTTGGTGCAATAGACCCAAGTGAGTTCAAAAATTCTGATTTCTAATTCGTATTTGCATAAGGTAAATACACTTAAGGGTATTGACCCCAACACACAAGCAACCAAGCTGTTCTAACATTTTAAACATTCTGTACGCATTACTAACAAACATTTTATTTGCGAACGCGTTAACCCAGTAAATGTTGTGTAAAAATGCTGCAATGTTTATACAATTGTTTATTTGGTACGCTAGTCGTGCCGGCAAACGATCGCTTAATAGTTATGTAGTGCGATGCGCGCTAAAATCAGTGAACTGAAAAAATATTACGATATAAATTAATTTTTTTGTCGGCATTCTAACAAAATAAAATATCTACGATATATTTATAACGCCTCGTCAACTGCTTCGTTAGCCTAGTGGTCCTAAGCGCGACTGCTACGCTAGAAGTCTTGACTTCGAGTCCCAGATGGAGAAAAGTGTTATAGGGATTTTCTATGAAATTCTCAGCAGCAGCTCGGAGTTAGGATTTGTGCCCGGTCAATGGCAATAGACTCGCCGCCTATTACATGGGACCTAAACATATCGGCGAACTGTGGGTGTATATTAGTATACCTCTGCCTAATCCTCCGAGGAATACAGGCGTGATGGTATATATGTAAAAGCTAGAACATGTCGCGGAGGCGTACAGCGCCCGCCACCGTGTCGTGTTGTAGGTACATGTATTTCAACGAACATGTTTACATGAGTCGACAGTTTCGATTTCAGTAAACAAAGTCGCTGTAACCAAACTTGTGGAAAATTGACAGCGACAGCGGTGGCGCCGCTGTGCCGGCCCTAGATGAACACCGTAAGTAAATGTAACGCTACATACATACAATATCTTTTAAACAAATAGTAGTTAGCTCTTTACAACAGTTAAAGCCTATAATTGGGGAGTTGACGCTTTTAGGTACCAATTATACCTAGTTTAATTGCCTCGTTAGCCTAGTGGTCCTAAGCGCGACTGCTACGTTAGAGGTCTTGGGTTCGATTCCCAGGTCGAGCAAAAAGTGTCATTGGGTTTTTCTATGAAATTCTCAGTAGCAGCTCGGAGTTAGGATTTGTGCCCGGTTAGTGGCAATAGGCTCGACCCCTATTACATGGGACCTTAACATACCGGCGAACTGTGGGTGTACACAGGTACACCTCTGCCTAACCCTTCGGGGAATACAGGCGTGATGGTATGTAATTCCTAGACACAACTGATTAATCACGAATTTAATTCACGATAATCAGTCCATTAATATTGAATTACTTGACTGAAGTACTTACTATTTATTTATTTACTGATTGAAATCAATAAATAGTTACTAGTCAATTGAATTGGCAAATAAATACACTTTACTATAGCTATACAAAATCTATGTGGGAGTCGCGTTTTGACAGGTCATAAGAAGTATATCAAATGGCTGGTGGTGTCTCTGTCTAGTACCCTTAGGGATCGCATGCGCCAGTCGGAATTATCTTATTAACTCCTTGTTAGTTGTTAACTAAGCACGTTGCTGTGTTTCGGCTCGAAGGGTATGAGTGCCGGTGTAATTACAGGCACATGAGACATTTCAACTTTGTCTCTGGGATCACACGCAATTGCAGGACCTCTAGTATTGCAGATGTCCACAGGCAGCGGTCACCACATCAGGTGGGCCGTCGACGTCGTTATTTGCCATGCAATGATATTCAAAAAAAAAAAAAAACTACGAGCCCATTATGTACAACATAATAATAATAATTAACCTCGTGTTAATTTTAGCAGCTCTGTGATAAGATTTTGCCGCAAGTCGGCCGATCTTGACCCGATAACTTAATAACTTACATTAGAACATGAACATTTGATAAAACAATGTTATTGCTGAGATTTAAAAGATATTATTATGAGATCATTCAAAGAAGATTCATAGAGATCACCTCTTGAAGTGCAGTTGTGCCACTAACCCCGATTTTTGAAGTGAATCTGATGTCAAAACATACGTTATCAGCTGTGATTTGTTGAACATATTAATAACAGCAAATCAAATGAATTGACACGAGATTTGACAACAGATAGCCTTGAATAAGCTTAAGAAACATATCGAAAAATTCAAAAAATATCTGATAAAACGAAATAATAATAATATGCGAATCAAAACAACAGAACGGTAGCCTAGTGGTCCTAAGCGCGACTGCTACGGTAGAGGTCTTGGGTTCGATTCCCAGGTCGAGCAAAAAGTATTATTGGGTTTTTCTATGAAATTCGGATTGAATTAGGATTTGTGCCCGGTTAATGGCAATAGGCTCGCCCACTATTACATGGGACCTAAACATACCGGCGAACTGTGGGTGTACATTGTTACACCTCTGCTTAACCCTTCGGGGAATACAGGCGTGATGGTACGTTGTTATGTCAAAACAACAAAAAATTTCCCACTGAAATATCGTGAAATTTTTACTTAAAAAAATAGACATAGGTACACGCTGAAATTTTAATTGTTGTTTTTCCGCGACTGATCGATTTTCCTCCAGAAAAACTATAGAAACAGATAAATGTTTTCTGTATTCAAATGTATAGGTACATATTTCAGCCACCCAGCAGGTGTTCCGGTTTGGAGGGTAAGAGGGCTGGAATAATAACAGGTACCTACGGTCAGCGTCATCAACTGGTTACCCCTTTTCGAACAAACTTTAATGCACGAGGTGTAACCAATTGATGACGCTGTCTGTACATGACACATGCTCTTATGTTCTTGGTTCTGCTGATTTTTTTAGACGAGAATGGCCACTTCCCGCCCCATGTAGCCCATGGGGTGGGAAGTGGCTGGAGTCTGCTTGTTTACTATCTAAGAAATAAGATTTCAGTTCTATCGGAGTATTTTATAAAAAAAAATTGGTGAATTTAGATGTAGTAAGCCGAATTAGCCACTTACCACAAGCTCACATCACCTAAATACACCGAGAATGAAACAAAATACAACAGCTAGCTTTTTATTATATTTTTGTAACTCACCCAGACATGTCCTATTGGGTTGTGGAGAGTATATCCTGGGAACAGTGACCCTCCAGTGGTCCAGGAAGTGCGCTGGCGCCAAAGCACCTTCCTCCAACCTGGACCTCCATAGCTCCACTACAGCGTCAGCTCGCCCGGGCAACGTGAACCTGTCACACATTGTCACTTTGTCACTTATGCACCTATTTTAGTTCTATGATTATAACGTCATTTAGTATTTCAGAAGTCACTGATAATAAGAGCACAGATTATGCATTATAGTTAGTAGATTTTTTCTTAATAAATAATATTAAATCGTCAATTTTTCACAAAAACATATGCAAGCACGGCATTTTTTTCCGTCTTCCAAACTCTTGACATTGGTCTCAATTTTTTTTGTCACCATTGACAAATAACGGAACGAATTAAAAAATTTAATATTCAATAAAGGGCAAAAACCTAACGACCTTTCGCTACGGTAGTAAACAGCGTACTGTCTAAAACCTGGCACCGCGCCACCAAGCAAATCTATTCTATATTTAAAAAAAATCTAAACAAGAATAAAGATCAAGAACAAATAAAAACAATACAAAATGTAAATGTGCAATATGACATTTAATTGTTTGTTTATAAAGTTCAAAGTTGTTTGTCCTCATGACCTGTAAGTTATTGGTTTTTTTTACATGAGTCATTTTGCCAAATGTCTACGATGCATTGTCATTATTAGGCGATAGAATTTGAGAGGTATTGATTGAGTATATTATTTATTGGAATGTTTGTTGCTATGTTACATTCGGAAGTATTGGAAAACTGATGAATGGGATAATAATGTAAGGGTTTAAGTCATTGCACGGTAAAATATCGATTGGAAGCCTCTGAAAAGGTCAAGTTCATTATGACAACCTTCTGAACGTCGACATTCAAATAGTATAATTATATACCAATATCAAAGCAATTGCCTGGAAATACGCAGACTTATTGGACCATCATAAAGAATCTATACTAATCTTACGTGCTTAAATGCGAAAGCTTATTTTTTTTTTTGAATGGGGAATCATCTAATGACTTTCCCCGCCCTGGGCGGGGCGGGAGTAAGTGTCGGTCTTTTACTGACTAAAACCCATTCATGTTTCTTCTTATGCCCTTTGCGTTTTAGGGGCGCGGTATCTCTTACGAAAAACCCGCAGCCCCGGCAGGCAACGGCCCTGAGTGGCCCCTTCAAAATTTGCTGACATCTGTTTGAGGCGCGCATGGAACACGAACGCGCCGTCGACACGGCCTGTCGTTATGCAACGTACGGACGGTGAACTACCCATTGCTCATCGTCCACAGGGCCGCGTCTACGGTGGCCGGGAGTCGGCTCGCGGCTCCCAACACCCGGAGTGTCTACCGCGGGCGAAACTTTGGATGGATGGATGTTTGTTTAAATCAACCAAAACGGCTTAATAGATTGGGATGAGGCACAGAGATATATTATAGTCTGGAATAGGCTTCTTTTTTATCAATGCAAAGGTGAGTTTGTTTATATTTATTTGTTTGTTACGCTTTTACGTGTAGACCACTGAACCGATTTTCATAAAATTTGGTAAAGATTAAGCTTGAACCCCAAGAAAAGACATACCTACTTATTAATTTGCGACTTAGTCTGCGGTAAGTCGATAACCGACATTCCAAAATTGAACCAGTACATATAAAAAACAAGAAGAATATGATAATATTATGTTACAGAATTGTATTGGATTCTATTCCCAGGCCAAGCAAAAAGTGTTATTGGGTTTTTCTGTGAAATTTTCAGTAGCAGTTAGGAGCTAGGATTTGTGCCCGGTTATTGGCAATAGGCTCGCCCCCTATTACATGGGACCTAAACATACCGGCGAACTGTTGGTGTACTTTGTTACACCTCTGTCTAACCCTTCGGGGAATACAGGCGTGATGGTATGTTATGTTACAGAAGGTCCTAGGTACAAAGGATTCGGTAAATGAACTTCAGCGGTACATTAGACACACACCGCGTCACCTTCCATTGTCAATTCGACTCTTAAATCTTTATAATTAAGTACATAATTCAATAGATGCTAATAAGGTCGATTACACGATAAACCGTCTACTTTATAATTAAATACCTATAAATATATGATGATTACCCGTCTATATGAAAACGACAACATTACCGACAGAAATAATTTTGAGAATCAGTCTAGTAGTTTCCGAGATCGCTTCGCACATACCGAGATTATTATAGAAAGGGGACAAATAGATTTATAGTTGAGACTTTTTTTTATAGAGACTTGTTTCTAAGAAAGCGACGAATAAACATACTGACGACACAGCTGGAGGCTAAATATAATTGGCTGTGGTCAAATTTTACGTATGTATTTACTGTGAGACAATTCGGACAATTTTTTTATTCTCTTGCCTATGCTGTCCCGCTGCTGATTAAAGGCCTCTCCCAAGTCCTTGAACCCGCGCCACGTCAAACCAGCACTCACGGTGCAACATACATACATACTATCACGCCTGTATTCCCCGAAGGAGTAGGCAGAGGTATACCAATGTACACCCACAGTTCACCGGTATGTTTAGGTCCCATGTAGCCTAGTGGTCCTAAGCGCGACTGCTACGTTAGAGGTCTTGGGTTCAATTCCCAGGTCGAGCAAAGTGTTATTGGGATTTCTATGAAATTCTCAGTAGCAGCTCGGAGTTTGAATTTGTGCCCGGTTAATGGCAATAGGCTCGCCCCCTATTACATAGGACCTAAACATACCGGCGAACTGTGGGTGTACATTGTTACACCTCTGCCTAACCCTTCGGGGAATACAGGCGTGATGGTATGTATGTATGTCACACCGAAGAATTTTTTGTTTGTTTGATCGCGCTAATCTCAGAAATGAATGGTCCGATTTGAAAAAATCCTTACGTGTTATATAGCCCGTATATCGAGGAAGAGACGTTTTATATCACGCAACGAGCCGAGGGAGCGGAGCAGTAACCAAAGGCGTAGATTTGAATAAATCATTCACTAAAACGCCTATAGTTTTTGTTACACAAATTAGTAACAAATGATTGCTTCGGCTTCCCTCTTTGGACAATTTACCCTTCGCTAGTGGTTGGTATAAAGGCACTCATTGCGGGTAGACTTGCCCAGGAGTTACTGTGCACGCAGTTGCCATGACCTGCCCAATCTATTGTTCTTGTATATCAATAGCCCAATCCCATTTGTCCGTCTGAGTCTGTTGCCGCTCCAGACTATTTTGACGATCATATTTTAAGATTCTGACACACTCCACGCTATGAATAAGATATAAATAAGGCATGTGACACACAAATTAGGGCGCAGTTCCACTACCGTCCACGCGGTCCACGATGTGCACACCCACGTTGCTTGTAACTTTTTTAAGGAGGGGAAATCATTAAATGACTTCTTCCGCTCTGGTTTGTCAAAAGGGAGTATCAGACTCTCACTGACTAAAACTCATCCGGGTTCCTCCTAATGCCCTCTGCGTTCCAGGGCCGTGGTAGCTATTTCGTACAAATTCCGCAACAGATCACGCGTGCCTACGTTTCCACTAAGGTACATTGAAATCACGAATATTCGTGGTCACCCACGGCCACACTACGAACGGATGCATGGTATGCTGATAGAAAAAAGAAACGGACCCACGCTGCTTACGTGCGTAGTGTGTGCGTGCAATGTAATAGTAGAGCTCTTTGTGCAGGAGCTCGTCCGGAGAAGTATTACCACCATACCTATTTTTGCCGCAAAGCAGCGTTGTTGTGTTCCGGTTTGAAGGGTATGGGTGCCGGTGCTGGTGTAATTACAGGCACATAAGACATTTCAACTTTATCTCTGGGATGGCAACGCATTTGCAGGGCATCTGGTATTGCGGATGTCTATAAGTAGCGGAGACCCGTTAACATCAGGTGGGCCTTCGACTTGTTTGCCATCAAAGGACTTAAAAAAACCCGCCAAGTGCGAGTCGGACTCGCGTACGAAGGGTTTCGTACCATTTTCTATAAAAACGGCAAAAAAATCACGTTTGTTGTATGGTAGTCCCCCTATATTATTATAAATATTTATTTTATACTGTTTTTTAATATTTGTAGTTATGAAAATTTTAACTGTCTAACTGTCACCGTTCATGAGATACAGCCTGATGACAGGCGGACACACGGATGGACGGACAGCGGAGTCTTAGTAATAAGGTCCCGTTTTACCCCATGAGCGCGGAACCCTAAAAAAAACTGTGGGCCGGTACTACGCAGCAACTGTGGGCCGCATGTATAGCGTATGCACTACTTAGCGTTTCACAACGCTGCGTGGATGTCATAACCGAGCAAACCACGCGTCTATCAATGACGTCACCAACCACATAACGTATTCGTGGGTCTCAGTTGCAGTCTTTTAGTCGACGATATCACACACTTTCATATGAAGTCGCTGGCATAAGTTATTTTTTTTTATATGATAGCTGGATTCATGAGGAGTATAAGCTATATAACATCACGCTTCGACACACGGGGGTGAAACTGTACATGTACTGTAAAACCTCGGGGTATAGTACACCTAGTTGAGCTAGTGTACACACACATAAAAGTCAATGAAATTCTCAGTAGCAGCTCGGAGTTAGGATTTGTGCCCGGTTAATGGCAATAGGCTCGCCCCCTATTACATGGGACCTAAATTATACCGTCGAACTGTGGGTGTACATTGTTACACGTCTGCCAAACCCTTCGGGGAATACAGGCGTGATGGTATATTTATTTTTTATTTATTTAAACTCTCTAATTCTACAAAGCTACATAACTGCGTATTTATCTAAATATGTCATTAACCTACGCATCGTAACATAAACTTGAGCTCGCCAACAGAATCACGATGAGTTGATCGCAATTTTCGTGATTTTCGCACCAATGACGTGTCGTAAATACACTGAAAATGTTTCTCTGCTCTTCATACGCGTTCATGCAGTCAATGCGTGTTCCTCTTTTAATACTAACTTTCGTTAGCTATAAATATGTATAACTAACATTTACATTGTTACGTTTGTTTATCTCGTTGTCTACTGAATTGTAATTTAACATCTTGAGTGGTTTTTTAGATAATTTTGTTAGATGAAATTTTTTGGGTAATATTCTTGCATTAACGTCTAACTTCGTAACTCATTTTTTTAAAAATCTGTACAAATAAATAAAATTGAAGGGTCTGTTTGTAACTTCAAATTACAAGCTTTTCACTAAATGCATATGAAAGTATATACGGTACTAACATAAAAAAAACAATTTTTAAAATTTTTGTCTGTCTGTCTGTTCTGGCTTATCTCTGAAACGGCTGGATCGATTTTGACGGGACTTTCACTCGCAGATAGCTAATATTATAAGAAGTAACTTAGGCTATTTAATTTTTTATCTTTAATTTGAAAAAGAGGGTCCGCCAAAACAAAATTGAAACCAATAAAATAGTGAACGCGAACGAAGTCGCGGGCATCAGCTAGTGTACAATATGTTTAACAAGGTAGACACAAAAATCATGTGATTTAAAAATAATTACTTACACAATGACAAATTTTAAAAGTGCGAGTCGGGATCCTCCCACGAAAGGTACAATATTTAACACTTCATACAAGAAACACATTTCTTGTATAGGGACCCCTATTATTTTTTTTTGTTATTGTGCCCATACTAATACGCTTGTGAAAATTTCAAGGACGTCATTACGGTAGATGGAAAGACAAACAGCGAAGCCTTAGTAATAGAGTGCTGTTGGCACCCTTTCAGTACGAAACACTAAAAACCAAAGATAATTATGACTTAACTCACACATATGTTAATAAGATGACCAACTAATCATCTTTTGTATCTAGAACAGATCATTAACAAGAAAAACTCGGTCAAACGCCATTTTCAATCAAATTTCAACTTTATCACACTACATATAACATGCATATTTGTATAGGCAAGTAGGAGAATGGTTGCTGGCGTACTGCCAGCATCCACTTCAGCATCACTACCTGTTCCCTCAGACCTTGGGCCTGACACTGAACTCATTCAGCGAAGGTTGCAGTTTACACCGGAACGTGTCGTGGCATGTCGAGTGTTGCCAGTTATTTGGCTGTTCAACTATGGAATGGTATTATGGCAATTTGGATCTGGTGTTCAGAATAATAACGTGTGGTTTTTCAATTGTTTTAGAATACCATAAAACCTTTAGCGGCTAAAGTGTATTTTTAAGCGACGAAAAAACGGAGGAGGATCTCTGGTTGACGCGTATTATATATTTTTTAATGTATAATAGATTATATCCACAAAAAAATATAAAATAAAAACTTTTTTACAAAAAAGACAAACGCCTTCAAAAACTAAAAAAGTGAAAAATAACTTAAGCTTTGGAAGTCGGCGGCAATACAAACAACAAACAGAACCAAAGACTAAATTGACAGTGTCATAAGTCAAACATAAAAATAATGTGCTTTCAACACATAGACATAAAGCACACAATATGGACACATAAAGTCAAATCAGTCTCTGAGATTATTTACACATTTGTTTTATTCTGACATACACAACTTGGTATATCTCCAGTTTGTTCATGACCCATTACTGAGTCTAAAAATTAATTTCATCCCTAATCAATGGAAGAAACATCTAATTTGTATAAAATACATGATTAGACATGACATTATTAGATGCCCTTTAGGTGATTCAAAGTACAGGCCTTCCCGAAGACCATTAAACAAAACTTCTCAGACTGCGTAAAGAAACAACGAAATAAATGAAATAAAAATTGTCTTAGACGGAAATAGACTGAGGTGTCTATCATAAACGGAAGTGTGCAAGCTTGCATAAAATGGCTGTTCATACAGGCTTCTCAATGTAGCCCTCTTGATCTTGCAAATTGCATTCACGTCCACGTCTTGCCTGCGAACCCTCAAAATAAGAATGGTCAAAATAAGTGGTCCTAAGCGCAACTGCTATGCTAGAGGTCTTGTGTTCGATTCCCAGGTCGAACAAAAAGACTTATTGGGTTTTTCTATGAAATTCTCAGTAGCAGCTCGGAGTCAGGATTTGTGCCCGATTATTGGCAATAGGCTCGCCCCCTATTATATGGGACCTAAACATACCGGCGAACTGTGGGTGTACATTGTTTACACCTCTGCCTAACCCTTCGGGGAATACAGGCGTGATGTTCGGTGCGTGTGTGTGTGTTGTCATTAACTGCCAATACTGCCCCCATCAAACTAAGTAATTTTGAGAAAAAACATGTACCGGGAATCTATTTTTTTTATGTGAAAAATCAGTTTATGGTAGCGCGCAATGTAACGTACGCAAAACATTGTACTTTCGAGTGCATACAACAGTTAAGTATTGATGTTGCTTTATTTTATAACATTGAAAAATAGATGTCGTGAAAAACGAGACAAAAGGTTGGAACTTTGACATTTAACATCTCAGTAAGGGGTCATTCAAGTATTAAGTAAACGCTAGAGGGGGCGGGGAGGTCTTTGCTTTGCTTATTTGGATGGTACGGGGGAGGAGGCGCCTAGATAGCTATTACGTCAGCAATTTGTTCATTTAACTAATAAACTTGATTTGAATACACTTTCTAATTTACATGAAAATTTGAACAGATATTTAAAAATATTATGTACCATTGTTTACCTACTTACGATCCCAACGGCCGTTCGTAAGTTTATAGTCAAAGTCAAAGTCAAATCATTTATTTCAATTAGACCATTAAAAGGCACTTTTGAACGTCAATTACATGTTAAAATTAAAAATATTGAATCTAGTTATATATTTGTAAAGTATGTATATATTTGTAAAAGCATCTACGGTACAGGAGAAATTCCTGGTCATCACATGCTTAGCCCTTTCCCCAACTATGTTGGGGTCGGCTTCCAGTCTAATCGGATGCAGCTGAAAACCAGTGTTTTACATGGAGCGACTGCCTATCTAACCTCCACAACCCAGTTACTGGGCAACACTAACTAATCAAGAAGTTAGACTAGTTGTCAGATTTAGGAGAAATTCTTGGTAAAAGAAGAAAAACTCTTCAACCATTTCTACGTGTATTTTCTATACATCATAAATAATTATGGACCATTACACACGGACTTGTGTTTTTATAACGCTATTGCTGTTAACGCCTTAAAGCGTGTAATGGACATAGATACGTTATCGTAACCAGCAAGGCTAGTGTTGGTACTAAAAAATACCCAACTTTGAAAATAAACGAAGAAATCTTCCAATAAATTGTTATTTATTGGTCCCGGCTGTCATTCGTAGATCTATGACAGTCGTTACGGACAGTCAGAAGCCAGGAAGTCTGACAACCGCTCTAACCAAGAGGTATCGTGTTGCCCAGTAATTGGGTTGTGGAGGTCAGATAGGCAGTCGTTCCATGTAAAACACTGGTATTTAGCTGCATCTGATTAGAATGGAAGCTGACCCCAATATAGTTGCGAAACAGCTAAGTAGATGATGATGATGTTTCAGTGGTATTAGTTATAAACCATATACATGGTGTAAATAGACATATCACATAGCCGTTAATGTATATACCGCCCATTAATATAAGTAATATTGAGCAAAGTTTTTGCTGGAACACATCTCTTATTTCTGTCGTGAAAAATGCAGTGCAGTATAAAAATATCTTTTATTTTTAAAACATGTTAAAAAATTTTAGAACTTGGACCTTCGATATTTTCATTACCTGACGGTTCCAGGTACAGGCCGGAACAAAAACGTGCCAAGAGCAAATCAGCTTTGCACATTAGGGTTAACTTCTGTCTTACTAACCTCACTTTACAAGAATTGTTGTGTTACACATCACAACGCCTGTATTCCCCGAAGGGTTAGGCAGAGGTGTAACAATGTACACCTACAGTTCGTCGGAATGTTTAGGTCTCATGTAATAAGGGGCGAGCCTATTGCCATTAACCGGGCACAAATCCTAACTCTGAGTTGCTACTGAGAAATTCATAGAAAAACTCAATAACCCTTATTTCTCGACCTGGGAATCGAACCCAAGACCTCTAGCGTAGCAGTCGCACTTACGACCACTAGGCTAACGAGGCAGTTCATTTATTATTTCAAGCTATATTATTAACTTTGCGAAATTTTGCACCACATTTTAATGAATTATCTGACAAATCTGATTCATGCAGTTGACTCTTGCGATCTAATTGAGACAAGTGGTCACTCTGCCTCAATTGCAATCAATGTAACTAATAGAATGTGTTCAAGCAGCAAATCAAGTCTTATGAAAACATATTCAAGTGATAGTAGAAATAGATTTCATTGTTTTCAGCTTACTCATGTAATGAATTGCTATGAGTACCATAAATTTTCACGTCTTCTACTATTAAATATGCTAAAGTATATGTATATATATAAGTTTGGCCAGAGAAGGCAACGTGTAGGGATGAGTAAAAGGCAATGGGGGATGCGTTTGTCCAGAAGTATGACAAAACAGGTTGAAAAAGAACTCCTAATCTGAACGCTTCCTCCGATCTCCAACCGTGAAGACCTCCAGAAAAGCGCTGACGCAACGAAGTTCGACGAGTCCCGAAGAAACGATTCAACTGTCTTAGATCCCGCAACAAAATTAATCAGAAAATATTAGACGAGTAAGAAAAAAACATAATTTCCACTACCAAGAACTAATCTAAAAGTTTCAAGTTTCAATTCCTTCTCTAGTCATCAAGAAATTGCCATTTATAAAAATTCCGAGGAGAAGAGCTAAATAGAATCTCGCAGGAATTCATCATCATCTACTTAGCCTTTTCGCAACTATGTTGGGGTCGGCTTCCAGTCTAACTGGATGCAGTTGAGTACCAATGTTTTACATGGAGCGACTGCCTATCTGACCTCCACAACACAGTTATTAGGCAACACGATACCTCTTGGTTAGACTGGTTGTCAGACTTCCTAGCTTCTGACTATCCGTAACGACTGTCAAAGACCTACGAATGACAGCCGGGACCAACGGCTTTACATGCTTTCCGAGGCACGGGCAAACGGGAATCTCGCAGGAATTACGAAGTTATAAAGTCTTACATTTTATCATCAAGCTGATTAAATTCCAAACAAAAATTATATAATTTCCGTGCAAAGTCTACTTATCATCTTCAAACACATGTCAGGAGATAAGCAAATAGATGTGGGTCAATCAATGCAACGAGGTTCAATATTAACAGCATAGATAAAAAAAATAAACAGTGTACAGTACGGCCGACGTATCTTGGCGATCCTGAAGTTAGCTGTTTAGCTGCGCAATGGATATTTTAGGAACAAATTTGTCTACTGCGCAGCTAATCGTTCAGCTCCAGGATCGCAAAAATACGCCGGCCGTACTGTATGACGTCATAACTAGTCAATCGAGGTTTCCAAAAACTGAAGTACCTAATTGTATTGAGCAAAATGACAATTAATATTTTGTTTTTATTGACTTTGCTTAAATTGTAAGTCTGTTTTATTCAAGTACTAAATATTGGGTAGAGTACGGCTGACGTATCTTGGCAATGCTGAAGTAAGCTGTTCGGCTGCGCAATGGATTTTTTAGGAACAAAATTGTTTACTGCGCAGCTAATCGGCTAACTTCAGGATCGCCGAGGTACATCGGCCGTACATAACCCGCTATTCCCTGCCCCATTGGTCTTTTGGTAGAAAGCGCGACTATTAAGCGTCCGATTCCCAGCTCGGGCAAAAAGTGTTATTAGGTATTTCCAATATGAATTTCTTAGTAACAGTCCGGAGTTTGAAAGTTGGTAGTGTGACACCACTTCACTTCTTTGAGCTGAAATTTTGTGTAAATGTGCGATTTTGTCACAGAGCTGGTCAGATGATGAAGCCGAAAAGTGACTATTGGAACTTAATCACATCTTTCAAGCACAATTTTACCCACTTACGAATATTGAAATCGTAGACGGCCACACCTAACATTTCAACAACTAATCAAATAGTGTGTGGGTCAGAGTAAGCACATAATTTAGAAGATTACAGTGCGGACCATGAATGAGTCATAGACTACCTACCATTATTTTTTATTATTTCTTACCTATTTATGCAAAAACACTAAATTCATTCATATTTTTTACAAAAGCATTGTGTCTACCAATAATGTTTATGGGCGAAATTGATATAAACTCGTTATTTATTCAAAAACTTTGCGGTATGCAAAAATATTCATCGTAAAAATAGTATGTTCGTGTTTTATTTTATTTTATCTACAAAAGAGCAAGTCGTTTTTACAATTCGTTATCTAACATTAATTGATAAAAAATGTGAGCTAATAATTCCAATTATAGTTATCTATCTCAAAAATATTATTACCTACTCTTATTTTAGACTTTGAAACTAACAATTTTGCCATGCATACTCTAGATTATGATGATTTGAAGTTAATTAGAAAAGAACAGCGGAAGAGTAAGAAAAACGACAGTAATTTCTTCAAAAATACAGTTTACACACATACCAACATAGGCTCGCCCCCTATTACATGGGACCTAAACATACCGGCGAACTGTGGGTGTACATTAGTACACCTCTGCCTAACCCTCTGGGGAATACAGGCGTGATGGTATGTTATTATTATTTTCTTTATGTTCAGGTTTTTGAGGTCTTGCTAAAACTATTGGGAGTGTCATAAAAAAAATCACCGCAGGCAACACGGTACGACATTTTAATATACCGAAGCAAAGATAAAACAATATCCATGCAGGGTACTCCTGCCAGGGTTGCGATTGATCGAAAGAGCCACCACGACACTGGAACGCAAAGGGTATTAGGAGGAACACGGACGGGTTTTAGTCAGTAAAAGGCTTACACTGCCGTTCGCTCCGCCCAGAAAAAAAAAAAGAAAAAAATACAGCACTTCGCGTACTTTGGTAACCTAGGTACCCTTCTAAAAGATCGCCTGTAACGTCAAAGCGCTGCTGACCTTCCTTGTGGAGCTGAGATTTACTTCCCAACAGTAGGCAAAATACGAGCAAAAACTTGAAAATTGCGGACACCAAGCCCGTTATACAATACATTACAATACAACAATTTCAATCAAGGTTCTTGTCAATGTAAACGCGTTTGTCTTTTTTATCTTAAGATAAACCAGAAAAACCGATGAAGGATGAAAAACGTAGATAAAATAAAAATAAAATCGAATACCTCTCATCCCAGTCCACTAAAGCCGGATCAGTGATTTGTCCCTTATTATAGCACAGTGAAACTAAACGGAGATAGGAACGCGATATCTTATGAGCCCACACGAACCCTGAAGCAGATTGCACTGCCCTATTTTCATCACTTGCACCACACTCATTTAAATCCATCTCAAGAACAAGTACACAATCCTGCGTAAGTAATTTTTATAGCAAGCCAAAAAAAAAATGAGGAAAAAAAATCACAGTATATGCAAACTTAAACACATTTGGAGTAAGACTAAAAAGTAAGAAAAAACGTAAACAACAACGAAGGCTGTGTTTATCAGAAGCAGGAAACGTCGGAAATTAACGTAATCTTATCACAATCACGTCAAATCTTTATCATAAATGTTTCTGTTACAATGTCCTAGAGAAATCAATATCAACGCGGACGATTATTTAAATAATCAAGGTGAGATTACGTAAGGGAATTATTCACGAACAAAGTAAACAGGTGAAGCTACACTAATCAAGTTAAAACAACTTATTTTAATATCTATAGTGGAACAAAAACATGTAACTGGAATAACAGTTGTAAACATCCCCTTGTGCCTATTGGCCTAGTTCTCTTCTGTCTCCTGCTTGTTTGGAGGGAAGTGGAAATTATATTTTTTCCTACTCCTCCGCTAATCTTTTCTGATTAATTTCGTTTCGGGATCCAAGACAGTTATATCGTTTCTCCGGGACTCGTCGAGCTTCATTGCCTCGGCGCTCTTCTGGCGGTCTCCACTGTCGATGCTGGCTTACAGAAGTTGCAGTGGTTGGGAATAGTGTGGCGGGCTTGTCGCATCAAAAAAAAAAATTAAATAACGCACACTCGATCACCCCAATTAGATAGTTACTAGTAGTTACTAGTAGTTACTACTAGTAGTTCCTAGTAGTACAATTAGTAGCTTCTGCCAGCAACTTCGATCGCGTGGTTTTTTTCACCTGCATTAAGTTAAATTTTTGGTTGCTGCTCCGCACCTATTGGTCGTAGCGTGATGTTACATAGCCTAAAGCCAAATAGATTCTTCCATAAGCCAATAAGATTATTTGCAATTCGAAAAAGTAGTTCCTGAGATTAGCGCGTTCAACCAAACAAACATACAAACAAACTCTTCAGCTTTATAATATTAGTATAGATTTATGAAATTCGTTATTCTAATTTTAGGCGATAGTATAGGGCAGAGAGGCAGATCGATACATTTTATTTACAACTGCATTTTAAACAGCCCTAATACTTTGACTTAAGGTTCAACTTCCGTTTGATTCCACTGGTTAACAAAGAGGTAGCTATTTTTTAGGTAGTTTTATTTAATTTAGGATAATAACTTACCTATTTTAAATAGCTGAAATCGATTCAGTACCGTATTCTGAGCAAACTACTTTCTTTTAATACGTTAAATGTTGAGTTATATTGAGTTAGCTGATAACTTGCGCACGAGTTTGTGTATAAGTGTCTCGCCTGCACGCTTCAGAAATTTATGAACGTCACTGATAGCGTTCAACTCGTGGCTTAAACAACTATTTGATTTTGAATAAAATGATCATCAACGAATAATCATCGCTGAAGTGGAAGCAAGCCGGGCATGTCTGCAGACGGGCCGATGTCCGTAGAGCAGACACGTGTTAGAGTGGAGACCAAGTAAGCACGGAGCAAACGTAGTGTGGGACGATGCTGCATGGTGGACCGACGATTTAAAGGTGGCGGGTAGCGGATGGATCCTGGCTGCCTAGAACCGGGATTGTTGACGCTCTATGGGAAAGACCCACGTTCAGCAGTGAACGCCTATAGGCTGATATGATGATCATCAACAATCATCACCGCATCATCCATAACTCAATTTCATTTGGTGTTGCGTAGGTTACGGTCTTTCTTAAAAAAGCGATTGAACGAGAAACTTAGAAAAATACCAATATTTTTCTAGTCACTTTCATGTTTGGTTTTGTTAATTAGAGTATTATGTTATTGTCTCCTATTCTGAGATGTGGGCCGGCCTTCACAACAGGATAATTGAGCGTAGTTGCCAAAACGATCCAACCCACAATCTATCAATAATTAATCAACTAAATTACTACAAACAATTCAATATGGCCAAATGTGTTTAATTACTATGCAGCAACAATACTGCCGTCATAAGAAAAAGGACATAATTACACGACAAACGAAGTTATCGATTTCCGACTGTAAGTCATTACTTTTTAAGGTTGGAAATTGGTTACTGTAAGTTGTGTAATTACGTCCTTTTTATATGACAGCAGAATAGTTCAAAGCACTTGACGAACCATTTGAACATCCGTACCTACAGTAATTTCTGAGATTAGCCCTAATACAAACACAAACTCAGTACGACAGAGGCCTTGAATTTATAATATGTAATTAAGATTACTTCAAAAATCAAGAATTCGACACTCTGAAATATTGCTTAGTCATATTTCCGTGAAACTGGAAGAGTATGTATTGCAGACGGTAATATATTTACTCTGCAATGATAATTACTCAGATTCCCAGGAAGGCATGCCAAGGTAGACAGTACAGCACTTCCCCTTTTACTTGTATGAGGTCATTCGAGTAGCTGACTGAGTATTTATGACTGAGTATATATATGACTGAGTATTATAGCTTACCCTTTATGCTCAAAATACTCGAATCAAGACATCTTAACAAAATTGGGACAGCTAAGTATGGTGTCTTGGGTTAGACTCCCGTGTCGGACTAAGTGTTTATTGGGTTTATAAATAAGAATTTTTCAGTCGTAGACCGGAGTCCGGAAATTAATGGTGTCCCGTGAGTCGGAAAGCACGTAAGATCATTAGACTGGAAGCCGATGATACCAACATAGTTGACTAAGCCTAGGCAGATTTTATTTTTATTTTCACGATAATAAACGATAATAACTGCCTCGATAGCCTAGTGGTTCTAAGCGCGACTGCTGCGCTAGAGGTCTTGGGTTCGATTCTCAGGTCAAGCAAAAAGTGTTATTGGGTTGTTCTATGAAATTCTCAGTAGCAGCTCGGAGTTAGGATTTGTGCCCGGTTGATGGCAATAAGCTCGCCCCCTACTACATGGGACCTAAACATACCGGCGAACTGTGGGTGTACATTGTTACACCTCTGCCTAACCCTTGGGGGAATTCAGGCGTGATGGTATGTATGTATGATAATAAATTTTGGAAAGTGTGTGATATCGTAGTTATTTATTCATCGTTTTTATTGTTACAACTACTATCTCTCAAATAAAATTTAATGTTAATATGGTATTAATGTTAATTAATTATTCGTTATGCATTTGTTATCGTATCTGTTATCTAAATAGAATATATTGTTGGATTCGTTATTCATATCGTTATCTTCGCATTAATAATCGTTGCATCCCTAATTAACGACTTATTAAAAATATTTTCGCAGTAAAAAATAATTTATAAAAAATCAAGTTACACTAGGAAGATCTTCAGTATCGTGGATGCGCATACAAACATAATAAATTGACACAAACAAATATCTCAAAGATAAACAATCAATTTAAATTAGTAAAACTGCCTCGTTAGCCTAGTGGTCCTAAGCGCGACTGCTACGCTAGAGGTCTTGCATTCGATTCCCGGCTCGAGCAAAAAGTGTTATTAGATTTTTCTATGAATTTCTCAGTAGCATCTCGGAGTTAGGATTTGTGCCCGGTTAATGGCAATAGGCTCGCCCCTTATAACATAGGATCTAAAAACATATCGGCGAAATGTGGGTGTACATAGGTACACCTCTGCCTAACCCTCTGAGGAATACAGGCGTGATGGTATGTTATGTATGTGTTATGCTAAGTATAGATAAGTTCATATAATATTATGATCAGCTAGTTTTTTTTTCTTTGTTTGTTTTTTTCAAGTTAAGATCCATAACTTTAATGTTTTCCTAACACTTACATTATTTTATTACCTAGAATCTAGATCTACGCTATCTTGATCTTCATTATACTTTAAAAATTTCAACTTATTTTTAAACAATTTACGTCATCGAGCGGCCATTGTTTTTGAAAATAATAATAAATTTTTTGTCATCAACTGCGTCGACAAAAAAGTTATTAGTATTCTAGAAACAAAATTAGCTTCTGAATATTTTAGGTATTCTGTATTATAACACGTTATGAAGATACAGTTATAATTTCATGAAATTTGAATACCCACTTGGTACATTCTATAAAAACATGACGGAAAATAATATTATGTCCTTTTAAATAAATTCCAAGGCATTCATTCGGTACCCCTTTTTCTGAAAGCTATTTCTACAAAATTGAAAACGTTCAGTCTCAATCTCATCATAGCGAAATGCATTTAAATTGGAGGAATTTTGACTGACTAGGATTAGATTGCCATCGTTTCTAAAAGCTAGTAGAATTGCCCCCTTCAAGTATTTGCATAGTATACTTCTAAGGTATCCAATCAAAACAGCTTATCTTCTTGATCTTATCTCGAGCCATCAACAAAGTTGCTGTCTTTTCCTAGACACATTCAATTAGGAATCTATTCCCAACCAATGACATACCAATAATGTGCGTAGAATGAATTGGCACACGATTAGCTACAACGCAGGTAATGTCTGACAACTGCAGGCTTGCGGAAGTCAGACAATATTTGTTCCGCACGAAACATAAAATTACCATTGTCTTGAATGAATGAGTATATCCTCAAGAGTCAAGACTCTTGAGGATATACTCATCAAGACTCTCTACACACAGATAAACAAATATTTTTATACTGTAGGCGTCACTGACAGGCCTCTGAGTAAAGCTTGCATGATGGCCTAAGAAACGGTTACGCATGTACTCTTTGAGAGCACAAGCGTCGCCCTGAGGTCTTACCACCATTTCTGAAAAAAATTCAATGAATATTACTTCGTAATTTCAATTGTTGGATTTTAAATTTTCAGCGCTGAGCCGAGGGTCGAAAATCCAACAGTTCGCAAGGGAAAGTAACATTAAAATAATACTGTTCTAAGAGATGGTGGTGGCCCCCCGATTCGGGAAGAGGCCTCGGGCTCACTAAAGTCTCTTGTGAACGCTCTGAGCAGTCTGGGAGGATTAATCTGCATTTGACGCAACCTGGACAGCTAGCACTCGGTAACGCAGAGTTTACTTGAGCAACCCTTCCACCACGATAATGATATCGACTCGAAATGAAGAATCTGCTGTTGGAGAGAAGTGTTCTGGTTAGAATAACGGCAACCATTGCTCACACACAATGGTCCAGCATGGAAAACAAACCAAACCTCCATGATAGTTAGATGGATAAACACACAGATACTATTCACGAAAACTTGCCAATTTACTAACAGCCAAGCCGACAGTGTCATTTACAAATGACTTAGGCAAGCGACTACCGATTATGACATGTAAATAGTTAACTATAGAAATAATTACCAGCGCTTAAAAAACCACATAATTAAACACTAAAAACTTAATACTACTCTGTGCGTGTCCAATCACAGCCCACAGGCATCTCACAGACTGGTTAGTTCCAGACATCAAACCTACTATTATCAGAACAGAACACCAGATATACACTTTTATTTATCCAGATCTGTAAAAACAGGTTTGTAAGAAAACTTCACTATTATATAATTTTAAATGTCTAAGTAATTGCCTTAGAAGTACCATTTTTGTTCTGTTCGTTATACATGGTAAATTATTATTGTAATCTGTGTTTGAATAAATTATGATAATATATGATTTTATCCTAACTAATTCTCGGTTGCAGCTCGGAGTTTGAACTTGTGCCCGGTTGACGGCAATAGGCTCACTCCCTATTACATGTGACCTAAACATACCGGCGAACTGTGGGTGTACACTGGTACACCTCTGCCTAACCCTTCGGGGAATACAGGCATGATGGTATGATGAAATTTATAACTGCATTGGTAAAGATAAACTACGAAAATGGGGTAAAACAAAAAAAAAATTAACATTAGCTTTTGCGCGCGATTTTGTTTGCGATCACCATCATCATTCATAAAATATTTAGTATATAAAACCTAGTTTGGATTTGTGCCCGGCAACAGGCTCGCCCCTATTACATGGGACCTAAACGTACCGGTGAACTGTGGGTGTACATTGTTACACCTCTGCCTAACCCTTCGGAGAATACAGGCGTGATGGTATATATGTATGCAAAAGCAAATAAGGCAATAATTGTGTTTTCATTCTGGAATACTTAACTCCGAAACAAAAGAATAATATCAGTGAAGAACCATTCAATGTCAAGACGGGATGCGGAAGACGATGTACCGGTTTTTATAGCACGTCTTGCAAATCGCTTACCTACTCGTAAAGTGTATATTTTTAAACGCCTGCATTATGTGGAATATATTACCAAATACGCTATTTTATTAATTACTGTGCATTTAAAAATATTAAATGATGTTTTTCTAAAAATGTAACACATCCTTTACATATCCATTTTTTATTAGTTGCTTAGTTTTGTATTTAATTATTTTTGTTTTAATCTCTTTAATTTTATTATTTCATGCCGCTTATTTGTTGCTTATCTTTTAATTAATCGGGATTTCAAGTCCGGGTAATCGCGGACTGATGGCAGCCCTACCATTACTATATGAGAAACGCTAAGAGTTATTTACACGGTTCCCTTGCCACGGAAATTGCTTTTTTATTTCCAGGAAGTTATGAACATATTCATCAGAAGCCCTTGCAAGGGAATAACGATCTACCTGCTAATGAGTTTAGCTTACCTGTCAGCTGGAATCATGTCGGCGGCGTCGTCCTCCATAGATTCATCGCCAACCTCCACCTCCAACTGCACGGGGGGCGGGGAGCTCATGTCCGGTGATCACCAATCGCCAACACCCTGAGACAAACAAAAGGCCTGTTTAATATTTGTAACTTGGTACCAATCATCATCAAATCAGCCGCAGGACGTCCACTGCTGGACATAGGCCTCCCCCATAGATTTCCAAAAAGACCGGTTGGAAGCGGCCTGCATCCAGCGCCTTCCTGTGGTCTTAATGATGTCGTCCGTCCACCTTGTGGGTGGACGTCTCACGCTGCGCTTACCGGTGTATGCTCTCCATTCGAGAACTTTGCGGTCCCATCGGCCATCAGCTCTGCGTGTCATGCCCTGCTCAATGCTATGCGAATATTGGATCCAAATAATGCAAACCCCAACTATAATCCTCACAGATTCAGAACCTCATGATAACTCATTTGACGTTCGATTAAAGATTTATTCGTATGGTTATTGTCAGATAAAATATGAGTATTTTGACAACTTTTAAAGGCATTAGTGTTCCAATTTTTTATAGTAGCTTCCTTTCATGACTTCATCCTCGAGGAAGTCAAATACCTATGTATGCTTTCAAAGACATCCTATGGCATTCGGCAAACAGTAGCTTTTTATCAATGACTGGAGGTCTTTGAAAAAGGAGAAGGCTTTTAGATCCTAGAAAATATATCCAAAAATAACGATATTTACCCAATTGCGACCCAGAAAAGACGAGACAGAACGATTAGGTAGCTGACCTCAAATAAAGATAGGATAAGACAGGAAGAAGAAGAAGGCTTTTAGTCATAGGAGACCACACACCGCAAGAGACAAATTCAACAAAATAACTACATACTAACAAAAATTAAAGATGTATTTCCTTTACAGACCAGACTACTACTACTACGTTATTGAAGGCTATAGCAATATAGACCTTGTTGCTATACACAAATGATTCTTGACTACCCTTCAGAGAGCCCATCAATTATGTATTTCACTAACATTTAACTGGTCCACCTAATATCGATCGCAGCAAAGTTGGGATGGGAACCGGGTCGAAAACGACCTTGACTTAAAAATACGAAAAGATATTTCGCTATTTAGTAAAACCATTTTGTTGTAAATCCCAGCATTCAATTTAACCGCTTTGTGTATTTGGATGTTATTTGATCTTAATTTGAAGAGGGTCGGCCCTATTATTATTATGGTTTGTGTAATATTTGTTTATATCGGCTTATTCAAAACGGAATGGAAGAAGAAAACGTGTTGTGCCTTATTCAGGAAAAACTGATGGCACGGTTTTAAACCAAGTGCTTACCAAGTGGGTTCAAAGTTGAATACGTAGAATAGGGGCAGCGCGGTTTTGCGGTATAGTGTTTATTACAACATACCACCACGCCTATATTCCCCGAAGGGTTAGGCAGAGGTGTACCAATGTACACCCACAGTTCGCCGGTATGTTTAGGTCCCATGTAAAAAGGGGCGAGCCTATTGCCATTAACCGGGCACAAATCCTAACTCCGCTGCTACTGAGAATTTCATAGAAAAACACAATAGCACTTTTTGCTCGACCTGGATTCGAACCCAAGACCTTTAGCGTAGGTAGCAATCGCGCTTAGGAGCACTAAGCTAACGAGGCAGTTTTTGGACCACTTCGTTTAAATTCGTCGTTCTATTCCAAATATAACAAAATTCGTACAGTCTATCTTGTGTTCCTGGTTACGTCAGATGCGATTCCCAAACGCGGTCCGACGGTACCGACCAAGTTTATCTTGTTTTTTTTTTTTCAAAAACGAATTGATCACAGTCCAACAATAACTGAACCTATTAACATTACAAGAAATTGAAAAATTCATGAGCAATGCTGTACGTATGACCTAGGGTTACCAACTGTACTATTATATTATTGTGATGATAATGTCAAAGTCAAAGGCTCATTCGAACGTCAATCAAAAGGTAAAAAAAAATAATTCAATCTAGTGATGATGCCATCTAGCCTATTTCGGCCACAGCGACTGCAATTCGGGCTTCCCTTAAGTGGTTAACGTAGATAATATGCTGCTATTTCATGGCCCTCATGTGAATAGCATATCCAACCTTTTTAACCGACGAAAAATATCGGAGAAGGTTCTCAATTCGACGCGTATATTTATTTTTTTACGCATAACGTATTACAGAATAGTCCGATTTTGATAATTCTTTTTTTATTGAAAAGGGTATAACCCCGAAGTTTATCACATGTAAATTTGAAACAAAAAAATTCTAAAATCTCACAAGTACAAACAGAACCAAAACCGCTGACTTGCAAAGCTAAAGTTATTTTTCACTTTTTAGTTTTGAAGTCTTTTTTGTAAAAAAGTATTTTTGATATATTGCACTGTACTGTCGAGTCTGGGTGCTATTCACTTTTACTTAATAGAAATATTGCATAGTACTTAAAAATAATAAATACTATCTTTCAGTTCGATGAATCAATCTTTAATTTATAACACCGTAAAATATAGTTTTTATTAAAATATATAACTGCCTCGTTGGCCTAGTGGTCTTAAATGCGACTGCTACGCTAGAGGTCTTGGGTTCGATTCCCAGGTCGAGTAAAAAGTGTTATTGGGTTTTTCTATGAAATTCTCAGTAGCAGCTCGGAGTAAGGATTTGTGCCCGGTTAATGGCAATAGGCTCGCCCCCTATTACATGGGACCTAAACATATCGGCGAACTGTGGGTGTACATTGTTACACCTCTGCCTAACCCTTCGGGGAATACAGGCGTGATGATGGTATGTTATTAAAATATATACTTGTAACAATTATATCTTGGTATTTTCTTTCTCTTTCCATAAAATACTATGTATTGGTAAGTATACTATATGTATGAGGTGCAGTTGTGCATGCTCATCAAAAATATAAATAATAATGTATACTAATATTATAAAGCTGAAGAGTTTGTTTGTTTGGTTGAACGCGCTAATCTCAAGAACTATTGGATTGAATTGGAAAATAATTTTTGTGTTGGATACTTCATTTATCGAGGAATGCTTTAGCTTTATAACATCACGCTACGACACACGGGAGAGGAGCAGTAACCAAAAACGTAACGTAACGCGGATGAAAAAAAAAAACGCTAACGAAGTCGCTGGCAGAAGCTAGTAATCAAAAAAAGTTACGACAACTGATCATTAATTAATAAATTATTATTTTTTTGTTTCAGTGACAGTATTCCAGAATAAACCGCTTTCAAAGAACCGAATCGCCGCGTTGCAAAAGCGTGTATAAATACTATTAGAATCAACTGAAGAAATGTTGGCAACCCTAGGACTTATGACCTGAAACAAGCATCGCACTTCAGAAATTGCTTTGTACGACACTTACATAGTAATTTGCGTCAGATTCACATGATGAACTCTACCGAGTCAATGACCTGCGACACCTTTGACAAGTGAATGTAGGCTTTCTGTCTGCGTTTTAGAATTTTATTTACTGTGGTTGGGATTAGGAACATTTCTTCATGCTGTGCAGTGCGAGGGCGGGAGTTTTAATTTACACCAAACACTACATGAAACGCACTCAAAATATTTCACGAATTACGACAAAAAAGTATAAAAAAATGTTCTTAATTTTTTGTTTATCGTTTCCATTTTTTTTTTATGGATCCCTATTGAATAATACCTACATTTCGACGATGAAACTGTCCTCTTGTCGCCCCCAGGATTAGAGCAAATAAATTGGCAAGGCGTAGAGCAAATTCGCGATAGATGGAAGAAATAGAGGGATTGGACAGCAGTGGGACAGTCTGGGCTAGTTACAATAATAATATAATCTATATTAATATTATAAAGCTGAGGAGTTTGTTTGTTTGGTTGAACGCGACAATCTCAGGAACTGCTGGTTCTAATTGGAAAATTATTTTTGTGTTGGATAGTCCATTTATTGAGGAAGACTATAGGCTATATACCAACACGCTACAACACATGGAAGAGGAGCAGTAACCAAAGACGTAACTTAAAGCGGGTGAAAAAACCACGCGAACGAAGTTGCTGGCAGAAGCTAGTAATTGCAGAAAACTCAACTCACGTATTGGATGAAGACACTAGCTCCTATAACACAGGTACTATAATACCTAGCGTAAGAGTCAGGGAATCAATCATTTTGTAAAAGATTTTTATGTAAATAAATTATTGTATTATTATTAATAGCTTCACATTAGCTGTCATTTTTCGCCAGAAAAGAGCTTGAATGGATTGAAACACAGGATAAAAGATTGTTTGAGAGTCCGTCATTAATGAAGATAAAACGATGAAACTTGTATTTATGCCCTTAATAAAAATTAAAGTAATGTTTATTTGTGTTTAAAAAAAAAATATCTTAAAAATAAAAAAGGCTGTTCAAATTAACTATTCCACGTGGCCGAGGTCGAGGGCAAAAGCTAGTTTGCTGTGACTTGTTACGATATCATCAAGAGTTTCCAAACAAAATTTTCTCTCTCAGAAAAACTCGGTTTCAAATTTCAATCTAGCCAGCGTAGAATGTTTTGATTATGTTTCTCATAACCTGGGGGCCTACCACCGCTATTTTTCAAAACAGTTTTATTTTAATACTAGCGAACTGCCCGCGACTTCGTCTGTGTGGCTTATTTCAACCGCGTTAAGTTACGTCTTCTACTGCATCACTCCCGTGGCTCGTAGCGTGATATTATATAGCCTATGTTACTCAGAAATAATGTAGCTATCTATTAGTGAAACGGTTACGATTGGTCCAGCAGTTTAGGAGCTTATTCGGTACAAAGAAACAAACAAAAAAATCTTTTCTCTATATAATATTAATATAGAAGTATAGATTTCTAATTAATGTTGCGCACCGTTGGATTTGCGATTTGTCAATGCTCGACTTTCGCCCAGAGTTGGACATCCAACTGTGGAAAGGACAAAGTAATCTGTTAATATAAATTATAATGCTGAAGAATTTGTTTATTTTTGAAGGCGCATATCTCAGGAACTACTATTCCGATTCTAAAAACTCTTTCGCTAATAGGAAGCTATGTTATCCCTGACTGATATAGGCTATATTTTCTTATCATAAAATTCGGGATCCGTAAGAAAATTCACGCTGACGAAGTCGCGGGTATATGGTCACCTAGAACGCCTTAAAGAGATGACAACATGTTCGAAAGAGATACGGCGCCCCTGGAACGCAAAGAGCACAAGAAGGAACACGTGTGGGTTTTAGTCAGTAAAAGTCTGACATTAATGACGGGGGACCTCATTTTATGATTTCCCATCCGGAACAAAAAGAAAAGGCCCCTACCAAAAGATCTTTACTACTTTTGATACCTTCTTAATCTTTTTTATCTGAAAATTTCGTAAAACTAAATTCGCATTTTGGTAGCTTGTCATCGTAACTCAGTCTCAGGATGTCACCAAATTGCAGAAAGGATAAGCATCGGTTAAAATGTGAACCTACCTTTATGAACGGCGGACTGAGAGGTACACGCCCATGATAAACTAATTTCCATATCCCCAGCATTACTAATTAAATTAGGATAAGCTATTCATTACTCTTAGCATCACGTAATTTCATGATAACCTGGTGAGATATTAGATATTAAGAAGTTAGCCTAACTAATTTGACCTTTGATTTCCCGTCTCCGTCTGTGTTGAGAAGAACGCATGGCAGTTATTTCATCCTTCCTTGAAAGACACATACCATCACGCCTGTATTCCCCGAAGGGTCAGCCAGAGGTGTACACTGACACCCACGGTTCGCCGGTATGTTAAGGACCCATGTAATAGGGGGCGAGCCTATTCACATTAACCGGGCACAAATGCTAACTTCGAGCTGCTACAGAGAATTTCATAGAAAAACCTAATGACACTTTTTGCTCGACCTGGGAATCGAACCCAAGACCTCTAGCGTAGCAGTCGCGTTAAGGACCACTAGACTAACGGTGCAGTAACAAAAGGTCCTTGAAAGGATTTTTAAAATTTAGAATTTACCATTATCTGCAAGAACACAAATTGTTTAACATATTGAACATGTAAGCGAAAAGTTTTAGGGGCACAAAAGCTTTTCGCCAACACTGTTGATTTTCATAAAGCCATATCGGCAACTGTTAGAACATAACATCTTCGAAATTTCATACAAAATCAAAAAGCATCCCACTGTAATATATCACTGTATATATTGGGTTTGATTCCCAGGTCGAGCAAAAATTGTTATTGGGTTTTTCTATGAAATTCTCAGTAGCAGCTCGGAGTTAGGATTTGTGCCCGGTTAATGGCAATAGGCTCGCCCTCTATTACATGGGACCTAGACATACCGGCCAACTGTGGGTGTACATTGTTACACCTCTGCTTAACCCTTCAGGGAATATAGGCGTGATGGTATGTTCATGTGTTATGGTTATGACAGTTTTTATATAATGTTGGTGTAGATCATAAATAAAATAATCAAGGTGTCTAACATTTAAATTGTATGTAAAAATGTATGACAGTTATTTTTATTATTATTAATGCTGAATATATAAAAATCAACCAATCACCTGATAAAAATAAAGGGCTTAAGTATTTTATTGACAATAATTAATGTTAAAGGTGGAAAAAAAACATACTTAGTGTGGGCTAAAATATTCCATTAGCAGTGTGCACTAAATCACTTTTACTTTGCTTTATGATAGCAAGTACACAAACACTTTTTTAAATAAGAATAAAAATGGAGTAACTTATTTGGTACACCTTATTGAACTGATTTTTCTTTTAATAGAGTTACAAGATAAACTAAGTAAGTAAAACAAACCCTATCTAAAATTCCTACTAAATTACATAAATCAATACTTGCCATATGTTTCATAATCTAAAAGGAAAATTATCAGTTAAATATTGTATTGTAGGTAATAAGTAATAACACATTATATAAATAAATGCATTAGATACAATATAGTAAACAAAAAAAAACAAGTTTCCCCACTGATGTCATATATGAGATGTTTATAAATAAACACAGTGTCATATGCTAATTCCAGGAAGGTATTAAAAATTCTGGTACTTTGAAAGAAGTGGAAGGAGAATAAATAGGCCTTTGGTCAACGAGGTCATTGAAACAAGAAATATTTCCACTTTGCCCCGCCAAGCCACCGCACTGATGTGAAATCTAGAATCCACCACATCAGATGAAATTAATGGGGCATATTCCACAGCATAATTTTGGGCAGTCTACTTTACCACAGCAGGGTGAGGGGGCTTGGTAGGGCAAATGGAAGTACTTGAAACAAGCCTAGTAATAAGACTGACCACAAGGAAGTTTTGAGTTTTAAGTTTGGGTGTATAAGTAGTTTGGGAAGATTAATCTGCTTCTGGAGAGAGGTGGGCTGGTGGGAATGACGGCTGTCCTGTATTTTATACAATGGTCCACACTTAAGGAATGAGTGAGGAAACCAAACCCATAGAAGACAAAACATCTACCATACTATATTTTCTTTTTTACCTTGGCTGACTGGTAGAGAAAGACTTAGGCACCTATTCGGCCTGTATATCCTTACAGTTTAAACAAATAATTTGCAATATTTGTTTATTTCCCTCTAGACACCATGACACAGCATTTATTGATTTTATATTTAGCTTGTATGATTACAAAATGCTTAAATATACAAATGCTGATGTTGTCAAAGGAATAGAGCAAAAGTATGCAAGTAATTTTGTCTGGTCATGACCAGATGTGATTCTAAGATTGATGATAATGATAATGGTGACGAATAGTGAACCTTATGTAACTCTCATGATGTAGTAAAATCATTGAGGACTTTCAAAATATTAACATTTTATCGTTTTTGTTGTATACGTAGATTAAGTGATTTATAGCTTGCTGCCGTAAGGATTGGTAAGACAAAATATAAGCAGGTATGTGCCATGCCAACAGTTGTAATATTCATACACATACATATCAAAATGCTTCAATAAATCTCATTTAACAATACAGACCATTGTCTGCATGATTTTCGTAAATATTTACATTTGTTCGCACGGAACAATGGGGAATGCGTAGATTTGTGAAACCAATGATGGATCTCATTGAACTAAAAAATATTGCTACGGTTTCACATGATTAGAAAAACTAACCAACCTCACGATGCTGTGCAATTGATTATGTACAGCCACAACAAAAGAAATGGATAGTTACGTACCTTCGCTTCTCGAAATGTGTTTAATCATGCAACTGTCACAACCAACGTACTGCTGTGAAGCGCACAATAATACACCAACTGTTCAATAATCAATAATATCAACAGTTCACAAATGCACTTTCATCACAAAATTTTCACGCCAGAAAAATTTCATGACCATTGGCACCAATCCACGAAAATTTTTGACATTTCATCAGACACAGTCCGATGAATACACACCAATGAATTTAACAAAGACAACTATCGAATTTATTTCACAATTGCACCAAATTAATCACTATTATAGTGAATATATTTTATTAACTAGATGGTATTCATTAGAAAATATGATTGAGCCTTTTATTTAAACAATAAAAATAAAAATATGCGAATCAATCGACGGTCGACGGATGCCCGAAGCCCGAACGAGCAAGATCCTCTTTGGCAAGATCCGATTCTGTCCGAATCTGTGCTAGTGAAGTGAAGTGACTGAAATCATAAACGTAAATATTGATCATAACAACCGGTATTTGCCGGGAGTAAGATTTATCGTTTTTTTTTGTTGCTGTTATTTCTAGCTCAAATAAAATTGCAACAGTTTATTGTAATGTAATAAATTTTAACAATAGAAAGTGGATTAAATTGGACCGCATGGGTGCAATACTTGCGTTCATAATTATTTTTTAACCGGCTTCAAGTAGATGGAGGTTCTCAATTCGTCGTGATTTTTTTTTATGTTCCCGATTATTCCAAGATGCCTATGGACCGATTAGGAAAATTCATTTTTTATACCTTACTGGTGGTTCTATAATAATTTTGCACCTCGAGAGTGCAGCAAATTGCTCAGTTTTCGGTGTCCACCAAGAGAATTAGGCCTTAAACAAATAAATACCGATGAACGGAGCATCTGAAACCACCTTCTCATCACAAAACTCCTCAAAGGGTTACTATTATAGGTCATCTATGGTCTTCAGCATCTGTTCGAGTCTCATATTCAATCTCTCTGCAATGTTGCTTTCTTGTTAGGTGGTATCTTGTTAATTTACGTAGTATTACCGTTAATGGATTTGGATGACAGGAAGCTGATGCCTACTAAAAAGCGAAAAAAAAAATGGTGGCAATACAAAACAACAAACAGAACCAAAGACTTCCAAAGCTAAAGTTATTTTTCACTTTTTAATTGCCTATTTTCTAATGCTGTCACATAGCATAGCTTATTAGGTCGTTGATGACCGAAGCAGACGGGTTCAAATATTGAATTGAATGATCCTATGACAACTTACAGCGGCATAAAACGTTTTGTACGGGAACAAATCGGCTAATATACATTATGGAAATAAGAATTATTTCTTATTTCCTCGGCCCGTCGACTGTCTTTTCTGAAGTGATGCATAATGAGATACTCTCCTGGTAAAATATCAGCAAATAAAACAAACGCTAGGAAACATTAAACAATAAATATTAAAATCATTTAATCAATAACAAAATGCAATATTTAACTATCCTAATTCATAACTATAAAAATATAACACAATACAACATCACGCTTGTTTTCCCCGAAGGGTTGGCCTGAGATGCATAGTACACCTACATTAGCCATTAAAAATATTATTACGAATAATTAGGATGATTCCTTAGCCTTGGGAGTTGAAAAGCCTAAAGGAGGATAATTATTTAACATCTCAGACATAGTTGAAGGATATAAAGCCATGAACTTGAATCTTTCGCCCATCTTCGTCGGTTCCACTAGCATTTCGTAACATTTCTCAATTTTTTCTCTGTCTTCATCTGACTTTGCGTTATCCATTAGAACCTGGAAATAATAAAATAGTCTAGAAACCGAAATAGGAAGAATTGAATTAAAAACTTTTCAATGTAGTCATGTCTTTTTTTTTTCTTAAATCTATGTTAACCCATATCATCCCAGTGTTCCATTTTTGAAAAACACTAATTTAAAAATGCGTTCAGAAATTATAATAAAAAAGTAACCGTTTCAAAAATGGAACACTGGGATGATATGGGTTAATACCATATAATAAATAGGATGCAGGGGTGATCAAAACGAAACCAAACGGATTAATATATTGGTTTAAAAAAAGGAGCCTTTTTTTACCTAATTATAATTAACTATTAAGTGTACATGAATATTAATATCATTTCATACACATTTTTATTGCTTTAGTTTCATGAACACTCCTTGGCCCCTGATTCTTAAACTTGGGTACGCCGATAAGCTCGTGTCTCTAAGTCTTAATTTTTGTGAAGAACATATTTATTTTCTAACCTTCAATCTAATTTCAGCTTGACATCTCTCTAGGAAATCTTTTTGCTTTACAGGACCCACGACCAAGGCGTAGTTCTCACAAGTTGGGGTCTTTGATGCTGCGATCCTTAGTTGCGAGAAGTCCACGTCAGCTGTTAGATCACACTGGCCAGGATTTTCTAAAGGGTTTACCACTTGATGCTTGTGGAAAGCCTGAAAACAATAGATTTTCAGTTATGAGGGGATCAAAAGTGGGTCCATATGGTTCGTATTTACACACAGTGCTGCTCATCAGTTCTTTTAGCTTGACCAAGGTTAAGGTAATTACTTTGTTCTTAATATTTAAAAAATATATTAAAATAAACAATACGGGATTTGATATCTATACTAATATTATAAAAAAGAGAGTTTTTTATGTTTGTTTATACCGAATAAGCTCCGAAACTCCTACACCGATTATAATATTTGTTTTACATTGGTAAA
This sequence comes from Caradrina kadenii, assembly GCA_947462355.1. Classification (NCBI taxonomy): domain Eukaryota; kingdom Metazoa; phylum Arthropoda; class Insecta; order Lepidoptera; family Noctuidae; genus Caradrina; species Caradrina kadenii. The sequence continues at coordinate 2,725,484 of OX381691.1, read as the reverse complement.
AGGTTTTGGTAGCTATCTATTGAGATAGCTGCATTCTTCCTAAATAACATAGACTAATAATATATTATTTTATGAAATTCTCAGTAGCAGCTAGGAGTTAGGATTTGTACCCGGTTAATGGCAATAGGCTCGCCCCTATTACGTGGGACTTAAACATACCGGCGAACTGTGGGTGTACACTGGTACACCTCTGCCTAACCCTTCGGGGAATACAGGCGTGATGGTATGATGAAATTTAATAACTGTTTTGGTAAAGATAAACTACTAAAACGGGGTGAAATTAGAAAAAAAAATAAACATTAGCTTTTGCGCGCGATTTTGTTCTCGATCACCTTCATCCTTCATAAAATATTTAGTATATAAATATATAGTAAGAGTACTCCAACCTATCCCATAATACTTGGCAGTACAATAGCTTTCTATTTGCAAAATATTTTGTTTAATCAGTAACATACTTTCTTACATAAATTCTTATTCTTACTTTGACTTTGACTGATTTATTACCAACTAGCTGTTGCCCGCCACTTCGTTCGCTTTATGGTTTTAAATACTACCAGCGACTTCGTCCGCATGGCTTATTTTACCAACGTTAAATTACGTCTTCCGTTACTACTCCGCTCCCGTGTGTCGTAGCGTTATGTTAAATAGGCTATGTTGCTCAGGAATAATATAGCTAGCATTTGGTGAAAAAATGGTTAAAATGGTCAAGTAGTTTCGGAGCCGATTCGTTACAAAAAAACAAAAAAGACTTTACTCTTTACAATATATTGGTATAGAAGGATTTTTAATAATTATTGCATTTCTTACCCTAAAAGTGTCACCCTTTTCTCCTTCATGTCCATAGTCCGCAATAAGAGCAATACCACCGTACTTGTCCACCCTGGTGGCCAGTTGTCTTGCAATGCCCAGACTACGAGCACTGATCTCAAGCTCTGTTCGGTCACCAGTATCGATTGGTGGTCTGATGAGTGACTTAGCAGCGGTGGTCTCTTCTGCAGTAATTCTGTAGTAAAGTTTGTCTTGTCCGTCTAAATCTATGAGGAGTTCCCGCCAGCCATCATTAGTTTTCTGGAAGATTTCATTCAATTTATTTTTGCATTTTTTTTCTAAATGTATTTTATTACAAGCTCACAAATCCCACAATATGATGACAGCAAGTATTTCCATATATAGGCCTTTTTCAGAAAACCATACTATGTAAAAACATTAAATTTTTCTTATTACCAATTTGCCCTTCTACGAAAGCCTCCGTCAACATATTTCAATCATCCCTCTTCCATAGTCTCTATTTCCATATTTAATTGAAGAATAAAATGTGATTTTAAGTTAATACTTAAAATCATGTTATTCCAGTACACACACGGTATGCCTTACTACTTTTAATTTAAAATATTTATAATTTTAATACTGAATAACTAACAATATTTTAACTTTGCTAAAAAAACTGGTACTGCCACTGCTAAAAATTATTAAAAAACTACTATGCTATAAACTTTGCTACTTACCTCAAACTTATGTATAGGCATTACGTCAAAGAATTCATGTGCTATGTACCAGGAGAAGTTATTTGGCACTTTCTTCAAGTCATTGTACCAGTAAACCTTGATACCACTTACTGTTTCACCCTGGAATTTATTTAATTATTTTAGGAACACAAAAGAGAGTATGGTAAAAGAAAATAACAAAAATTGGCATGATGCTTTTATTAACACTTCCAGGTGTGGCAAGTGGAGTGTGGACAGCAGATTATAATGGCAGTACAATAATATACTATAAAAATAGAAATATTGGAAAAATTTAGATAGACCATTAATAATGTTGTTAACAATGTATGTGGGAAGATGACGTTAAAAGTCAAAAGTCAAATCATTTATTTCAATTAGACCACTAAAAGGCAGTTTTACCTTAGAATTGACGTTCAGTCAATTAAAAAGTAAAAAAATTAAATCTAGTTGCCTATTCCAAAAGGTTGTTTCGTATGGAGAAGGATGGGCAAGAAACTACATACATGATGTTTTAATTTCAATTATAGGGTAAGATTAAAACAACAATGGAATAGTACCTAATGGAAATTTCAAATATTGGAATGTACAAACGCTTTATGCTTATGCTTTTTTTTTTCTTTTTATCTCAAAGAGGATGCACACTGGCGTGATGCACCCATGTTTGTCTATTACGAAATTTGAAATTTCCACTGACACTATTATTAAAGTTGGACTCACTTCATAGTTATGCGGTAGTTCAATATCTACTTCTCTATGTGATATACACAGTCTGTTAGCTTGCACCAACTGCATCGTTGAAGAGATTTCCACCAGGTGAATACTCATATCTGAAGCTGTGTAGCCTACACGATTGAGTACCTATATTATAAATTTTTATTAATATTATCCTTATTAACATTCATTAAAAACACAAAATTAAAATTTTAGGTAACCCCTGACAGAAAAATAAAAATCCCTACTGCAGCTAACACAATGAAACCGCTGTACCTATTTCAATCAAACATAGCTTAAAACACTCCCGACTAATATACCTTTCAAACAAAAAAACCTAAATCAAAATTGATTCATGCGTTTCGGAGCTATGATGCCACAGACAGACAGACACTCAGGCACGTCAAACTTATAACACCCCATCGTGTTTGCATTGGTGGTAAAAAAATGTAAACATATAATAGCAATCAGGCAGCTTTATATAATTACAAAATCTGACTACATGAATGTAGTATAATTTGTAGTTCATATAGAATCTTACTATTTTGGTCTGTAATTTAAAGGATAGGCAGTAGTCTACATATAATCCGACAAATTCGATAGTCCAACACTGCCCTGCAAAACTATTGTCGGATTACAGCGAGAACACTGTATTTATAAGTTTTGCATTTAGGTTAATTATTACAATTGAAATGAAAAGTTGAAATGTACCATAATAGGAAGGAGTTGACTAATTAATTTAGCTATCTACATAAAATATTTTATTGAAAATCATAACTACTATGAATATTAAAATTTCCCAAATTTTACCTTTAAAATGTCTAACAATAATGTTGCCTTGCCAGGTCCAAGTTCGACGATTTGCAGGGGCTTTCCAGGGCCCATTTTGTAAGTCTCGGCACAAAACCATATCCCTAATATTTCACCAAACAGTTGACTTATTTCAGGGGATGTAATGAAATCGCCAGCCTCACCAATTACTTCCTTTTTCATATAATATCCTTCAGTTGGGTTAGTAGTAACAATATGCATGTATTCAGCCACCGAGATAGGACCATTTAGCTTTATTTTTTCTCTAATTATTTCCAATAAACTCGGAGTCGTACCCGGAGCAGGCATTTTCAAAGTTTTCGGGTCTGGACGTTTAACCACTTTAAAAGCATTTCCCCTAGTTATGGTTTGTTGTATCAGGCGTTTGTTACACATCTTTAATATGTATCGGGAATTCATTTTATCGGGGTAAAATTGATATTAACGATATACGAAATCACGAGAGGTTAAAATTGTTTTGATATTTTGTCAATAGTCAAATGTCATACATTTGACTATTGACAGACAACAGAAAACATTTCTCAGCTGATTTGGTATTCCATGGCACTATTAAAAGTTTAATATTATATTTTTTCTTATGCAGAATCTAAAATTTTACTTAATAATATAAATATTGATTATTCATTACTACTACTAATTATACTAATTATTAATTATATTAATTCATTATTTCTAAGATGAAAATCCTGTGTGAAAATCAATCAAAATATTTTTGGTTTCATGAATCATAAATATATTGGAAAGTATCGGTTTTTACGTAAAAAGAATGTTCGGATACTGACTGCTCTGACTGTAATAAATGCTTGCACAAAAAGCATGGGCTTATTTCAGTGCGGTTCGTTAGATTGATTTCTTTAATAACATTTAATTTGATGAGCGGCATATAGCACTGCAAAGTCCTATTATTTATAACCTAAATAACAAAGTTTTTTTTTACTGTGCTCAAAAAAAAACTGAATTATGTCCTATTCATCATTCTTGTATCCGATCGTCTTGGATAGGCCTCAGCCCGACTGACATCTGACAGGCATGATACAGTTTCTGTCACTTTGTTGTCAATTGTTAATTTATATCTTACCTTTGCGCATTGCGGCTGTGAGCGATTTAAAAAATAAATAGCCCATTTTCGTTCTAAACAATTTAACTACTTTTACGCGAAACAGTTATTATAATATAAAGTTAAGTTTGGAGCTGTAAACATCTAATAATTGATAATTAATATAAAGGTTATGTTTTGGTGCACCACGTGAATTTTTGCCGACACCTTGTATTGGTAGTGTTTTCTTTGCAAATTGATAGTCAGACACTATAGAAGATGGGTCACATGGTCGACGAGTTTTACTCGGGCGTAAACGACGCTAAAGCTAACAAAGAGCCTGCAGAACGCAATGGCAGGATTATCGTTAGAAATATATCTTTCAAAGCAACGAAGGAAGCGTTGAAAGAGCATTTCTCGAGGTATGGAACGGTGCAGGAAGTCAATTTGTTGAAAAAACCTGATGGGAAGCTTGTCGGGTGCGGGTTTGTGCATTTTGCTGATGTTGCAATGGCAGAAAAAGCTATTGCTGCTACTAACAAGAAGCCTTTTCTAGGTAAGAATAACAAATTGTATGTTGTATACTTACATGTTGTTTTTATTCGTTACTTGTTGATGTTAACTGCTCCATTGGTCTTGTGGTCGCAAGCGCGACTGATGAGCATGGGGTCCTGGGTTCGATTCCCAGGTCAAGCAAAGTGTTATTGGGTTTTTCCATTAGGAATTTCTTAGTAGCAGCTCTGAGTTAAGATTTGTGCCCTGTTAATGGCAATAGGCTGGCCGCCTATTACATAGGACCTAAAACATACCGGCGAACTGTGCGTGTACATTGGTACACCTCTGCCTAACCCTTCTGGGAATAAAGGCTTGATGGTATGTTGTTGTTGTTGATATTAGTAGGGTACACATTTGAAAAACTTGCATCTAAGGTCTAATAGATTTTAACAATCTGTTTATAGCACTTCTTTTTATTTCTTTTGACCTTGAGTTGCCAGAATAAGGATTAAAATCATTCTTATGCTTTTTTTTTCTTGGTATTTTACGTATACTAGTGTTACTATATATACCAACCATCTTACCAATTCTCTTCATTGAATCCATAAATATTTTCTTTCAGAGCGGCCTATTCATGTAGCTTTTGCAGTATCAAAGAAAGCATATGTACAGAATATGGATAATAAAAACGCAAGACAGAGGTTCGATAGTACCAACTCCGAAGATGACCAGAAACCTTTTAAGAGTAAGTTTTTTGAAACAGAATATTAATACAACTCATTAATATCCACAGATGCATGGGAAAAAAGTCTTACGGTACTTAAATCTGAAAACGAAATATAATTTTAATTATTTAGAGTAAAAAATGTGCTAAACAATTAGTAATGCCCTAATACAGTATTATTTTTCAGAAGAGAAACCAGAAAGCACAGAGAAGCAGACGGAAGAAAAGCAGAAGAAAGAAAGAGTTAACCGAAATGCTCGTCTCATAATCCGTAACGTGTCTTTCAAAGCCACCGAAGAAACGCTAAAAGAGCATTTTGCATCTTATGGCGATATTTTAGAGGTGAAATTGCTAAAGAAACCGGATGGCAAACTTGTGGGATGTGCATTTGTACATTTTAAAAATGTGCCGATGGCTAAAAAGGCTTTGTTGAACACAAATATGAAGCCATTCTTGGGTAAGCTTGATATAATATACTCCTATCATTGAGTTAAAATATGCTTGGCTATTCCCGATTTGTGAGTTTCGACTAGTTTAATCATTAACCAGCTGCCTGTGACTTTGTTTGCATTGTGGTTATAAAACATTTCTTTTACCCGCCTTACGTTACGTCTTTGGTTACTGCTCCTCTCCCGTGGCTCGTAGAGTGATGTTAAAAAGCCTATGACACTCACAAATAACGTGGCTTTCTATGGGTAAAAGAATTTTCAAAATCATTTCAGTAGATCCAGAGATTACAACCTCATAAACTTTACCTCTTTATAATTAGTAGATTGTTACAAATTGTTTTTGTTCATAGCAACTCTTTTTACCATTTGTAGATATTGTATACATAGAGTATAGTGCGCGGCACGAGTCGTGAGCACAATGTCAAGTAATTTTTTGGGATTTTGGGTTACCTTCTGGGCTTTTTGGGTCGTCGACGCTGCACGCGATTAGTCCGTCAGTCGAATCGATCGCGTACAGCGTCATCGACCCAAAAAAGAATCCAAGAACCTAAAAATAAACTTGTGCTCACGACTCGTGCGGCTACTATACCACTCTAATTTTGACATATAAACTGGACACCACCGTTAACATCAAGCCTCGTTCTTTCAGGACGTCCAATATCAGTGGATTGGGCAGTAGCAAAGAACAAGTACATGCAGCACGTAGTAAACCAACAGATGGAAATGGAGGAGAATATCAAGAAGGAGGAGTCGGACAGTGATGATGATGACAAGCCTCCTCTTAACGTGACTAGTGACGATGTTAAGGATGAGGTTAAAAGCGAGAGTGAGTTTGTCTTATTTGTATTGTATAACAGACTGGTGTCTTCAAATCCATGTCGCAGTATATCCACTTCAAGAAAGGCCAGTAGTGCCTACTGCAGTACTTTACACAAATTTTTCGAACTTTGTGACTGACTTCAATTGCACAGCCTACACTGCAGAATTATTACGTACATTTAATGTAATTTAGATTATTTGGTGTGTCAGGATTAAAGTCGTTTTAGCTAATAGGGAATATGCATGATTTTTTTTTTATCGCATCTATTAACAAAATTCGTAAATACCATAGTAGAGATGACAAAAAGTGAAATTAAAATCGGCCAAGAAATATGGCCCATGTAAACATTTAAAACTATTAATTACGCACCGATTCCGTCACATGTTAAGTACTACGGCCATATAAACTCCGTGTTCAATTTCCTTTTGCTAGAAAGAGATAGAAACAAATCTTCGATGGCTTATTGTGTCTTTTTTAATTTCATGGTTATTCGAAAAATAGTTTTCCTAAACTGCTTATGACATGGATAAGGATTGATTTTTTAAATACAATTCATTTAATGGCAAAGTGTCTAACAATGGCAACTATCCATTCTTACAAACTTTCACATATAATAGAAAGAAATAAGATGCTAATCCATTTGTAAATTATTACTTTTTGGGTACACAAAGCAACAGTATTACATTGCAGATAGAAAATCATTTTACCAATAATACATTTGCTCAAAACAGGTGATACAAATGCAGAGTCTGATGAAGAAGAGAGTGATGCGGAGAGTGATGATGATGAAAAAGGCGATGTTAAGAATGAATCCGACGAAGAGGATGACGATGAGGACAGTGAAGAAGAAGAAGATGATGAAGACGATGATGAAGAGGAAACAGATGATGAAGAACCAGTTGACGATTTAAAGCCAGAGTTTCAACGGTATGTTTTCATTAATTTTAGGGAGATTCTAATGAAAGGGAAGGATTTTGTTAGCAAGCATTCGCATTTGGCGTTGGCCCAGCATTGGTTTTTTATGTAAACCTTAACTTTACAATTTCAATATAAAACGAGTTCTAACTTTATTCCAATTTTTAACTGTCAGCTGGCATTACGAAGCATTAAAGTTACTAATACAAAAACTGTTTAGAACCAAGTCAAAGAAGTCAACTGCCTCGGTAGTCTAGTGGTCTCAAGCGCGACTGCTGTTGGGTTTTTCTGCTCGGAGTTAGGATTTGTGCCCGGCTAATGGCAATAGGCTCGTCCCCTACTACATGGGACCTAATCATACCGGCGAACTGAGGGTATACATTGGTACACCTCTGCCTAACCCTTCGGGAAATACGGGCGTGATGGTATGTATGTTAAAGATGTCAATTAAGACTAAAATTCAAGATTAGCCTAAAGTTAGAACTCGTTGTACCATTCATATGACCCATAACTACATCTAAACATGTACTTATTTGTTTTCCCAGTATAAAACTGAACGACGCAGAAGACGGGTGCACAGTGTTCATAACAAACATTCCGTTCAGCGTAGACAACGACCAGTTGCGAGAGTTCGCGGAGAAGGTCGGGCCCGTCAAGTACGCGCTCGTGTGCGTTGATAAGATGACGGAGCATTCCAAAGGATCTGGCTTCGTCAAGTTTGCTGTGAGTATCTTGTATAGTTGCCATAGAACTATTTATTCATTTTTCAAATGGAAAACGAACAGCTAAACATAAAGTGAATACAAAAGTTGAGTATGTTACATTAAGCCAATTACAGGTTCTCACAGGTAAAACAAGTATGCATGGGTTATGTATCTGTGTACCTTCTATACAAATAATAATGGATGTTTTTCCTTTAAGCATTCCTAAACCATTAATCAGATTTATAATTTAACTTATAAAAACGGTTCTTTACGAATGCAAAAATATTTGGGAACTCATAATTATACAGATCTTATATTATTGTCATTCGCATTAGTCGATAAATTATTTAAACATCTTATTAAACAGTCTAGTTAAGTAGGTAAGGTATTTTATACTCAAATGGTTTATTATTATTATATTATTATTTATAAGCAATGTAATTATTATCTTGTTGTGAATTTATCTTCTAATGAATTGTCTTTTAAAATTTATTGTACAGTGATGACCTGAAACACAGGTTTTAATTAAACCTAGATCAGGCAGAACAAACACTACATTAAGATAAATTGTACCTCTATTGTAATTATGTAAACTTTTATTTTGACTTAATTCTTAAATAAAAAATTATTTATTTATTTTATTTTAGATTGTAAGTCAACTTTGGTAGGTTATTCTGCCCGCAAAGAAATCTGGACTAAAAAATAAATAAAAGAAAACATTTGGAGCGAAATCGCTGTCAGCACTAGTTTTAAATAAAGTCTTGTCATGTTTGTTGTTGGTTGCAGGACAAAGAACACGCAGATACCTTCTTATCCTTGCCACCAGACCAGCTCAAGTTGGACGGTCAGAAGCTGCTGGTGAAGCCGGCGCTCAAGAGAGAGAACCTGCAGAAAGGCAACACTAAGGAGGCTAAAGACAATAGGAACTTGTACTTGGTGAAGGAAGGAGGTAAGATAGACATAGATATTACTAGCTGTTGCCCGCGACTTCGTTCGCGTTGTGGTTATAAAACATAGCGAACTGCCCGCGACTTCGTCCGCGTGGCTTATATCACCTGCGTTAAGTTACGCCTTTCGTCACTGCTCCGCTCCCGTCGGTCGTAGCGGTATATTTTATAGCCTATGTTACTCAGGAATAATGTAGCCATCTATAAGTGGAACAATGGTTAAAATCGGTCCAGTAGTTTCGGAGTTTATTCGTAAAATGCAAACGTGTCCTTCTCAAAGGTTTAATCTATCTCTGTACAAATTTCATCAAAATCGGTTCAGCGGTTTAGGCGTAAAAGCGTAACAGACACACAGACATAGTTTTTGACATTTATAATATATATTGCATTGCATATAATATTGCACATACTCGTATATTGCATTTATAATAGTGTAGGGATTTGTTGTTATAACGGCTATGGTATTACGCGCTTTATGAAAATTTCAAGTGTCCATCAGTTCAAAAATACTGCCCTGTAATAGACTAACGTACAGATAGCGGAATCTTAGTAATAGAGTTCTATTTAGCAACCTCTAGGCATGGAATTCTTAAAAAAATTCTAAAGTTCAACTGATAACTATTATGAGTATTTCCAGTCGTGGTAGCGGGCACTAAGGCAGCGGTCGGCGTGTCGGCGTCCGACATGTCCAAGCGACTCGCGCTAGAGCGCAGCAAGACACAGATGTTGAAGAACCTCAACAGGTATGTTTCCATTCGACTACATATTTGACTGTTTCCATTGTATTTGTTGTACTTGTGGACAGTTAAGTCAAAGACAAATCATTTATTTCAATTAGACCATTATATGCTACTTTTAAACGTCAATTACATGTCAAAATTAATAATATTGAAAATGCCCATTCCAAAAGGTAGTTTCGTATGGAGAAGAACGGGCAAGAAACTCCATACATACTCTTTAAAAAAATGTATTATAAAACAACAAACAAACATACCATGACGCCTGTATTGCTTGAAGGGTTAGGCAGAGGTGTACCTGTACACCCACAGTTCGCCGGTATGTTTAGGTCCCATGTAATAGGGGGCGAGCCTATTGGCATTATCCGGGCACAAATCCTAACTCCGAGCTGCTACTGAGAATTTCATAGAAAAATCCAATAATACTTTTTGCTCGACCTGAGAATCGAGCCCAAGACCTCTAGCGTAGCAGTCGCGCTTAGGACCATTAGGCTACCGAGGCAGTTACAAAATAATAGTTATAAAAGTTGTACATTTATATTAATTCCATAAAAATATACTAATGTCATAACAATCTCTCAAAAATAAAAGTCACTCAAAGTACTGCAATACGTACTCCGTGCTACAAATTAGAAATTAATGCTAAATTTATTGTAATATTTAATACCAACATACATTTCAAAGACAAGGAATCAGTGTGTGAGTTATACTCAAATGTAGAATTGATGTCGAAGAGAAAAATAGAATATAGAATACTAGCCTTTGCCCGCGACATTGTCCACGTAAATTTTGGTTATCACAGACGCAGGCTATGTTGCAGTATAAAAAGTAGCCTATGTCCTTTCTTGGGGTTCAAACTTACCCTGTATGAAAATTCATCAAAATCGATTCAGCAGTTTAGTCGTGAAAGCGTAACAGACAGACAGATAGAGTTACTATTGCCTCTGAAATATTAATATGGATATAGAATAAAATAAAATAGATTACAATTAATCCCATAGAATACATAGATTTTCAAAAACGGGTCTCATGTAATTTTCTACATAACTTTTCCTTAGTTTAGAATAACATCCACAATTTTGCAGGCTATGCGTGTCGTGGTAAGGTTGAAAATGGGAGGGATGGACGGGGTTGTGACAATGTTTTAAGCATGATCAAGCTTGCCATTGGTCAATTGTATGTCCATACTTTCTTAATATGAAAATCGATTAGGGAATGACCCAATGTGACATTGTATTATTATTTGCTCTAGATTTGTATCGCGATACCGCCTCGTGGTATCGAACTTGCCCGCGCACTTCGACGACGCTAAGCTGCGTCGCGTGTGCGTCACTGCGGCAGACAAGCGCGCCACGGTGACGGAGTGCCGCGTCATGCGGGACCTGCGCACACCCACGGGCAACGACGGAAAGCATCCGTGAGTATACATTTACGCCAAATTCTAGACCCGGACATTAGACCCAGTACCGGCCGCTTAGCGAACAAAGAGGTAATACTACCTAAAAACAAGCTGATCTATACATTTACATACCATCACGCCTGTATTCCCCGAAGGGTTAGGCAGAGGTGTATGAATGTACACCCACAGTTCGCTGGTATGTTTAGGTCCCATGTAGGGGGTAAGCCTATTGCCATCAACTGAGCACAAATCCTAACTCCGAGCTGCAACTGAGAATTTCATAGAAAACCCAATAACAATTGCTCGACCTGGGAATCGAACCCAAGACTAACAACAACAACAACGTTGAAAAGAAACAACTGATATATACATTTATGTTCGCATAACTCGCCAAAATGTATGGATCAGTTGATTCTGTTCACGTTTTCAGTGTTTTGAAATTCACCGTCCTTATTCATTACTTACGTGTTGACAAATTCAGTCAAGTTACCATAAGCCAGTCATATCGGTACTTGTAAAAAATGCAATCGAAACCTATTCGTAATTTGAATTAATTCAATACTATTGTTGCAGATCAAAAGGCTACGGCTTCGTAATGTTTACAAGACATGAGGACGCTTTGGCGTGTCTGCGCAAGCTGAACAATAATCCCGATATTTTTGATAAGAATAATGTAAGTATGGCAGAAGACCTGTATTACCTGTGTGTACCGTAATTAAAAACGTTTAAAATCTACGTCGAAAATTTAGTTAAATTAGACTATTTTTGAAAATGAATTATATTTAAATCTGTCTCACATTCCACAGAGGCCCATCGTTTCATTCTCCATAGAAGACAGAACAGCGTTGAACGCAAGAAAAAAAAGGTTAGAGAAATCCATAGCCAACAACCCTCTAGCAAATAAAGATGGCGGCGATTACACAGATAAGAAAAACAGGAAGCGGAAGCCAGAAATATCGCCGGACGAAAGTTATGCTAAGAGACGGAAATTCGGTAAACTAAATAAGTTTAATAAGAATGATAACCAAGCAGGAGACAGTTCTAATGGTTATAACCAAAATCAAGGTAATGACAGATTTAACAAAAATAATCAAGGACAAAACAGATTTAACAATGATAACCAAAATCAAGGAGCAGACAGGTTTAACAGAAATAATAATAGAAACCAAGGTGGACCTAATAATAACAGGTTTAATAAGAACAATAGGAACCAAGGGCCCCGCAGAAATGAACCAGGGCAGTTCGTTCGGAAACCAAGAGATTTTGAGTACGGTGAATTCACAGGCCTAACGGCAAAAGAAGGTTCACAACACAAAATGAGGACCAACCATAAACTAAAGGCACAAGCCGAAATCCATAGACAGACTGTGAAGACGGAGAAGAAGCAGAGTAAGAGAGCGCAAAGTCTCAAAATGGCGGCGAAAGAGAGGATAAAGTTGCCGAAACAGAAGATTAATAAGAATCCTAATAAGAAGAGGAATAAGAACCATAATAGGTCGAAGTTCGATCGCTTGTTGTAATGAAGTGCGGAAAAAAATGGTGTCTCTCTGCGTACTCCCTAAGGAAACTTACGTGTATAATGTTGTTATTATTATGTTAATACATTGTTGTAAATAATTTTAAGCAAATTATATATTTGCTTTTAAATTTTTTGTTTTTTTTATTGACCTGCTATGGACTGTCGCCAATCATAATAACACAGATTTACACAATGCGTATGTATATTATTCTTCCCCGCAATTTGGCCGTGCTACACCGGCCACTGTCACGGGACGACTGATAGTGATGAAGAGGCAGGCGCTGTCATGTTCAAATCACAAATTTTTCACCTGCCCTAATAATTTTTTTAATTTTAGTGTCTATACAAATAAATAACATTTAAAATTAAAATAAATAAAATTAAAGTTTGTTTAAACAGTAAAGCAAAATAAAATATAACAGCTTTTAACACAATAAATATGAACGTTCACACGATAATTATGAAAAAATATTTTTATAAATGTCTGTCTGTTTCTTCCAGCTAATCTCTGAAACGGCTGCACTGATTTTGGCGGGACTTTCACTGGCGGATAGCCGAAGTTACTTCAGCTTTTTTTACGACAAAAATTAAATCAAATTCGCCAGATATTTTAAAGTAACTACAAAAAAAAAACAGCCACAATTTAAGTACTTATATTTTTTATATTTATTATTCAAAACCTTACAAAGTCATATGCATACAAAAAATACCATTAGTTAACAAAAGTGCGCCTAAATAATTATTATGTTTACTTAAGTTCACAAGAAAAACGTTATTTAATATCTTAGGAAATTGACTGAAGTTATAACTCGAAATAAATGCCATTTATGTAAATGCTTAAAACAATATATAGTCCCTTCCATTGCCATTATACAGTCCCAATGCTTGCCTACTACAAGTTGAAAAAGTATTATTTTACAAGTAATATAAGTATTATTGTGCATTACCTAACGGGTGTAAACACCACAATCAATTGACATTCGTTTTATGAACTGTTAATGTCAAAACGCGATTCCCTCCTAGATTTTGTGACGGCACATATATGCCAACTGAGTAGTCCACTTGCAAAGTCCGCTATGTAGAAAGAATAATAATTTTGGAAAATCGATTAAAACCAATAGTGTTAAAATGGAGTTTACTGTAAGAAATTAATTCTCTGTGACAGTAATTTTCAGTAATGTGTTGTAATATTAATTTTCATAACTCCATTTTAACACTAGAGGTTTTAATCGATTTTCCAAAATTATTATTCTTTCAGCATAGCGGACTTTGCAAGTGGACTAGTCAACTCAATTAATTTCAAAGCAATTAAATAATTTTAAAGTTAATCTAAAATTAATCAGAATTTTATGGAAAATATTATGTGAATTTTGTGAGAACTAGTGTCTTGAAATTATTTGTTAATGGTGTCTACATCCGATTATTTGTAAAGGTACATGTTAATTAGGTACTGTTCATTAGCTAAATTTATAATACAATTTGAAAGACTGTCGGTAATCTTAATGCAGACTAGCCAAGTACGCAGGATATGTTATAGTGCACAAGGGTGTGCGCAAACACAGGTGCACTCCCTTTTCCCTATAGTCCGATGGAACGGCAATCCGTCACGACCGGGACGACATCCGGTGCAGGACCAACGACGTTACGTGCTTTCCGAGACACGGGAGTGCCACATCACCAACGTCCAAACTCCGGGCTGTTACTGAGAAATTCCTATTGGGAAAACTCAATAACACATTTTGCCCCGGGGAATCGAACCCAGGACCCAACGCTCAACAGTTGCGCTTGTCACCACGAGACCAACGAGGCAGTCACGAATAATAAATGCGGAGCGAGGGGCGTTGCGGAATAATATACCTACATAATGATTAATATAAAAAATATTGTAACTGGATTATGACACTATGAACTGAACATATTTGGTTTACAAATTAACATTTATTTGATTAGTATTTAGACGTAAGACTAATAATAACAGTCGCTAACAAACATTGGTATTGTGAATTAACTAAATAACAAGGTATTTCAGATCTAGACCGCACTAGTGCGGTAATCAATCAGTTAGATATAAGTGATTGATTACCTCACTTGTGCAGTAATGCAATATAAAAAGCACGCGTGTGTCACCGCAATATTACCTTAAAAGTGGTACTGTAAGAGCCACTTTAATATAGCGAGTTTGTTGAAAACTTGTTTATTACAAGTAGTAGATAACTCCATCACCGTATGATCCATTATGACTTGCGTTTGAGTAGTCCACATTCGTCCAAGTGAGAGTACAACGCTTGCTTGTACTCCTCTGGGTGTTTGATGTAATGGAGAACGTGAGGGGACTTGTCCCAGCATTTGAAGTTGCACTGTGGAATAATTTAACAAATACTTAATGATAAATAATACCTTCCTGCCTGAATTTTGGTCACGGCGGCCAATTTCAATGGAGACTAGCCGAGTACTCTGGAGATATTATAACATTGGAGCACTTAAGTGATTGCGCAAACTCAGATGCGCCTCTTCCCTCACTCTCGTAGTCTGATCGAACAGTAATTCGACACAACCGTTCGGGCAGTAGCCCACCAGACACAACATCCGTCTGGTCGCAGGATCCCCCATTTTTAATGGACGATGAGAGACTTTACACCCTGTTTCACCATCGTCCACACCTCCACAATCGTGTTAAAACCTAGCTATATCTATGCTTAATATTATAAAACTGAAGAGATTGTTTATTTTCTCAGGAACTACTGTAATTAATATAATGTCTGAAATCTCTAATCCGCCTTGATAAAGTGTGGTTTTTAAGATAATACGGTGTCAGAAATCTGATGAGAACTTCACCAATACGTACCTTCATCCCACTTCGGACCCACGAGTCGTGTTTACTTCTGCTTCTCTTCTCAGCACCCACCAAGTCAGACTTGGACACCAGGAAGAGCGCTGGGGCTCGGCAAGGAGTCTCATGGAACACGTCTGTAGCCTTCATGTAATGTTTCGTCGCCACGTTGTGGAATACTTTCATGTGGGTTCTGGAGAATAGAATAAAACAGATTTTATTTGCAAAAATTTGCAGCTGTACGTTTTATTCGGACAAATCCGCCATATTATTCCTAGCCGCTGCAATTCCTAAAAGCCAGAATCAACAGTGGTGATCACCAGAAAAGCGCCAAGGCCATAAGCTTGACGAGTCTCGGAGAAACGATTAAGATATCTCCAAGATAGCTAATAGGTACTTACTTGATGTAACTCCTAAATAGCTCCTGTAAGAACTTGTTTCGCGGGAACACGGCGCTGGGGAAGCCGACGGGAATCTCGTGGATGTCCGCGCCCGAATCCCACACTTGAGACGCTATGCGATCTAATACTGGCTGAAACCTAAAGATTATCGTATGTTTTAAATAAAAATGAATGGCTAAATGAATGCTAAGCGCAAAACTCGAGACCGGTTGGACTTATTTGGGATTTTTTTGTTTTGTTGTGTTCGTTATTCCCCGGACAAGAACTAAATGAAAGATTTTTATAGGAAAATGTACTAGTAAAGTCGGAAATTGGCTTACGTGCGAAGCCGGGGCGGTTCGCTAGCTTTAAATATAACATTACGCCTCTGTTTGCTAAAGGGGTGGGCAGAGGTCACTAGAAGCGTCCATGAAAGGAGCCTTCCCGAGTGACGTGCCCTCTGACCTCTGTTACGTTGTCCGGCGCAGCTTGGGCAATCGTCTCTCCTGTCGTTTGGCTTATCCTTTCACCACGATGGCAAACTGACGCTCTAATCGGTCCTCCTCAGGGACAATGACAAAACAGCCAAGTCAACAAACGGTGGACTATGGACTTGTCCGCCATCCAATATTAAAAAGGTTACTTACCGTTTTTTATCTTTGACTGCGTGAACTAGCATTTCCGCCCACACATAAGCGCCGACGGAGAACCCGTGGACAACCACTGGGTTCTGACTGTTGACCTCTATGAACCTTAGCAATCTCTCTGATATCACCTGCGAAAGAAGAAGAATAAGTAAGAAATAAAAAGAGAACTTTTTGTTATACGAATTTTTAACATCTATGTGGTGGAAGGGATATGGATTCAATAAAAAGGTTATTAAAAACAAAAAAAAATGCATTATGCAAGTACATTCAAGGATAACCCCTGACTGGCGCAGGGACTACGGGTTATGGCTTCAGTGGAGTGGTGACCTGGTACTATGGAAGGACTATGGCTGCTACCTGGTCAATGTTTGTATGATACAGATTAAATGGCAGGGGTTGACTTGCACACTGAATAAATGGGTCCCCGACAACCATCGCTAGCACTTAGTGACGTAGCGAAAAGGGAGCAACATATTCTGAGGTTATTATTATTATTATTGTACCTGGGATCCATTCACTGGCCACATCAGCTGCCAAGGTGAGCAGGACACAGAGACCACGTCGAAACCATGGTCCAAGTATAGATCAGCATATTTCTGGACATGATTGGGTTTAGCCATCATCCAGTTCATTATAATGCATAGGGGCTTGTCTATGTTTTGGTTTAATCTGAAAAAAAAAAAGATGAGTGAGTTCCTTTGGTTCATAACATCAGAAATTTAACTCAGAATCATCTGCTTAGCCTTTTTCCAACTATGTTGGGGTCGGCTTTCAGTCTAACCGGATGCAGCTGAATACCAGTTGTTTTACATGGAACGACTGCGTATCCGACCTCCACAACCCCGTTACTGGGCAACACGATATCTCTTGGCTAGACTGGTTGTCAGACTTTCTGGCTTCTGACTATCCGCAACGACTGTCAATGATCTACGAATGACAGCCCGGACCAACGGCTTTACGTGCTTTTCTAGGCACGAGGATGTCACACCACCAACTTCCAAACTCCGGACTGCTACTGAGTAAATCCTTCTGGAAAAACCCAATAATACTTTTTACCCGATCTGGGAATCAAACCCGGGATGAGCGTGGGGTCATCAGTCGCGCTTGCGACCACGAGATCAACGGGGCATGTGCTAGTCCAAAGTCAAATTACACAATGTCATAGTGGGCTCGTGTTAACAAACTAAATGGGCCATTTGACATTTTTTTAGTAGTAGTTGGGTCCCGTTGGATTCAACCTTCGGGTACGAAACCCTAAAAACGATAATACTTACTTCATAGTACTAGGATCTGCTTTTAGCTTGACTTTATCATTACTGATGTACACCATGTTTGGATGGACAGTGTGCGTGTGCGCACAGCGATCCATAAGCCCCACTGTCGTAACGGAGACGCATGATAACAGCGGGCGGGGAGCTACCTGCAACACAACAGGAGCTTGTTGTGTACTTCTGTTGGTAGACAGCTTAGGTAAACCTGTAGTAAATTTAGATCACACACTTTTTGGTTTGATGTTCCGAAATAAACATCTTGAACTGGAGTAAGTTATTTCGTTATAATAATATTGTCTTTAAAAGTATTTTCACTGTGTATCTGTGCGAATATGGAAAACAGTAATGACGATGTGCCGACATGTACGAGACGTGTGTGCGCAAACACAGGTGCACTCCCTCTTCCCTAACTCTTATAGTCCGATGGAACGGCAATACGACACAACCGCAGAGAGATCAGGCGCAGGACCAACGGCTTTGACGTATTTTGATAAACAAGTTGTCACATTACCAACTTTCAAACTCCGAGCTGCTACTGAGATATTGTACACCCAATTTTATACCCAATAACCCTTTTTGTCCGATCTAGGAATCTAACCCAGAACCCCACGCTCAGCAGTAGGACATTCGCAAATCACTTGCCAGTACCTAATATACAGTAAAATTCTGCCACAGTGAATTTGGGTGCAATGACCTTGAATTACCAATTGTCATTCCTAGATCTTTGACAGTCGTTACAGGTAATCAGAAGCGTTTTGTTTTTTTTTCTGATGGGAAATCATCTTATGCTTTCCCCAGCCCTGGGAGGGGCGGGAGGGAGTGTCAGGCCTTTATTGACTAAAACCCACCCATGTTCCTCCTTGTGCCTTTTGCGTTCAGGGGGCCCGGTATCTCTTTCGAAAAACCCGCAGCCCCGGTAGGATTCAGAAGCCTAAAAATCTTACAATCAGATCTTTAAAGGGTATTGTAGATACAAAAAAATAACAGCTATACTGTATATTTTAAGCGTAGTTGTTATTGCACTATTGTATTGCGTTATAGGTACTTACTTTATTACAACAAATTAATCTTTTTCCGTAATGGGTGGCGAAGCAAACTGCGGTCCGCAATCGGAACGCCTCCATTACGACTTGAGACCTGCGACAGTCGGACAAAAAGAAATAGTAATTTGTAGATTCAAATGTGCAATACGAGTATACATAAATTCTTCAGTCACGTTGGAAGACAAGAAATTAATGACAGTGTTTGTAATGAAATTATTTATGCATTGAAAATAAGTATGTATTATGTATTATTAAAATGCACCATGCAAAATCGACGTAAAAGTTTTTGTATAAACCGTGACAAACACACAAAAAGACAAACACATTTTCTTATCATATCATCATTATTAATCAAATACTAAATTTGGTGCGCATGGTAAAAAGTACATTATGATACTAGTGAGGTAAGTATAGCTTTACGGTCGAGGCAAGATTGCAGTCTGAGCCGAAGCCGAGGGCGTAAAAGGACTGTGAGAGTATGTATCTCAATGATAAATTGCTCACGCTTTTCAATACTTATTACATAATAATTCTAGAACTTCGATATATTGGACAAAATTTGTGAAAAATGACGTGAGGATTCCTTAATTCAAGCATTAAACTTTGCCGATCGCTCACCCCTGTGGTTGACTGTGAAAGGCGCTTAAAATATTTTCGCATTAGTCCAGTAATATAATGTAAAAAGCACGATATGACGTATATTATGTTATGACGATAAAAGCGGTGCAATAAGAGCTACTTTAGGAAAAAGCGTTTCAAAATAAAATTACACTGCCTTACCTAAATGTTTTCAAATGGTTGATTGTATGTACAGTGCTATCGAATATGGGTCAATCAAGTAGTAATTGTGAGTCACATGAATTTAAGTCAGTCATGAAATTGGACCTGGTTTAATTCAGAAATCGATAAGTCTTATATATGCATGATTTATAAATTAAGAAACAACTACTTCTTTTATACTATTATAGTTACATAGAACTTACTGATAACACAATAATTTGTAATTACATTCAAAAGAGCAGTTCATTGACTAAATAATAAAAAAAGGCTTGTTTCACCATTCTCAGATAAATTCAGGGTAAATTATCTATCAGATATTTGTCTTGTTTGTAAATTTATCTAGTGGATAGTGCCCAAGTAATAAAAGAGGCTATAAAGTAGAGACCTCATGCAAGCTGGTAGCATGACTGATTGTATGGATTATAAGGCGATAAAAAATATTTACAATACGCATCAAACTGTTATTAGAAATTATGTTCACATAAACCGGCAAAGGATATAAGCATTCAAACATTTAACAAAAATATACAAGGCCATTAGTTACTAGACTTACATATGTAAATAGGTAGGTGTATTATATACTTTCTCTAACCTTTGTACCGTCTAACAAAACCTCAACAAACAAAGCACGTACAATTCTGTTTTTCAAACATGGAACAGGAAAAAAAACAGCGTACCTTAAAACCGGCACAATTTAAAACACTTTTACTTTAAACAACACACAAATTATAAATATTTAGACAGTAAAAAATAGTCTCTAATGACACTTGTTTATGCAAACCGATGACCCGAAATTGTGTCAGCGCCCCACGCTCAGCAGACGTGTGTCGCGGACACAAGCCGCGTGTATACTGAAGCAGTGAAGCGACCGGCGCGGAGGCGCCGCCAAAATCAGCTCAAGGATAATTTAATGAGGAAGCCAAAACATCTAAAATTGCCCCCACTTGTTGTGAAATCTGTAATGATATTCACGGAATGTATTGGGTTAGACTGAGATGTGACCAATGTACAGTGTAGACCCACAGTTCGCCAGAAAGTTTAGGTCCTATGTAATAGGGAGCGAGCCTATTGCCATAAACCGGGCACAAATCCTAACTCCGAGCTGCTACTGAGAATTTTATAGAAAAAACTAGTAATACTTTTTGCTCGACCTGGGAATCGAACCCAAGACCTTTAGCGTAGCAGTCGCGCTTAGGACCACTAGGCTACCGAGGCAGACAATTGCGATAGCTGGGCCTGTAAGTGTACATATTATTATTTGTTAGCTTTGATATCATGAAGGTTAGGTATAGTCCGAGTAAAATAGTGTACTTTTAATCCTGGTTTAGTACTAGACTTTTGCCTTCGTCCGCGTAACGGTAGACTTGTTGCTGATTCAATACAAACGAAGTCGCAGATTACAAAGTACCTAACGTCCTTATCCGGATCCCAAGTCGCCCGCTTGCTTGCCTCGAAAACCGGGCTAAATAACCCAAAAAGATTTTTTCAAATCTTGCCAATAGTTCCCGAGATTATCGCCCGTTAAACAAACAAACTCTACAGTTTTATAATATTAGTATAGATTAATTGCTTTCATATACTAAGTACTTTGACTAATAAATGTCTTAAACCATAATAAACCAATTCCATTTCAGCATGTTTTGTACGATTTCTCGACTGTCGTCGCCTTGTCTGATTACCTCTAATTAGGTTAGTTCCTTCTTAGTATCATGTTTAAATAGCTTACCTTACCGAGGAATCAGAGTTCATAATATACATAAAGCTGTTGATCGAATGGTTAACCGGTCTCTCGCTTTTCTGATGGGAAAATGAAGTAACTTGCACTAGGTGATTGACTAACATTTTCATAATGGCATAGACTAAAATAATTAAAGAGACATCATAAATGGCTGTTAACATTGTATTGTCTACCAAACTAAGTAAAATTGAGCAAAAATTACGCACCAGCCTGTAATCCTTGAAGGGTTCGGCAGAGGCGTAGCAGTTTATACCTGCAGTTCGCCGTTAAGTTTAGGTCCCATGTAAAAGGGGGCAAGCCTATTGCCATTAACCGGGCACAAATCCTGGCTCCAAGCTGCTACTGAGAAGTTCATAGAAAAATCCAATAACACTTTTTACTTGACCTAGGAATTGAACCCAAGACCTCTAGCGTAGCAGTCGCGCTTAGGACCACTTGGCTAACGAGGCAGTTAAAAAAAATTATCTTATCTTCAATATCTTCGTAACCAGACGGAGACAAGACAGGGTCCCAGACAATGTCCGCTCTTCCATATATGTATTTTCAGCGCGTAAGTTGCACTTTTGTATAGAACACCGGATTTATTTCTATTAACCAACAAAAAAATTTATACCATCACCATCACACCTGTATTTCTCGAAGGGTTAGGCAGAGGAGTACCAATGTACACCCACAGTTCGCCGGTGTGTTTAGGTCCCATGACGAAAAATTCCTTCCTTAGGATCTACGAGTATGTACAGTAAGTAAAAGAGATAAGTAACCAGAGTCGCCTAATAAATTCAAAGTCTTAAAAACCGATATAGTTTTCGCATGAAATTTATTTTTATTCATAGAAAATGAACAGTTTATTATTTAAATTAAATTTCATTTAAAAACGAGCACCGGTTTTAAAGAAAATTCAACTATATTAGACGATCTGGTTACTTATCTCATGTTGACCATACCAATCCGTGGTAAAAGTTAAAGTGGTAAATACCTTAAACCCCTTAATTTTTTTATTAGGATAGAAAATCAAACGACAAAAGAGTTATATAAAAGTGTATTTCCTATATAATAAACTACAGTGCATTATTTTCTTACACTAGGACTATAAAATAAAAAATCTTACAAACTAGACATGATATAAATTCTTCGCATTAATACTTTAGACCTGATTCACAACGTTTTTATGTAAAATGTTCATATAATTGACAATTGTTTTGGTGTATAAAATCCATTTTAGGAACAAAAAATTATGTCTTAAAATTAAGTTTAAATTGGTCGAGTAATTAGTCGAGTGCGGCAGTAGGTACAAGTAACAATTACAACGTATTACTGTTAATATAAAAATTGGCCAAATCTAGAAATATTTATCGTATAGTAGGTGCGCTTACAAAAACATACTTCACATATTCGTTCCAGTTGAAATTGAAACTGGCTCACAGTGTAACCATACAGAGTTCATCTACTGCTCCACTAGAACATTTAGCTCGTCTCCATCAAAGCGGAGAGGAGATGAGATGTCTTGTACAGACGCGCACATCAAGCTATCTCCAACTGACACATTTTCTCAATTGAACATGAAGTTTATTCTTTTGCAATAAAGTTGAAAAACTATCAAAGAAATTTGACAGATTGGGGTAGCTTGATGTGCTGGTCTTTGTGCAACCAATCGGATTGCGTTAATTCCACATCTCACACATAATCAACACAACACAGTATCCTATTGGTTATTTACGATACATCGCCTCTCCTCTCCAGTTTGGTGTAGAACTGGTCTTAGAGATACTAATATTTTGCAATCAACTTTACTAATGTAAACGCACCTCTCAAGTCGAAGTCGAGTCAAGTAACAAGACAAATCGACAGTCAAGTCTTTAAATGTTAGATTTCGTAAATATTGTTTTAAAAGTGCCTTCCTTTTCATTATCATAGTTTGAATTGAACGACGAAGAGAGACAAAGCATCATTTCTTTTAAAACATATAAAAATAATGAATAACTCTACACCAATACGTTTTAAACAAATCCAAAATCCATCAATAAACATAAATACTAGCAACACTGTCGCTAAGAGTTGCCAGCAACACAACAAATGTACAATAATCCAATAGTTTTCATTTAATATAAATTCAACTGTCAACAAATCAATGTTGCCATTTTATTGGATTAGGAGTTTTTTAAATCTTCATTTTGGAAAAATACGATTCTTTCCGCTATAAAATTTAGTTTATTACATGAAGCTTAAACAATATAAGATTTTATAAAACAAAAACTCAAGCATTATAAAAAGTATTTTTGCATTGATTGGCGAAACTTAACATAACTAGGCTGCTAGCAAAATAAAAAAGATCATTTCATATTTTATTGCTATTTCTTTTAAACACCGTGGCAAACCAGCTGACAGCCCACCTGATGTAAAGTCATGCCTATAGACATCTGCAATACCAGAGGCCTTGCAAATGCGTTGCCAACACAAAGACAAAGTTCAATAACACCGGCACCCAAACTCTCCAAACCGGAACACAACAACGCTGTTTTGCGGCAGAAATAGGTATGGTGGTAGGTGAGGTAACTAAACCCAACACGTTAGTAAAGTTTCACAAATTAATTAAAAAGACCATGTATTTGAATAGTAAACTTCCGAGAGTTAAATTTGACTTATATCAAGATTTGGTCAAAATTACCTAATGAATTTGCTCGCATTGCCTACCTTTTAATTTTAATTTATATTTTATTTCCCTTGACTTACATGTAGACTAACTATACCTGTATGAACTAGGCTTCAGTAGTAGATAGTTATTGGTAAAGTCACAAATAATTGCAGTAAAGAAGTAAGGCATTGACAGACCGACATCTTTATTAAGATCTGTCTATAATAAATAATTTTATGTGTTGCGTTTCCAAATCTATGGTCGTTGCCCGCATGCGGTTAAAGCATGGAGACTACACTTAAAACTATGTATTATCCTTTGGGAATCATAAAATCCCCTCTTAATTATATTTTAAATAGTATTGCCCTCCTAAGTAATGTTTAAATTGCCGTTCATTTGAATCCACTAACTTAATTGTGTTAAAACTCATTCATGCCCCGGTGCCCGAGGTATTTTTATATTCTTTGATATTTTGACATATTGCGTTTCGGTCGCGGTCGAATCAATAGTTATTGAGGCTTTTTTGTGATGACATCAAAAACCGGGCCTTATTCATAGCTCGACTTTCGTAAATAATGCGAAATCGTGGGAGTGTATCGCAAACATTTTGACCAATAGAGTGGTTTGGTCATATCGTCACGCAATACGGCCAGGCCAATTATAGAATGAGTTTTTAACTACGTATGGGTCATTTTCAAAATGATTGTCTTCTTGTCCTTGAAGTGAACATAGGTTTTGATAAAATGTTGTAAAGTATCAAACAAAATAAAAATGGAGTAGCGAGTGATGAGAAAAGTACTCCAATTCACCGCGTATTTTAAGGTAACCAGACCTAGATACAGAAGGGGAAAACAAAAAGAGTTTTGTGACTAAGTGTATTGTTTATGGGCCGTAATATGAAGTATTTATTGGATTGTTGACACCATCGACTAATAATTTCAAGACAACATCTCTAAAAACAACATTTTATTTTAGCCCTCTAAACCAGAGTATTTTTTTATTAAATACTATATTCCAATTTTGGTTGAATTTGAATTCAATTGAGTTGTCACATAAGTGACGTCACAGTTCGCTATTGCCATACAAAATCTATGGGCGAATCGTGTCTTGACAGCTTGTAAATATATGTCAATTGAGCACCATCCCTTTTTCATGACAAAACAATGATGGCATTTGCCATTCAACAGTGAACTGTAACAACATAAAACTATTCAACACCTCATTAAATTTCCCTTGGCGTCCTGAAATACAGACCGCGGCATAGTTTAGGCACCAGTTTATAAATAAACATTGTATATTAATTATTACTTTTAAGTTTTGGTTGATGAGACTTATTTGTGGAAGAAACTAATCATTTTTTTTCTTTATACTTCTGTTCACATCAAACGGTGTTCTCAACTGAAACCGACCCATATAACTATATAGACACACCCATAGGCGTTACACTTTATAACCTCATCCTCATCTTGTCGGGCTGCGAGACGAGCCCGTAAGCGTCCAGGTGTTCGTACAAGGCTGCAACGTACTCCTTCGGGTGCTTTGTGTAGTGCTGAACGTGGGGGGAGCGATCCCAGCATTTCCAGGTGCACTAGAATAGGAGAAAGGAATTTTTGGTAAAACTATAGTCCTGAGTGCTGTGCAGGATAACATAGCATGCTTTTAGAGAAAGAATTTTCAGAATTAGACCAGTAGTTATTGAGACCAGCGAGTTCAAACGAACAAACAAATTCTTCAGCTTATAATATACTAGCGAACTGCCTGCAACTTCGTCCGCGTGGCTTAGTTGACTCCCGTTAAGTGACGTCTTTGGTAACTGCTCCGCTTCCGTGAGTCGTAGCGTGATTTTATATAGCCTATGTTACTCAGGAAAAATGTAGCTATGTATTGGTGAAAAATATGTTACAATCGGTCCAGTAGTATCGGAGTCTTTTGATTACAAACAAACAAGCAAAAAATTTTTCCTCTTAATAATATAAGTAAAGTAATATACCAGCTATACCCCGCGGAGTCACCCGCTTTCGATTACGTCTTTAGTTACTGCTCCGCTCCAGTTGATCGTAGCGTGATATTCTAAACGTCTAAACCTTCCCCTTAAATCACTCTATCTATTGATGAAAACGGCATTCAAATTCGTTGCGCAGTTTATAAGCCTATAGAGAGACAAACGGGGGAGGGAAGCTACTTTATCTTATTCTATTGAGAGAAGTATAGATGTACCTTGACGCCCATCTTCACCCAGCTGTCATGCACGCTGCGATTGCTCCTCTCGGCGCCCACAGGATCACTGCGCGACAGCAAAAACAGAGCCGGGGCGTGACACAGGTTCGTGTGGAATAGCTGGGAAGATCTGATGTAGTGGGAGGTGGCGGCGTCGTGGAAGGTCTTCATGTGGTACCTGGAATGTGGAGAAAATGGAATGTAGTTTAGACTGGTAATATTGGTCCTATTACATGACACCTAAACATACCGGCGAACTGTGGGTGTACACTGGTACACCTCTGCCTAACCCTTCGGGGAATACAGGTGTGATGGTATGTTATGTAGTTTTGCATCCAAATAAAACTTTAGGAGGTTGTCATAATAGAAATATACAATCAAATAACCTCCTATTGAAGTATTATCCTGTAATTTTCTGTTACGGGAGTGACGTCGTCATGTTAATGAGAAAACTCTTAGGAATAACATTGAGACTAAAAACAAGGCTCCTCCTTTTTTGAAGTCGGTTAAAAGTTACAACACCTGGTTAATAATTATTAAACATTTGAATACACCTCATTCAAAAAACAGAATCGCACCGTTGCGTATACGGTAGGAAGTTTTGCTGCGAGGGATGCAAAACAGCGCCTTGCATAAACTCATCTTCACAAGTATAACAAGACGACCTATCCAAGCAAATATGGACAGTCGGAAGCGATAACGTACGGACGCGTATTGTTTATCAATTATTTGAAACTCAAGGAATAAGATCGCTATTGCTTGGTCAGGACGTTTCTTATGATCTTTTGTGATTTTTAAGTAAAATGAAGCATGAGCTGAATTAGCTATGGAATATAATGTAATAATACTAGCTTTATTGTCCTAGTGCGTTCGATTTATTTATTTTACTTTAGCATAAAACGGCCATTGCCCAATTACACTTTCTATAGACATAAAATATGTACATATTAAACGACATTCACACGCTCATCTCACAATGCTCTAAACATACTGACAAGACCGTCTTCCATTCTTCCGCGAACACATCACAGTCAGGCTTGGCATTCAAGAGAGCCTTAAGCGAGGACAGAACACGTGGGATGTGCTACCGTGCGCCTCACAGGGACAGTATCCCTTCTATTACTGTAGTATTTAACCCGGGCAGAAGGCGGGAGAAGTTCGCCATGCCGCCATTCCGTCGTACCTCGAGCCAAAGGCCCCTTCTTTCTCGAGAAAGCACGAGCATCAATCATCATGCAAGCTCAATGAGGATTTAGGATTCAGATTCATATTAATTATAAGTCTAGGTCTCCCATGTTGTTTTCCTCCACCGATGTCAGAGATAAACTTAGAAAGGACATGTTTTAAAATGTCAAATTGGTACTAGACCAGGGACAAAACCCCAACCTCATGTGTGAGAGGCGAGCGCTTTAACCACTAGGTCATTGCTACAATAACCAACCAAATGTTTCAACCCTGTGAGGTCTAGAATGTATATGGAACCAATCAGATTATGCGCCGATGACCCTCTACTTTTTATATTACCTTCTAAAGCAGCCAAAAAGACGCCTTACAAAATAAAAAATACAGTTTATTATCAGTTTTGCAAGGGTCAATAACTCCAAGCTTGTCTTATTCCAAAGGTGACAAACACAATGAAAGGTTAACTCCCATCGAACTTTGGACTTTATCAAAATGTAATTTTGGTTCGAATTACTGTGATTGATACATTTATCTTTTGAGCATTATTAACGTCTGGCATTGAAAGATATCAGTAACTTGGATATTAGTTAAAAACCGAGACTTGTTTATAATTTTATCTTTAACTACCTTTTCCTCGCGACTTCGTCCGCGTTTATTTTTATTATAGAGGTATCAATATAATATATTTGTTAAATTAAATGTAGCCTATCTACATAACATACTATCACGCCTGTATTCCTCATAGGGTTAGGCATAGTCGTAGCAGTTTAATATACACCCACAGTCTATGATTATTCTCACACATCATACCATCACGCCTGTATTCCCTGCCCGTAGGGTTAGGCAGAGGTGTACCGATGTACACCCACAGTTCGCTAGTATTTATAGGTCCCATGTAATAGGGGGCGAGCCTATTGCCATCACCCGGGCACAAACCCTAACTACGAGCTGCTACTGAGAATTTCATAGAAAACTCCAATAACACTTTTTGCTCGACCTGGGAATCGAACCCAAGACCTCTAGCGTAGCAGTCGCACTTAAGACCATTAAGACAACGAGGCAGTTATGATTATTCTAGCCTATTTCATCCCTAATATATGACTCAGGGATGTCGTAGCTTCCTAATATAGAATTTCACAGAATCGGACCGGCAGTTCCTGACATTAGCGCATTCAAACAAACAAGCGAAATCATCAGTTTTACAATATTAGATAATAATATTTACATAATATGTCTGCCTAGGAAACTAGATATTTCTTATCAATATTTATGGAACTCACAATGTATGTGAAGTAGTTACTTCGTTATAAATAAACCACTATGTTGCCGTATGTGATTGATAATGGCGGCTTGGTGAGAATAGTTTTGAAAATTGAACCTTAATAAGTAGGACTAAGGTTCAATACAAATCATTCCGGTAATCGTTTAGGAACGGCACCTAGCAACATCATGTAGTTAATATCTTTAAGTATTTTTTTACAACAAAAAAATAAAACACATTTTTATATTTTTGTTAGCAAAAAAATGAGATTGTAAATATAATAATAATACCAGCCTATTATTGTCCTACTACACATTTTTATAATTTGAACTGCAGAACTGATGAACTGCCTCGTTAGTCTAGTAGTTCTAAGCGCGACTGCTAAGCTAGACGTCTTAGGCTCGATTACCAGGTCGAGCAAAGCTATTTTTTTTATGGGACAAGCCCGCCACTCTATTTCCAACCACTGCAACTTCTGTAAGCCAAAATCAACAGTGGATACGTAAGAAGAGCGCCGAGGCAATGAAGCTCTACAAGTCCCGGAAAAACGATATAACTGTCTTGGATCCCGCAACGAAATTAATCAGAAAAGATTAGCGGGGGAGTAAGAAGAAATATAATTTCCACTTCCTTCCAAACAAGCAGGAGACAGAACAGAACGAGCAAAGTGTTATTGGGTTTTTATGGGGCGTTAATGCTATTATTTGGGCCTTAAAACATACCGACGAACAGTGGATACAACTTGGTAAAACTCTGCTTAAACCTTCAGGGAATATAGGCGTGATGATTTTGTTCGACATTTTGTTCTATACAAAAACTAACTAATCCCAGTTTGTAAGTAACTGAGTTAACCGCGATGTTATTATGCTAATATTGTGCGTAATAACTTTGATAACATGCTAACTACCTGTCGACGTACTTATTAAATAACTAATATTATAAAGAGGAAATATTTCTTGTTTGTTCGTACTAACTCCGAGCTGATACTGAGAATTTCATAGAAAATCCCAATAACACTTTTTGCTCGACCCGGGAATCGAACACAAGACCTCTAGCGTAGCAGTCGCGCTTAGGACCACTAGACCAACGAGGCAGTAATTACAAAAACTAAGTATTAATTTTAGTTTTGGTTTTAATCTTACTTTCTTGTGTTATCACTTATTTTTGTAAATATTGGTTGGCCAGTAAGTAATTGGTGGCTATGTTAGTCTAGGACTGTAGAAACCAATACCCAAGAATGCCTAAGATACATTATACATAAAAGCTGTTGGCAAACCTTTTTTAATAAATAAATAAATACATTATTCCTGAATCACATAGCTTATAAAACACCACGCTACGACACACGGGAGCGAAGCAGTAACCAAAGACGTAACTTCACGCAGGGGAAAATATTACCGAATTTATTCAAAATATACTCATATTTAATAAAGTTTCTGGAGAGCTTAGTGCTATACCATGAAACTAATGACAGCCTATGTATACATGGCTGTTCGTATCTAAATGATGTAAAGATTATAAACATCATTTACCAATTTATGTTCGGTCGGGTGTGGGTCAATGCAAAATGATTCTTATTTTCATAGAATTTTGACATCAATTCCTCATTACATTATTATACAGTACTTATCTACACTACAGTACAGTAAACTTCAATCCATCCTAACAATATAAATGCGAATGTATCTGTCTGTCTATTACTTTTTCAAGACTAAACCACTGAACCGATTTTGATGAAATTTTGTATAAAGGTATAGTAACCGGCATGAGTCGTGGGCACAAACTTTACGTCCATTTCCGTTTTTTTTTGGGTTTTTTGGGTCGTCAACGCTGCATGCCACTGGTCCGACTCGCGTGCAGCGTCTGCGACCCAAAAACCCAAGAATGAACCCAGAAATGAACTTGAAGGTTGTGTTCACGACTCGTGCCGGTTACTATAAGTTCGATTAGAATCCCAAATAATGTATGTCATTATTTAGGATTCTAATCGCTAGCTACGTTTTATTATGCCACTTGGTCTGCGTTTGCCATAACTGACGTTTTCGCGGACCAAGCCGCGGGCAAAAGCTAGGTTACTTATGAAGGTTTTTCGCGGTCATTTACTCCGGCCATTCGAATTACAAATATTTCGAACGCGTGTTACTGACCTTGAGTTCTGATAGAACATTATCTTTGTAACACTTAATTTTTAAGATTAGAATCATGCCATTTTATCAATTTCTTTTTATGTTTTATAGAATTCGAAGTTTTATGGTTTTTTACTAAAAACAAACATAAACGGTACTTAGAACCGCCTCGTTAGCCTAGTGATCCTAAGCACAACTGCTACGCTAGTGGTATTGGGTTCGATTCCCAGGTCGAACAAAGTGTTATTGGGTTTTTCTATGAAATTCTCAGTAACAGCTCGGAGTTAGGATTTGTGCCCGGTTAATGGCAATAGGCTCGCCCCCTATTACTATGTATGTAATTAGCTACTTGACACCATCAATCAATTGACATACTTTTTAAGAGCTGTCAAAACGCGTTCCTTCGTAGATTTTGTATGGCAATAGCAAACTGTGACGTCACTTATATGCAAACTCAATTGACCAACCATTTATTGATTTCAAAGCAAATAAAAATCAAATTTTATAGTTAAATGAAGGGGTACTTCGTCGATTCACACCACGCGCGATTCGGACCATGGTGTGAATCGCACAAGAATCATTTTTGAATTGCATGATTCACACCGTGGTGTGAATCGACGAATCCTAAAAAAGTCTTTCGGCGATTCACACCATGGTGTGAAAAGACGAAAGACATTTTGCGAATTCGTCGATTCGCACCATTATAAAAAAGTTATAAAAGTAATTACTTTTTGGTACTGACTGGTACAAAACGGTTATTGAAACAAATTATTTATAGGGATATAATATTTATTATGCTAACATAAGAAATTAAACATAGCATAAGTTTTTACAAGTATGTTAGATTATTCATATTATGTAGGTCAGTTATTCCTATGCTTATGATTAATTTAAAAATCACATGTTGTTCAACTTGAATAAAGATATTTAGGTATGTACAGTTTTAACTGTAAATATAAATCACAATATTGGTCAACATTAATAAAGATCTAGGTATTTATAAAAAAATAAAAAACAACTATAAATAAAATCACAAATACAGACTGAAAGATTACCCTGTTACTTATTACTAATTACAAAAAATACTTGTCATCAACATCTTTAATATAAAATATTCACCTTAATAATAATTAAATCACATGTTGCACATTTTGACTTACGATTTATTTGTCAGTAAAAAAAAAGACTAAGTAATACCTACTTTATTACTATAAGTAATTTTAGTTACTACTTATATAACGAGATATATCCAATGACTAAAATTGCTTGTCGTCTTCTTACCTTACTAATTAAGAGTGTACAATAGTACATAGTTTTACTATATCTAAAAAAAAACAGATTGAATAGATTACCCTTTTCTTTGTAATTGGAATCACAGATTTGTTTGGTTATATGGCTGTAATTAATAAAATAATATAAATTAAGTTAACGTTACTTATAAACAAGATTATTGTTAATTATATAATGATGAGCTACCAAAAAATAAATCAGCATAATACGAAAATTAGATTTTTTTCAAAATCTCAACTTCTCCAAGCAATGGCCAATACTTATTTGGTTAGTCAATAACTCATCTATAGTGTTATTAATTTTTTCATTAACTTGCACGCTTACTAGTTTTCTTTTTGAAATTTTAACGTCACCCGGTAAATTTATTTTATTATAATAAAAGTGTGCGTCTTTGTCTACTCCATGAAGAAATTGGGCAATATTTGGTTTTGATGGAATATTTTTTTTAATTCTAGCATTCCACGATTCAACCATGTTATTTGTTTTATGACTTTCATTGTAAGTACTCCACGTATTTGATAGAACTGAGTGTTGGAGCCATGTTTGGACAAAATAATCATTAAAAAGCGTAACTTCTGCGGTATTGGGACTTTCTCCCATAACATACAGCCAGCCATCATCCAATAAGTTTTGTGGCAAATGTGTCATAGCTGCGCATAGGCTTACATGGATCCTGCCCAGTTTAGATTTGGTTACTCCAAGCTTCTTAGCTTTACGCCATAAGCAGCGGATGAAATGAAAATAACAGCCAACTATTTTCACATCTGGAAACAACACTTTCAGTGCCAACATTGCACTTACTTCAAAGTCCATTGATATATGTGTGGGCTCCCATTCTTGAACTCGGCTTTTAATAATTTGGAACATAATCTCATAAGTTTCTTCTTTTCTATCTGGAAGCAAAGCATATAGCACAGGAACCACATTGACGTATTCTTCATTGCTCCCAATATCCGCATGAATAGTGTATACTTGATGAAAGCACTTGACGCAAATCTTAAATGTGCCATCGATAAAAAAATGTTTCGACTCCTTTAAATATTTTGTAATTTCGGTCTTTCCAAAAATTATGATGCGCTTGTTTTTGTATGCGTAATCGGCGAACAACAGATGATCGTATTTTTTTGGCACTTCAAGATGTGTGGCTTTATTGAAGATAAGTTTATTAGCGCCTATAGCTTTATTTCTTTGATTGTACAGTTTATTCTTTACGTTATTGAATTGAGGTAACGGTTTCGTTAGATTAATTCCTTTATCTGTAAGTACATCTATTGAATCTTGAAAAATTTGTGTGACTGGCTTATTGATATTGTTTTTAACAGTTTCGGTACATATGTGCATCTGCTGGTCTATTTCAATCGCTGTTTGATTCTTAGGAGCATGGTTATGATTAGTTTCACATAATATTGCAAATGGAGACGGGTGCATTTTGAATATTGCATTGCATTTGCTATCTTTTTTGGTGCACCTCCAGACCTCAGAACCATCTTTGTTTATACGTTTCCAAATATAATTGTATCCATTTCGACACAGCATACGACGACCTCTCTCGGTTATTTGAAACTCCATATTTTCAAGAGCATGTGAAGTTGACGCATCTTCAGACATTTTTACACCGAGCCTGTTCAAAAATAAGGAAATTGGATTTTAATATCTAAATATAATTAACATTGTAAAATACTTTACTTGCTTAAAAAATATCGATTTAGTTATATTAACTATCTAAAAATTTATTTACAAAAGTTTTATATTAAAAGCATGCAGATAACACTCTCCTTTCTTATTATTTTACTTATTTACATTTCATAAAGCTTTAGATAGGTATTGAGATTAAATAAAATCCAATTCTATGATTACAAACACCACAAGCAATGACTAAACAAAATATTATAATATAGTATACTAAATTATTACACACTTTGGCATTATGGTGCAATACTTATTGAAATCAGTACCTACACACTAAAGTAAAATGGCGGACAGTCCGCCATTTTGTTTTACGCTATTTTAAAATATTGTATTCAATTTCATCCATAAACAATTAATCCAAGATTAATTGTAAACCAGATTTTGAAGTGCTAAAGCTAATAATGCAGATGCACTGTTAACATTGACCAATATAAAAATTAATTAAGTATTATAGAATAAAAATAGCAATAGGTATCTACCAAGTAATGAAGAAGACAACTTTAAATATTATGTTTAACATTAATTAATTAATTTTGTGCCTGAGATAATTATAAATTTTTTAATTTTAACAACATATTGAAAACTGTACTTACCAAAATTATATTTCACTCAAAATATGACAGTCACTTCACATGTACCTACAACACTACTCTCAGGATAGAAATGATGCAATTACGTTTAAAATTAGTGCATTGTGGTAGTTCAGAAATTTTCCATTGTTTACAAAAGGGTTGTTTTTTACCTGAGAATATTGGCGCGTACCTACGCCGCGCACTGTTTAGGCAGGCGCACGTTACTGAATTTTTAAATAAAATTGATATACAATGTTAAGCTGATATTATAATATCAGATTGCATGTTTTATCATTTTAATTATTAAAAAAAACCCCGCAGGAGTAGTAGATAGTATTATTATAGTAGCCACAGAACTCCTAAAGTGGTGGCACTGGTTCACTCATAATAGGTACTTACTTAATATTTTTAATAGTATTTCGCTAAGCACTTGTGTGCTTGCTTGTTAATTAATAAGAAAGAACCGTTGGTATGAATCGGCGAATTGAAAAAGTGTCCTTCGGCGATTCACACCATGGTGTGGATCACCGAATGACTTTTTTGGGATTTCTCGATTCACACCATGGTGTGAATCATGCAATTCAAAAATGGTTCTTGTGCGATTCACACCATGGTCCGAATCGCGCGTGGTGTGAATCGGCGAAGTACCCAAATGAAGAGCCAAGCGAAGCGCACGGGTCGGGTTTTCTTGTTGTAATGTTTTTGTGTCTTAGAATTATAAGTTCATAGGAGTCCACAACAAACCTAATTACATGGTTATAACTACATACAAAAAATCCATACCAACATAATAGATACGGCAGTAACTCTGTAAGATAAAAGATAATCCTTTCACTACTAAACCACTAAACCGATTTTGATGAAACTTTTGTTGGGGTTACATTTTATTCCGTGACTATGTCTGCGGCCGCGATAACCATTTATGCGGACGAGGTCGGGGGCAAAAGTTAGCGTATGATAAATAAACAAGCCGCTTCTACACTTGTGCCTAAATATTCGGTTAGCACAAAATTACTCAACCCGATACACATATTGGCCTTTTCTTTTTCGGATGGGAAATCATCAAATGACTCCCTCGCCCTGGACGGGGTGGGAGGAAGTGTCAGACTTTTACTGACTAAAACACATCCATATTATTTTCATGTTTATTTGAAACATACCATCACGCCTGTATTCCCCAGAGGGTTAGGCAGAGGTGTACTAATGTACACCCACAGTTCGCCGGTATGTTTTTAGGTCCCATGTAATAGGGGGCGAGCCTATTGCTATTAACCGAGCACAAATCCTAACTCCGAGCTGCTACTGTGAAATTCATAGAAAAACCCAATAACACTTTTTGCTCGACCTGGGAATCGAACCCATGACCTCTAGCGTAGCAGTTGCGCTTAGGACCACTAGGCTAACGAGGCAGTTCATTTATGCATTTATTTACGGGGATGTTCATTTATCAATAAAACATTTAAAACTCAAGCCCGAAACGCAGATAAAATAGTGTTCAACTAACAGGCCATTACATGTAATTGCACTTTGATCGCTAACATTATTGAACTTTGAACGACTGATCAATGCTTTGGCTTAGTAACATCACATACAACGTATGCTTATATTAATCATTAATTCATATGGACCTATTCAAGATACTTAAGAGACTTATTATAATCATAAAATTGCATATACAGTAAATTGATACTGGTGTCGTTTGTAGGTCACACCAGAGGCATTATCGCGAATTCCTTTTTTAATCTTTAATTATTACGTAATTTTTATTATCAGCACGTGCGAATTACATGTATAAGCCTGCTTACTTTTTACTAGATTAACGCACGCATGTAATTATCTTATTGTCACTATTTCGTGGAAATTGGTAAAATAAAAAAAATAATGTCGTCTATACAGGCAGTGAGTTCGCAACCGGGCACGAGCAACTAGCAATGTGACTTTTTAAATTCATACATACCATCACGCCTGTTTTCCCCGAAGGGTTAGGCAGAGGTGTAGCAATGTACACCCATAGTTCGCCGGTACGTTAAGGTTCCATATAATAGGGGCCGAGCATATTGCCATTGACCAGGCACAATTTAATTTCTTAACTCGGAATTGCTACTGACAATTTCGTAGAAAAACCCAATAAAGCTTTGCTCGACCTGTGAATCGAAACCAAGACCTCCAGCGTAGCAGTCGCGCTTAGGACCATTAGGCTAACGAGGCAGTTACTAAGAATTACTTACTCCATATAAGCTCGGAGTGTCTTCTGCATGATCTGGTTCTTGGGGAACACGGCCGCTGGCACGCCGATGGTGATCTCACTGATGTCTGCCGCGGAGTCCCACACCTGGGCTCGCACTCGGTCCATCACTGGTTGGTATCTAAAAGTAACGACAATTCTCATAATCATTCAATACTAGCTTATGCTCGCGTCTTTGTCCGCGTCAACCTTGATATATTATCCCACGAGAACCGTACATTTTTCCTTGATAAAATGTATACTATGTGTTATTCTACACTACAATCTATGTCAGTGCCAAATTTTATATAGGTCTGTTTAGGCGTTTAAGCGTGAAAGAGTAACAAACATCCATCTATAGATTCAAAACTTTCGCATTTTTAATACTAGTAGAAAGTAGGATTATAAAGCTGGAGAATTTGTTTGTTTGCTTGACCGCGCCAATCTCCGGAACTACTAGTCCGATTTAGGAATTTTTTCACTAATAGAAAGCTACGTCCTTCCTGATCGCTGATTGGACTGACTAAATGATGAACAACCAATTACAGCAGCTTGTGGAAACAGCTTGACAATTTGTCACATTAATTATGCGTTGATATTTTTCTTAAAAATCAGGGGTCAGTCGTTTATCAATAAATCTTTTGTATATTGAACAAACTCACAGCTCCTTGTTCTTCATGACATGGGCGCAGAGTTCGCCCCACATGTAACCCCCCACAGAGAACCCATGCACCACCAGCGGGTGCTCGTTCTCGTTCATAGCCATGAACTTTATCAGATCCTCAGCCACCAACTGCAAAGGAAAACTGTGTTCAAGACATGTTTCTTAATATATCAACTTTATTACCAAACACATAGAGTTGAAAGCTTTTTTGGAGACTTCACAGTTCTTCACATTAGCATATATACGAAATTCCTACAACAACAGTCGGGCAGTAGCGCACCAGAGAACATCCAACTGGTCGTAGGGATCCTCCCTTTAAACTGGAAGGATCCTCCATCTCCTATCTTTCCCTCTGTGCCTCAAAATATGCAATCAAAGTGCGTCAACGATGCCGTGGAAGTGGCTATGTTTTGGGTCACACAAATCTAAAAGACTGACGTGCCAGCGACAAGAAGATGAAGAATGGAGGATGAGGAGCTTCCCACTCTGTTCCTCATATCTTTAAACTTTTGAAAACACAGTGAACAAAAAGCTTATAGTCCTGGGATAGCTCAAGAGGCTGTTACGAACCTGTGTTCCCTTAAGTGGCCACATCAGCTGCCATGGTGTGCAGGACACGGAGACCACGTCAAAGCCTTGTTCCAGGTATAATGTGGCATATTTCATAACGTGCTTCTGCCTCGCCAGGAGCCAGTTAATCATCACGCATAGGGGCTTGTCGACCCGTTTGTCTAACCTGGTAACAATGAAAAAATGTTTATTTATTTTAAGACTAGGTTTAGAGCATTTCATTTGTTTAATTATGTACAGTCAGGGAACTTAATTGTTAAGCAGATTGACACAATACGTCCATTTCTCGTGTAATGATCATCGCTCATTATAACAGTTTTGCTTGCCGGCTTAACGGCCTGACCGGAATTTCGTCAAAACCGTTAAGTGCTGTGCCGCCGGCGAGACGTCACCTTTTTGTCTTGTCTATTAAAAAAATATTGTAAAGCACACGATTTAATGACCTCAATTGAATGAAATATTTGGTTGTATCGAAGCCTAGCTGTTATTGAGAGCTTGAGCAATGCCGTTAAAAAATGATAGTTGTGATATGAATTTCGATAGTCGATATGCTTACCAACCAAATTCCCTGACTTTACCTTTAATTTGTATATTATATTTTTCTTTTGTGTTTTCTATTAATATTGCAGACTCCAGACAAGGGTACATCAGGCAGCGAATTACTGCATACCATTTGTAAGTGATGTCTTTAGTTCTATTGTAGTGTGAACAATAAGTAAAATTTTAGCACCACCAATAAATACTTACTTCTGCTGCAAAGCAGCGTTGTTGTGTTCCGGTTTGAAGGGTATGGGTGCCGGTGTTATTACAGGCACATGAGACTTTTGAACTTTGTCTATGGGATGGCAACGCATTTGCAAGGACTCTGGTATTGCAGATGTCTATAGGCAGAGGTGACCACTTAACATCAGGTGGGTCTCCGATTTGTTGGTCATCCAAAGGAAAAAAAAAACACTTTGGCGGTTGGCGCACTGCTTATGCGATTGGATGCATCTGTTCCCGCATATAACAAATATTTGTATAGCCTACAGATAGTTGGACCAGGTCTGGTGGAGTGTGAAGGTGAGTTTATATGTTTGTAAAGGCATCCACGATACGGGCGAAATTCCTAGTACATACCATCACACCTGTATTCCCCGAAGGATTAGGCAGAGATGTACCAATGTACACCCACAGTTCGCCGGTATGTGTTTAGGTCTCATTTAATAGGGGGTGAGCCTATTGCTAATAACCGAGCATAAATCTTATCCCAGAGCTGCTATTGAGAATTTTCTAGAAAAACCCAATAACACTTTTTGCTCGAGCTTTGAATCGAACCCAAGACCTCTAACGTAGCAGTCGCCACGAGGCTAACGAAGACGACGATTCCTAGTAATCTGATATAAATAACATTTTAACATAAGGTGGTATTAATCCAGTAATATTAGCGTCTCTCCTTGAATTTAAACGTTCCTGCTTCATCAACTAGTTTCTAATTAAGTGCATGCGCATGATCATTCGCATAAAGAAAAAATCTGTCCTTCCGTCGCAAGACTGGAACTTCTGAATCGTAATAGGTAGACACTTGAAATTTTCACTAATATAAAAATAAATAATAAAAATCCCTATACAGGAAACGTAATTTTGGCGGCATATTTTGCTAAAACTGCCTCGTTAACCTAGTAGTCCTAATCGCTACTGCCACGCTAGAGATCTTGGGTTCGATGCTAGGTAGAGCAAAAAGTTTGATTGGGTTTTTCTTATTAAATTCTCAGTAGCAACTCGGAGTTAGGATTTGTGCCGAGTTAATGCCAATACGCTCGCCCCCTATTACATGGGACCTAACCATACCGGCGAACTGTGGGTGTACATTAGTACACCTCTGCCTAACCCTTCGGAGAAAACCGGTGTGATGGTATGTAATTTGCTGGATCTTAATGCATATAGTAAGGTGGTACCAAACCCATCATTTGCTAATCTGACTCACACATGTTTATTCACGCACTAAGGAAACAAGATATAATGTTAAACGTCACAACGATGTGACGTTTTGGCTATGAGTACCCCTTGTTTTGATCTGATCATCGGCCCATTGATCTTGATCCATACAGAAAACGAGTTCATGGCTGTTCTTATCAGCACAGTTGTCATTACTTGGATGCGACGTCCTGCCACATAATAGTCAACATAGCGTGCGCCCGCCATTTAGCCTGAATTACCAAATTGACTGAATGCGAATAGCCCAAGTCTTTGTAGAATTGTCATCGAGTCAGGCCTTTATGGACGACAACGTCATATCAGAATTATTGTCATCATTCCTCTTTCTTTGTCCAACTTTGTTTAGTACCTACAAAGTATTTTAGTGGATTATAATGGCTTTAGGTAATCCCGTCCCCCGTCCCCCGGTCCCGTTAGTCTCGTGGTGGCAATCACGACTGTTGAGCGTGGGGTCCTGGGTGCGATTTCCAGGTCGGGCAAAGAGTGTTATTGGGTTTTAGATTAGGAATTTCTTAGTAACAGTTCGGAGTTTGAAAGTTGGTGGTGTGACACCCCCGTGGCTCAGAAAGCACGTAAATCCGTTGGTAATGAGCTTGATCTCTCCCTGATTGTTTCGGATTGCCGTCCCATCGGACCATAAGAGTAAGGGAAGAGGGAGTGTACCCGTGTTTGCACACACACTTGCTCACTATTATATATCCTGCGTACTTGGCTAGTCTGTATTAAG
The DNA here is from genome assembly GCA_947462355.1 of Caradrina kadenii. Classification (NCBI taxonomy): domain Eukaryota; kingdom Metazoa; phylum Arthropoda; class Insecta; order Lepidoptera; family Noctuidae; genus Caradrina; species Caradrina kadenii. Next base: position 2,684,872 of record OX381691.1, on the reverse strand, counting down.
ATTAGCCGCCGTGGCCGGAATCGGTCTAGAGAATACATTTACATGCGTCTACATAGGTACGTCTCGGTAACCCAGTGATTGAGACGTCCACCTCTCATGCTTGAAGGTACGGAGTAGGCACCCGGTAAGTATCACTATGACCTTTTCAATTCATATGATATCGGTGTAGGAAAATATCGTGGGGCAACCTGAACTTATAATAAATATTATAAAGAGGAAAGATTTGTTTGTTTGTAACGAATAGGCTCCGAAACTACTGGGCTAATTTTAACCATACCAGTAGATAGCTACAGTATTCCTGAGTAACATAGGTTATATAACACGCGGACGAAGTCGCGGGCAGGTCGCTAGTAATAAATATAAGTCTGAAATCGCTAATCCGCCTTGAGCAAGCGTGGTGATCAATCCTCGTGCCTTCTCTGTATTAAGAAGTTGAAGTTACGTTTGCTATGCAATGGGACAATAATATACTCGCAAAGTCGTCAAAATTTTTATTACGGGCATGATCTATTCTGAGAGAAGAACAAGAGAAGACATGATTTGTAAAGTTCCAAAGTCTTCTCACATTTGTCATCTAAGGCACCTCGCGCACTGGACGGCTACGACCACGACCAGTGGCCGCAACTACCAGATTAACTAAAGAAACCATATGAACGTCGCGCACTTCACCGTAACGGCCAACCTTAGCTAATCTGGTAGTTGCGGCCACTGGTTGTGAAAGTCTAGTGCGTGCCTAAGTGCTGATGTTCTTTTGGTTTTTTTTAGCCACAAATTCATGAACTTGTCTCCTATTCGTTCGTACAATGTAACGAGTAATTCCCAACATAGTAACAGATCATCAGTTCACTGTTCATAAGTGTCTCTTCGTTCCACTCCCCCGATTGGCTCCCAATTCGCGGCGCCAAACAAATAGAATGTAATTATATCACAAGTGTACCAATAAAATTGCGTAACATTTGACATACCGCATCACGTGCTGGCAGTATTGCGAGAGCAGTTACATGGATTTGTTGGAAGAGAAAATTAGACCCTGTATTCATATTAAACGTCATCTCCACTGCAATTGTTATGGCAGGAAGCACTGATGTTCTATTAGTCTCAAACCGTCTTTCTTTGACCTTGACCTTCAGCCGGTATGATATCGGAGCCAGAGCCGGAGTCGCAAGGATATCGTGCATGACTCGAGGTTTTAAATACAAGGTTTACAAATATGGTATCACCACTTGTTAACCCATCCAATGTTTTTTACCATACCATCACGCTTATATTCCTCAAAGGGTTAGGCAGAGGTGTACCAATGTACACTCACAGTTCACCGATATGTTTAGGTCGCATGTAATAGGGGGCGGGCCTATTGCCATTAACCGGGCATAAATCCTAACTCTGAGCTGCTACTGAGAATTTCATAGAAAAACCCAATAACACTTTGGTCGACCTGGGAATCGAACCCAAGATCTCTAGCGTAGCAGTCGCGCTTAGGACCACTAGGCTAACGAAGGAGGCTAACGTTTTTCATAAAGGTGCTAATACTACATCAGAAATTCAGAACTCACTTCATGGTCGCTGGATCTGCCTTTAGTTTGATGTTTTCGTTGCTGATGTACTGGATATTTTTGGTGATGTCCTGCGTGTGCGCATTGCGGTCCAGTGCCAGCATCGCGACTGGGGCACAGGATAGCAATGGCCGAAAGGAGGCCTGGAAAGAAAGTTGCTTTGAGACACTTTTATAACAGGTTAATGAAACAAAGAGGGTAAAAAGACTCTTATCGAAGCTGAAAGCTATTAATAATTATGTTATTTCTATTGATATTTTTTTATTATTAAAGACTGGGAACTTTCTAGTGAGGTTTCCGGCTACTGGGACCGCAATTAACAGGGACCGCGGTCCCAGTCGCCGGATCCGTAAAAAATAAATATTTTTCTTCCAGCGACTGGGACCACTCATAGATAACTTAAAAAAATCTATTATTCAAGCCAAAATTAGTACAGTCAAACGAAAAAAATTATAAATTATTTATATGAATATCATTGACTCGTTCTAGACATGATTTTATTTTATGCGCTTAGTAATAGATTAAGCTAGCCCGTTTTGACATAATTTACACATGCAGGTAAATACACACAAAGGGAATAGCATTGTATAATACTATCCCTCTCTAACTCGAGTCCGTTTCGCCTGTCGATTTCAAGGTCAGGTAGCCCTTTTGTTATAAACGCGAAATTTTGCATCGCCCGATGACTGGCTCTGCCAATCACTGACAAGAAGCTTATCAGTTTCAGAAAGTCAAGTTTTGCATCAGACAGTGTCATATCAGATCATTGTAAGATACCTACTGCGCTTAATGTTTGTAGCAAATTGTGTGATGTGAGTGGTGGTATAGTGACTTTATTTAATAGTCTTCAGGTATGTAAAACAATTTTTTATTAACTTATTTATAAACAAAACAAGCTAATAACGGGGTTAAACGACGTGGTTACAAATATTTTTACTTTAGAGCGCTTCTCATTTTTGATGAGACTTTTTAATATCACAAAAAAAAAATGTGTACAGCTATGTTCGGCTCTTTCTCATCTCCCACTAGATATGGTCGATGATGGCTGGTTGTATGTCATGGAAGAGTCGCCAATTAGTACAGAAATAACAAACTTTAATGACTACTTTGTACAAACATGGCTAGAAAATTAAACACTCGCAGGTACATTTACTACTTATGGGGAATTAAACAAAACAAATAATGCTGTCGAGCAATGGAATAGTCACATTAGAAAGTACATCAAACCAAAGCCAAACATTGCCCAGTTGCTGCAAGGACTCCTAAAAGATATGAAATACAGTGGTTACAGTGGTTGTTTTTCTTATATCAATAAATGATGTTTTTAAATCAAAAAGGATTTTTCTTCAATTATTACATCTAAAAATTTTTTGTTTGACTGTACATTTTTTTTTATTTCAGTTATCATATAAGTGGTCCCAGTCGCCGGAAGAAAATTATTTATTTTATACAGATCCGGCGATTGGGACCGCGGTCCTAGTTAATTGCGGTCCCAGTCGCCGGAAACCTCTTTCTAGTTACGGCAATATTTAAGGCAAAATCCACCTTGTTTTACTAAAAGTTCTGCGATCTGATTTTTGTTGTACGAGTACATACATACATTACTTGAGAATCTTCTGATTATGGCAATATTCAAGGTAAAATTCCAACTTTTTTTACCAATAAATTTTGCACTAACTAAACTTTAAATATCCGCAAGACCCCTATACCACAGCCCCGTTGTTCTCGTGGTCGCAAGCGCGACTGATGAGCGTGTGATCCCGGATTCGATTCCCAGGTCGGGCAAAAAGTGTTATTAGGTTTTTTCATTAGGATTTGCTCAGTAACAGCCCGGAGTTTGATAGTTGGTGGTGTGACACCCGTGCCTCGGAAAGCTCGTAACGCCGTTGGTCCCGGCTGTCATTCGTAGATCTTTGACAGTCGTCAGAAGCCAGGAAATCTGACAACCACTCTAACCAAGAGTTATCGTGTTGCCCAGTAACTGGGTTGTGGAGGTCAGATAGGCAGTTGTTCCATGTAAAACACTAGTATCATCCGGTTAGGCTAAGCAGATGATGATAATGACCCCTATACCACAGATTAACTACTAGTTCCTACTGTTGCATGCACCCGTTTAAGTTCAATGCTGCGTGCGTTATACTGTGCTCTACCATAAACATTGATTGTCCACCAAAAGACATGTAGCACCATACAATATTAACACCTCTGTACATATACCATGGTTCTGGCAAATAAATTACTCTATACTACCTTCTGGCCGCGACTTCGTCCGCGTAGTTTTATCACCCGCATTAAGTTACGTCTTTGGTTACTGCTCCGCACCTATTGGTCGTAGCGTGATGTTATATAGCCTAAAGCCTTCCTCAATAAATGAACTATCCAACACAAAAAAAAAATGATTCAATTCGAACCAGTAGTTCCTGAGATTAGCGCGTTTAACCAAACAAACAAACTCTTGAGCTTTATAATATAAATATAGATTCTATTCTAAAAATAAAAGTCATTTCCCAGCATCCATTTTTACTCGATGTTACTTAGTTTGACGGACAGTATGCGTAGTCATAGGCTATTTTTTACACCCCGTATAGTATATATAACATGGAAGGTAAATTGATCACGTGATACTAGTGGCCATCGATCGAGTACAAGTTCAATGCCAGCCGAGTCAACGGCTTGGCCACGAGCGACAGGCGATAAAAAAGTTAGGCTAACTTGAAGTTATATTATAATCGACTAGCATAGACCCGCGACTTGACCTGCGAGAATGTCGGGGGTCGGTTATCAGTGGGTTTTTTTTAATTCAATTTTATGATTTCTTGTCTCAAGTAAAAGTAGTTTAAGTTACTTGCAACATCACCTAAACTAAGTGATAGTCCCATCAAAATCGCACCTAACAGGCAGACAAAAAATAAAAATAAATGTTTTTTGAACAATGCATTTAGTAAACAGCTGCTATTTTAATATTACAAACAAACACTTTAATTTTATTTATTTGTGCATAGTATAGAACTGCCTCGGTAACCTAGTGGTCCTAAGCGCGACTGCTACGCTAGAGGTCTTGGGTTCGATTCCCAGGTCGAGCAAAAAGTGTTATTGGGTTTTTCTATGAAATTCTCAGTAGCAGCTCGGAGTTAGGATTTGTGCCCGGTTAATGGCAATAGGCTCGCCCCTTATTACATGGGACCTAAATATACCGGCGAACTGTGGGTGTACATTGTTACACCTCTGCCTAACCCTTCGGGGAATACAGGCGTGAGTGTATAGAATTATAATAATTTATGTGTTGTTAACTTTTTAGTGACACAGGTGCGTATGGAAACAAAGTCCAGTATTCATCTTTGTATGTAATCTCTGCTAGTTAACGATTTGAAACGGTGAGAAAATATGCTTGCTCTTATTTATTACTAGATTTGCGCGCGGCTTCCCTCGCGTTCTTTTCTCCTTTCCCTCACTCCCTAAGGTAGTCATTTTATTTCCGGAATACGTTTAACCTATGTCCATTTTTGTACTCCTGATACCGTGTATGCAAAATTTCATGATGGTCGGTGAAGACGAGTTATTAAATATAGATATTTAACAATATATTTTAGTTAACTGCCTCGTTAGCCTAGTACTCCTAAGCGCGGCTGCTACGTTAGGGCTCTTAGGCTCGATTCCCAGGTCGAGCGAAGTGTTATTAGGTTTTTCTATGGAATTCTCAGAAGCAGTTCGGATACAGGATTTATGCCCGGTTAATGGCAATAGGCTCGGTCCCTTTTACATGGGACCTAAACATACCGGCGGACTGTAGGTGTACATAAGTACACCTCTGCCTAACCCTTCGGAGGATACAGGCGTGATGGTATGTTATGTTATGTTTTTGTAATTTTTTTGTTTTGCCCAGTATTCAGCGACAACACCACCCGGTGAAGCAGTCATTAGGTCCTCACGAGTGACACACAAGTGACAGGACATGCATTTAGGATATAACAAGTAATCAAGTCGTTGACCATCCTGGAGCTACAGACCTGAACACTAGTATTACTTCTTAGCGTCAAGAACAGGTCAATTCATGGTTTCAGTTTAAGGATAGATGTCCCTTACACTCCGTATATGAAGGTACTATGTAGGTACTTAGTACTTCTCCAAATGATATCCCATTTGGTGACGAGGTCACAAGTTTGACTGCTGTCGGGCAAAATGTTAATGGGTTTTCCATTAAGAATTTCTAAGTCTCAGCCCGGAGTTTGGAAGGTAGTGGTGTGATACCACCGTGCTAGAAACACGTAAAGCTATCGGTCCTGCACCTGATCTCTTCTCGGTCGTGTCAAATTACTATCCCATCGGACTATGAGAGAGAGAGGGAAGAGAAAGTGCACCTGTATTTGTGCACACATTCGTGCACTATAATATTCGCTACGTACTTGGCTAGTGCCTGTTGAGATCTGTCTGGAAAATATTACTTCCCCGGTGGAAAGATAGATTCTTCCACTAATACCTGTACTTAGTTATGTTTTGGTATATTGACATTGTGAATAAAAAGGGTCAATGTCCCACTTGGCAATATCTTGTGAAAACTGTAAGCGGCTTTGCCAGTGTGCGTAGTGGACGCTTCAAAAATAGTTGGACTTGTCATGTATAATGCAATATTATACCTCTATCTTCTACACTAATTTTATAAAAGGGAGAAAGTTTGTTTACTTCTATGGGGTTTGTTTGTAAGAGATAGGTAATGGCTCATTCATTGCGTTCGGTTAGCAGTTAGACTGAAAGCCGACCCCATTTATTAACTTACATATTCTTCAAGTATTTTTTTTTACCAAACTACTTAACCAATTTCGATAAAATGTATGCTACTCTGAAATATGACATACCAAACAAAATGAAATTATAAAAATCAATTAATAATTGGAGGAATGATAGCGTAACAAACATACAAAAACAAGAAAAATCATGCAGTCGAATTGAGAACATTCTTCTTTTTTATAGTCGGTGACGTCTCTGATTGATATTATCATACAAATCTATGGGTAAATGGCGTTTTGACAGCTCATAAAAAGTACCTACGTCAATAGACTGGTACTGGTCAACTATACAATGCTCAATTATTTAAACTATTTTAATAAGAAGGGATGTTGTCATTAATGCCTAATTGAATCTTGTCAAGCTTGCCAACTACTAAAAGGTTTCTCTTATTTAAAGAATGTCAGAATCGACTCGACTACCTAGACTGCCTCGTTAGTCTAGTGGTCCTAAGCGCGACTGCTACGCTAGAGGTCTTGGGTTCGATTCCCAGGACGTGCAAAAATTGTTATTAGGTTTTCTTATGAAAGTCTCAGTAGCAGCTCGGAGTTAGGATTTGTGACCGGTTAATGGCAATAGGCTCGCCCCTATTCATGGGACTTAAAAACATACTGGCGAACTGTGGGTGTACATTGGTTACATCTCTGCCTAACCCGTCAGGGAATACAGGCGTGATGGTATGTTAAAATCTAGAATTTTTTAAATGTGTTTTGCACATGTATGTTGCACTTTCAAATGGAACAGAAGGGTTTCGTTATAACCGATGAAGCACATACACACAGCACACCCGACCCTCAATGTATTAGTTCTCAATTACAATGATTTACAAGCAACAATAAAGGCATCATCTGGGCAGCGCGTGCAGCTGATTGGCTCGTTCAATACAAATGATGATAGCTGGTAATGTCGATACATTCCACGCGACTTGGGAACAACTGCCGATTGTTTCGAATTATTCATTCGGGGTATTACTGTTTCCTTATTTCTACTGTATCTTCGGTCATCCTGAAATTTTGTATATACAATGTGTGAGGTGTAAAGAAATATAATACGGCCTCAAAGAGGTGTCAGCAATTTCAGAAGGGTCACTCAGGGCCGATGCCTGCCGGGGCTGCGGGTTGTTCGTAAGAGATTCCGCGCCCCCGAAACACAAAAGCACAAAAAAGAACATGGATGAGTTTTAGTCAGTAAAAGTCTGACTCTACCTTCCGCCCCGCACAGGACGGGGGAAGCTATATGAAGATTTGTCATCGGTAAAAAAAACCCATACTCTTCAAACCGGAACACAGAAACGCTGCTTTGCGGCAGAAATAGGTGTGGTGGTAGTCCTGCGGTCCTGCCCGGACGAGCTCCTTCACAAAGAGCTTTAGTACTACTAAATCCTTTCTGCATGAAGGTCCTTCTTGTCTAGACGTTCCAAGTTCAAACGAAAAATAAATTCAGTTGTTACAAAGAAGACGAAACTAATGATTTACACTTCCAACAAAATGGCTCGACAATTCAATGGTTTCCAAATGGTGGCAAACATCACAGCACATACCATCACGCCTGTATTCCCCGAAGGGTTAGGCAGAGGCGTACCGGTGTACATCCACAGTTTGCCGGTATACTTAGGTCCCATGTAATAGGGGGCGAGCCCATTGCTATTAACCGGGCACAAATCCTAACTCCGAGTTGCTACTGAGAATTTCATAGAAAAACCCAATAAAACATGCAAACATGTTACTAAAATGCATCGAAAACCGTTAAAAAATTACTTTTCAAACATGCGTTACCTTCGTACTAGAATCCCATTTTTCATTATTATCGTAAGTTACTCATACAAAAAGTTGAAGCTAGTTGCTCGTTCCAAAACGTAGGTCTCTATGGAGAAGAACGAGCAAGAAACTCCATGGACACTCTTTTCAAATTGGTTTTTACAGAATCTTGGTTACAATATTCGTGTTGCTTCTACATGTGAAAACAATGAAGTTGAATATAAAACAATTAAAAAAATATATATATGATAATAATAGTACTAAAGATGTAAGCCATGGCAGTTAGAAGATGACCAATCCCAACTGACAGCGCCCGTTCACTAACATGACGCGAGGATCAGCACCACTTAGCTCAACCATCATGAAGGGATCCGACCCACGCGCCACCATCAGCGAGACATTTAAGTGAGCATGACAAAGCCCTCAACCACCATGCTCGTAGTGTCCAACACATAATAATAAAATAAATAAATGGCTCCATGGTACTCACATTTACAAAATTGAAATAAATGATTATAGATTATATAAAACTAAGGTTAAATAAAGGCTAAATATGTGATACTTCAAAAAAGTCCCTAGGCATAAGCAGGTGTCCAAAACTCAACAGCTGTAAGAAGCAACAAGAATAATGTAACCGAAAAATCGTGGCCGTGGAGTTTCTCGCTCGTTCTTCGCTATAGAGACCTTTTGGAACGAGCGGCTAGCATCAACTTTCTGCATAACTGACTGACTCCCTGACAATTCAAGAGCCTGTAAATGGTTTAATTGCAATAAATGCTTCGACTGTGACTCAACAAAGCTCTTCGGACGTACTTCGTGTTTGTTTAAACACTTTTAAGCCCCGACTCAAAAAGGGGGGTGTTATAAGTTTGACGTGTCTGTCTGTGGCACCGTAGCTCTTAAACGGGTGACCCATTTGAATGCGGTTTTTTTTTTATTTAAAAGTAAGTTTCCTAGCGATGGTTCTTAGATATGTTTTATCAAAATCGGTTCAGCCGTTTCAAGGTTATCAGCTCTTTTGTTAGTTGAGGTAGGGCCTTTATATTTCTGTGGCTGCTTAAAATTTCTAATTTCATTCCTTGTAAAATGATATTTTTGAGTAAAATTCGGCAAAATTGACCTTTATACAATGTTAACGTGTCAGTCTGTTATTAGTCGTTCCACAGGAGAGACTGAGACTTATTTTTAGCCTAGGATCTCAGTGTTCGTTCGAACGTCTCACCGGACGCGTCGAGTTCAAAGTCCAACGTATGTAAATAAGCCCGGCCGTTCTTTATCACACAAATCGAGCATGCATACTTATCAATCTGATAACAAAGGTTACTTTTCAGACCGAATTATCGTTACGTCAAAATTTTAAAAACTGTTCTACGATATTTTCTTTTGTGCTTAAGCCCTTATGTCAAAGGCAAATCATTTAGTTCAATTGGGCAATTAAAAGGCATTTTCGTAATTTCTCACTAGCAGCTGGAATTTGGAAGTTGGTGGTGTGACTGGGACAACACGCACACCTGTTGGTCCTGCGCCTGATTTCTCCCCGATTCTGTCAGTGTCAGAGAGTGTCAGACAATGAGAGTTAGGGAAGAGGGATTGCACCTACGTTTGCGCACTCACCCGTGCACTATAATATCTTATGCGTATTTGGCTGGTCTCCATTAAAATTGGCCACTGTGACCGAAATCCGATTACAAATTCACTTAGTTAATAGTGTGTTTAATGAACGTTTTACAATATATTTTCTATACAAGGAAATTCGATATCAAAAGGACCTCGAGTCATGTATCGCTTGTTTATATTATAGAAATGGACAATATTGGGTAGTACTTACAAATTTTCCATTGCTCCTCAAACCAACTTTGCTTTGGTTCACTGCTAACGAAACTGCATTCTTTAAGGCACTCATTTTACCTGCAAACAAACAGACACGTTTATTTATTGATTAAGGAATTTATATGGCAGATGTGAGTGGCTACGCCGGGAGGGAACGCCCTAGAAAAACCTACCCTAACCTTTTTGGTGAGGTTCATCAGAAAGGTCGGGTGCGCAGTACTCGTAACCGGCGTGCTTGTATGTATACCGGATGTATGAACGTGGACGAGGCGAAAGGAGTATGTAAGGATAGTATCGGTGGCGTTCTGTGTCAAATTCAAAGTCAAATCATTTATTTCAATTAGACTAATTAAAGGCACTTTTGAACGTCAATTACATGTTAAAATTTAAAATATTGAATCTAGTTTCCCATTCCAAAAGGTAGTTTCGTATGGAGAAGAACGGGCAAGAAACTCCATGTGGTTTCTACCTACCTCCATGGGAAAAAGACGAGAGTTTATGTCTGTATGTACATACACCTATTATCACAGGTATTACTTGATACAATATTGTTAGGCGGACAGTTGGCCACAGGCGGACCGCGGTCCCTACCCGGACCGCGAAACTTTGTAACTTAGACCGGCAAATATTGTTGAATAACTTACCAACAAATTATTGCCTTTTAGATATCAAGCTCCTAAAATATATTTAAAGTCTATTTTTAAGATGCACCTTCACTAGATAAGCCTTCGACTAACGATAAACAATTGAACAAAAAAATGAAATCTTTATTGTTAGTGTAATTTATAACAATTTTGAATAATTGGCCATTTACTGTACTTCTGAATGAAGTTATATTTAGAGTTCCGTACCCAAAGGGTCTAAACTGAACCCTTCGGACGGTCTTTCTGCTCCTGTTTCAGGGCTGTATTTTTTAACCGTAATAGGGAGACACTTAAAATTTTCACAGCTTGTGTAGCACTATAGCTGCTATGCCAAAAAACAAAATTAATAAAAAAAATTAAAGGGGGTCTCCATACAAGATACGTATTTTTTTGTATGTAGTCTTAAATAATGTACGGTGACCACGGAACCGGAAGACCTGATAAATGTTTTGTAAAGGCGTGTAGTGGTCTACAGCAGTAGTTCTTTGACAATTGACAGGACGGCATGGAAGAACAAAACGTGTTGCGCCGACCCCAAGTAACATGGGATAAGGGCAGGAAGATGATGATGATGGTGAATACGAAAAAATGGATTGTTGAAAGTACGTGAAACACCCAGAACGAAGAAAACAATTTCTTAGGAATCTGAACATCAACTCTGTTGCTCGAATTCGATATAACAATCATTAATGTGCCTACAAGTGTTCAATTAGTGTCTCATTGGTGATACACACGTAACGTCTCCGCCGTTTTAAAATCAGGGTCGCGGGTTCGATACCCTCTCCGGCAACTGGATCGAATGCTATATGTTTCCGCTGTCGTTCAGTAATGCAGTGCGATATTAGAGACTACCAATCTCCATTAATCTGCAGGACAGGCGGCATATGGAGAGGGGCGTCGGGAGTCGGGAGCGCGGATTATGCATCACTGAATACGTGGCCATCGACTTATGGACTCAAGAGAATCCGCAGAATTTTTGATTTTACACCAATATAAAGATGGGGGTACTTTTAAAAACCAAAGAGTTTCTATAACCATAAAAATAAGGATAAAAATTGTATTATTTTCCTGAGTTGAAATGCATATGACTGTGATCAAAGCCTTTTACACACTTACACTTCTTTTTAACTTTGATTTCGAAAGTAATACACCAAAGAGAGTAAAGATGGTACACACACAAGCTCTATAATTAATGGTGGACATAAATCAAGAATTTCGAAATTAAATTGATAAAAAAATTGTTAAGGATAGCTTTAGGCACTTATTATTTTCAAACTGTTAGAAGGTTTTAATTACAATAATACCTTAATTTTCTTGATAATGAAATATAGCTTTAGCAGCCAAGAATAACATAGCTTGCTACGAGCGAAAGAATTTTCAGAATCGGACCAGTAGTTCTGGAGATTAGCATGTTCAAACCATAAAGAAACAAACAAACTCTTCAGATTTATAATGTTACTTTAAACAGCATAGACAAAAACAACCTAAGTACATTGTCAATTAATTAAAATAGGTGAGCATTTTTATTCCTATTGTCATTTCTACTGATTCCTTACTTTGAAACAATAACGTCTCACATGACACGTTGACTTTTGATCCCTGTCGCAAACTTTATCACAAATACATAGGTACTCTTGTTTATAAAATATAAATTATTCATTTGTTGTAACATTATTTCAACACAGGTAAATTGTGTTGTTGTAGGAAATTGTAGCACAAGGATTAGGGTTATCATTTATAGTTATTATAATATATGTACTTATTGAAAGTTATCATGTACTAAAATAAGTTTTAATAGTTGAGGAGAGAGTTGATTTTATCATCCCAACATATTTAACTATTTTCAAACAAATCTATAGTAATATTATAAAGCTGAAGAGTTTGTTTGGTTGAACATGCTAATCTCAGGAACAATTGGTTCGAAATTAAAAATTATTTATATGTTGGATAGTTAATTTGTCGAGGAAGGCTACGTAATATCAGGCTATGACCAATAGGTGTGATGGAATAACCAAAAACATAACCTAATGTGAGTGAAAAAACTATACGGACGAAGTCGCGAGCAGGAACTAAGAAATTAGGATAAGGAATTAGGATATTTTTTTTTATAAACCTTTTTAATTTAAACTGAAATTATTTTAACTGAAACAAAGCTATCTCTGTTAATATTATAAAGAGGTAAAGTTTGTTTGTTGTTAATTCTTTTGTTTGTAAGAGATAATCTCTGGAACTCCTGGTCCGATTCTAAACATTCTATCAGTGATAGAAAGCTGCACTATTGCCGAGTGCAAGTGCAATGTATCTTCACCAATATAATAAAGAGAAAAGATTTTTTGTTGGTTTCTTTGTATGTAACAAATAGGCTCCGAACCTACTGGACAGATTTTACCAATTTTTTACCAATAGATAGCTACATTAATCGCGGGCATGTCGCTAGTATGGTATAATTGACTTCAATGTGAACAAAATCACATAAGAAGCTATTTTATATAACTTCATTGACACAACTAAATTGAAATGAACTGAGTTCTAATAGAGAATTTAAATATGCACCTTGATACTCATAAGTTACTAATAAGGAACATCCATAGTTTTATTCTTATTCGGCCACATCTGCGGGTTGTTCGTATGAGATATCGCGCCTCCGGGCAAAGGGCACAAGAATTAACATATATAGTCAGTAAAAGTCTCACACTCCCTCTCGCCCCGGCCCAGGGTGGGGAGTCATTAGATGATTTCCCATCCCTAAAAAAAAAAAAACAAACCTACACCTATTTCTTAATGGCCTGTAGCAATAGTGATCATTTTTAATTGCCAGAGAACATAATGATATTAACTATGTACAGTTTGTCTATAAAAATTGTCACGTTGTATGGCTACACTGGTTCTTTAGCTCGCGAAAAAAAAAGAAACGGTAATTAAATTGAGATTTATACTCACAGTCATATTTAATTAAAGACAATGAATTTAGAAAGTAGGCGCTACTAGGAACATAGCAACATTGTAGAGACATGGTGATGCCAAACATGTAGCTATGTACTCTGTATAAATAGTTCCCAAGGCTATCACTAATTTGTGTTATTATATATAGATCATGTATTCAGATAGCAGATATCTAAATAGAGTTTTTTTGTTCCCGTAAACGCAACTGTCATTATTTGATTTAGAATTTTGATGTGACCTAATTTTTCTCTAGGTATTTTCTATAGGTAGGTTTATTTTTAATGTAAGAGATAAACTTTAATAATCATTAAAATTTAATGGGTAAACCTATAAGTTTACAATTTCAACAATGTGAACGGCACAGATCAATATTTATTAAGAATTGTAAATTAAAAATACTATTTTACAAATTGGGATTGTCTGCCTACCCGTTATCGTAAAATAAGACATACATTTCGAAATAAAACGTATCTAAAGTGAACCTCACGGGTATAATTTCCCTTCACGCCGGGCAAGTAATACGAACATAGGTATATACATATTACTCCACATAGAAACGGCACCGAGTTAATTATTCCAGTAAATAGACACAACTTACCAGTTCATACATAAAACATGAAACAACAAAAACAGATTACAGTATCAGAATGAAACTTACAAGGAATAAGTCGACACAAACGAGGGATCACTACACAAACTATTATATTTTAAAATAAAGGCAAAAAAAACACGCACTCTTTGCGTGATTGCCTGATTTTACAGATTTGACGTAATTACGAAATGCCGACCACGACAAGTCGTATTCACAAATCACTTGTTACTGTCAGTAGGAACCACAGAATATGATAACTACATAGTAGGAAGAATGTTGGCAAGTCACAGAGTTTAATTATTGTTTAAATCAATTATTTTAGGCTTCTCGGACACAATACAACAATATTTTATATGTTTGTAGAGATTGCGTCGGCTAATCGATTGTTTGAAAATAATCTTTCCTTTACTTAATTTATTCAGTCGGTTTAAAGAGAATGAGCACTACGTTCAGAAATAAAAAAGTTTTGGAAACTGTATCAAAAAATTAGCACAACCTATTTTTCAAAAACAAAAGAACAGTTTAAAAATAATATTATCAATTTCCTTGATTAATTTTTTTCGTACATAGTATGAAGGAATTTATTTCAACATTATTCACTTGTAAAGCTTTCTGAACGATTAAACAAATGACAATGTCAAAATCACGTGGCGTTGTTGACATCTGACTGCTGTACTTATCTACTGTCAAAACAATACAGTCAAATGGATGAACTCGTGTGTAACAAAATGCGATGCAGTGTGGTTATTTAGTTAAAATAAACAAAAAACATTTTAATTGAAAGTGTAAACAAACAGAAAGTTTATCAAAATGAATGAAAACGATGGAAAAGAGTTTGCAGAACTTGGTATTAAGACCTGGCTCATCAAACAGCTATTTAGTCTCGGTGGGTTTTATTTTAAGTTTACGCTAAGTTTATGTCGTTTAATAATTCTTATGGCAATGAAATGTACAATTTACATAAAATCTAAACCTTTTTTATAGGTATACGAAGTCCAACACCCATCCAAAAAGTTTGTATATCCCGTATATTAGCTGGCGAAGACTGTATTGGAGCAGCTAAGACGGGTTCTGGAAAAACGTTTGCATTTGCTTTGCCTATATTACAACATTTGGCGGAAGATCCCTATGGTATCTTCGCTTTGGTGCTAACTCCAACACATGAGTTGGCTTATCAAGTAAGTAAATACGCAATTAATATTATTTTATTTCCCTTAAATAAATATTACTAGCGACCCGCCCCGGCTTTGCACGGGTGCAATGCTGATGTTGTTATACATATAAACTTTCCTCTTCAATCACTCTATCTATTTAAAAAAACGCTTAAAAATCCGTTGCATAGTTTTAAAGATTTAAGCATACATAGGGATATAGGGACAGAGAAAGCAACTTTGTTTTATACTACGTAGTGATATTAAACCTTATGTACATGCAACAAAATACATTTTAATTAATGAATGTAGATAAGTAACTTATAAGCAAGCGCAGCGTAGGACTTCCACACACAAGGTGGACAGACAACCTGATTAAGACTTCCGGAAAATGTTAGATACAGGCCACTTCCAACTGGTCCTTTTGGAAATCAATCGGGGAGGCCTATGTCTAGCAGTGGATGTCCTAAGCCTCATATGATGATGACAATGATGAAGTAAATGATATTAATTAATCTTTTAGATAGCAGACCAGTTCAGCATCCTAGGCCAACCACTCAAGCTAAGAGTATGTATAGTGACTGGAGGGTCAGATCAATTAGAAGAGTCTCTGAAGCTTGCGAAACGCCCTCACATTGTTGTGGCCATGCCGGGGCGACTGGCGGACCATATTACAGGATGTGACACTTTCAGTTTAAAGAAAATCAAATATTTGGTGCTGGATGAGGCTGACAGGTAAAATATTATGATAATTGATGAGGTTCTTCAGAAAGGTCGGGTGCACAGTACTTGTAACTGGCGTGCTTGTATGTCCAGATGTATGAATGTGAATGAGGTGAAAGAAGTATGTAAGGATCATAGCAGGTAGCGTTCTGTGGTTTCGATCTACCCCTTGGGTAAATGGCGTGAATTTATTTATGTATGTATGTTCTCATTTATCATGGCATACCAAAATGACATGTTGAAATGATATGCCTAAAATATAATGCTTCACACTGAATCATTGGCAACAACTTTCTACTGCTCAGAAAAAATATGATTTACAACTACCTCGTTAATTGTAATGTTATGATAATTATCAGACTGTTCAGTGAATCATTCCAAGAAGATCTGGAGACTATATTCAATGCATTACCAACTAAGAGACAGAATTTATTGTTCTCTGCCACAATCACAGAAGACGTCAAGGAATCCAAACTACTTCCACTCAATAAAGATGTAAGTTTAATATTTATAATAATACTAATAACATAAAGCGGACCAGTTTGTCTTTATTTTATTTGAACTTGCCTACCTCCGCACCTGGTAGTCCGATTCTGAAAATTCTTTTGCAAATAGGAACAATACCCTGAGTACTATTTTTGTTGTTATTAAACTAGATACTGCCCACGTCTTCGTTTGAGACGTATTTATTTATTTAATGCACAATGTACACAACCAGTTTTACAGGCTAAGCTTAAAAACTAGTAAGTACAAGACCCTGTTAGGGCGCAGACTAGTATTGCAAAGTATTTAATATCTATTATTTGCCCGCGTTTTTGGACACTGCTCCACTCCCGTGTGTCGTAGGGTGGAGTTATATAGCCTATACTATTCCTCATGAGTCTGGCTATCATATACAAAAATACTTTTTCCTATAAAACTGATTGTTCCCAAGATGAGCGTGTTTCAACAAACAAAACAACTCTTTAGCTTTATTATATTAGTATAGATTTACTTCACGTTCTTGCTAAGCCTCAGCTGTGAGGAGGTGATCCCTCACGTAAAAGTATTTTTTTTTTCCAAACCTAGAAACTCCTAACATGGTCAGAAATAGACAGCCAGCTGACAGTGAGCACATTAGACCAGCGATACGTGGTGTGTCCCGCGTACGCCCGGGACGTGTACCTGGTACAAACGTTACGGAAATACCGTGAAGTTAAACCGAGCAGTCACATTATTGTGTTCACTGATACTAAAAAGTAAGTCTAACTTTTATACGAAATATCGTATTTATTTTTATTATTTCAAAATTAAAATCCGGTATTTTTAACTGCCTCGTCAACCTAGTGGTCCTAAGCGCGACTGCTACGCTAGAAGTCTTGGGTTCGATTCCCAGGTCGAGCAGTGTTTTTGGGTTTTTCTATGAAATACTCAGTAGCAGCTCGGAGTTAGAATTTGTGCCTGGTTAATGGCAATTGGCTCGCCCCCTATTACATGGGACCTAAAAACATACCGGCGAACTGTGGGTGTACATAGGTGCAACTCTGCCTAACCTTTGGGGAATACAGGCGTGATGGTATGTTATGTTATGTGTTGTGTTATTTTTAATCCAATCTTAGTGGGAGCTCGCTCTCGCCTAGTATTGTGCGGTTCCGCACTGGGACTTATGTAGCGATACGAACGCGCGGCTAAAAGCAACAATGGATAAAGCAAGGAATGGCCGAACCACCCCACTAGCCAGTTAAGCCCGACTTTTATGTAAAATTGGGTAAAAAAAAACCGAATCTTATTTATGATTTTAATTAAATGTAAATACTTTGTCTGGCTTTGATGTACGCCTGGCATCCTACTAACGACTATTGTATGTATTGTATTGTTTAATGGGCTGGTGTCCGAAACTCTACATCTCGGCACGTATTTTGAATAAACATATTTGGACATTCAACACTGAAGAGATAAAAAATGAACTTCATAAATTATAGTAGTGGCCACAAGTCGTGAGCACAAATGTCAAGTTAATTTTGGGTTTTTGGGTGCCTTTCTGGGTTTTTTGGGCCGCCGACGCTGCACGCAATCGATCCGTCAGTTGGACCGATCGCGTGCAGCGTCGTCACCCTAAAAACCCCGTAAGGAGCCCAAAAACTTTCTTGACATTTGTGCTCACGACTCATGGCGACTAATATACCTAATTTTGTCCAACTTATTCCCTACTTTTCTTCTAGAGAATGCCAAGTCCTATCAATGATGCTGAATGCTATATCCATGGACAATGTATGCCTGCATGGCTTCATGAGGCAAAAGGAGCGCGTGTCCGCTCTCACTCAATTCAGAAGTAACCTCAAATGTACGCTAGTTGCTACGAATGTGGCGGCGAGGGGCTTGGATATACCTACCGTGGATTTAGTGGTCAACCATAAGCTGCCCTTGGAACCCAAGGAGTATATCCACAGGTACGTACTTGTAAAAGTTAAACATAGATTTTAAATGTGTACACGATAATGTCAAATTTGAATTCCTTTAATTTTATCTAGTCTATAATCTCACACTGCTGGGCAAAGGCCTCCCCAAGTTCTTCCAAATATTCTTTTCTTGCTTCACCTCGAACCAGCCCTTTTGGTGCGAGTCTAGATCATCTTGCCACCTGACCTGGGCCGGCCTCGGTGACGCCAACCATCCTGAGACACCTATTGCGTAGACACTTGCCCAGCGGTGGCGATTGAATTCCTTAATACAAGCTATAATCTTCAAACAACTAAACAGACATTCTTGAATCAAAGTTAAGAACACCTACAATCAAGTCACCTTTCGAACAAAAAAAAACTAAACCAAAATCGGGTCAGTCGTTTGAGAGCTACGATGCTACAGACATACACACATATTAAGCTTATAACACCCCTCTGCTTTCTGTGGGCGTTAAAAATGTTTATTTCATTTGTCATCTCGTAGGGTTGGCCGCACAGCTAGAGCAGGTCGTAGTGGCATGGCTGTCTCCCTCATCACGCCCTATGATATACTGCGGCTCGGCGAGATTGAAGAGGCCATCAATACCAAACTTACTGAGTATAAGATAGATGGTAAGTTTTTCTGTGGCATGGCTAGTTTTAGAAATATACATAACCATAGAGATTTAGAGAAAACAGCATAATGGTACAACTGTCTCGGTGGCCTAGTGGTCTTAAGAGCGACTGCTACGCTAGAGGTCTTGGGTTCGATTCCCAGGTCGAGCAAAAAGTGTTATTGGGTTTTTCTATGAAATTCTCAGTAGCAGCTTGGAGTTAGGATTTGTACCCGGTTAATGGCAATAGGCTCGCCCCCTATTACATGGGACCTAAACATACCGGCGAACTGTGGCTGTACATTGTTACACCTCTGCTTAACCCTTCGGGGAATACAGGCGTGATGGTATGATACAGGTCTTCTGTAAATAGGTTTAAAAGAACATTTGCATGTATGTGTAACTCGGAATAAAACAATACTTTATTTTCTGCTTTGCTCTAATTCTGTAACCCCCCCGCCCCCGCCTGTTAAGGCACCCGCTCCGGGCCGATAATATCAAATCTTTTATTGTCTTGAGGTCAACCGTTAATGGTATCATACTGGAATGATTGTTTATAGTGGCTGGCCTTTTTTTGTGGAATGATCCTCATGAACTGGACATGGACGCCTACCGACTACCATTGGTCGGGACACGTTCTGAACATTCTACCGCACCCCGGCAGGTAGTCCAACATTAAACTCTTGTACAGCAGTCTGGCAACGTCGCGTGAAATTTCAACTATTATTATATCTCATGTACATACCTATCTCACCTAAGTATTCAAATGTTTTCAGACGACGAAGCAGTAAAAATCTTCACGACCGTCAGCGTGACGCGTCGTGAACAAGAAGCTCAGTTAGACAACGAGGAGTTTGAGCAGCGGAAGAAGAACTACCGCGTCAAGCGCTGGATACAGGCCGGAGTGGACCCTGACATGATGGAAGAGGGGTAAGAAGGAATCATTTTTAAAGACTGGTCTTGATCGGTTAATTAAAAGGTGTAAAAAATAGGTTGGTTGGTGAACAAAATTGTTGTCCGTTTTTGATGGAAATGTAGGTGTTGCCCATCGAGAAAAACATCGGGGTCGAATAATAAATAGGCAGAAATATATAGGCGGGATATTGATTTGAGTTTCATAAAGAACATAGCTTATAAAAATAGATATAATTTTGTCATTATCTTAGCTTACAAACTCTTTAGGACATGCCGAAAAGTTAACAGCCTGGTAACATTACATTGAATTCCAAATTCTCCAACAGACTTGAAGAAATGCGCCGGAAACGAATAAAAGCGGCTAAAAAGGCAAAACTAGCTAAAATCAAAGAAGTACAATCCCAGATACAGTCTCAAAATCCTTCACAAGCCGAGGACCGTCTTCAGAACGAAACGCAAGACATTGATACATCCATCAAAAATGGTTTGAAGAAGGTGAACAAAACGCTTATGAAGAAAGATGAGAGATTCAAAGATGTTATAGGAAAGATTACCAAGATTAAACGGAAAGCTGAAAATGTTAAAAACAAGATGTCTGTCGCTGAAACTGGCTTGAAAAAAAAGAAAAGGAATAAGGAAGTGTTGATAAATAAATGATTGGTTGGTTGCAATAATTTTGTTTTTTTTTTGCCACTTACTCAATATTGTACCTTACCGTGATGTAATCTAAATTGATTTTTGAATGATTATTTGGGTCCTGCCTGAAAAGTTGCAATGGATCTTGAACTTTGTTGTTTGCAATGCAGGGCCCAGATAAGTAACTATCTACTTTCGCGTTATGTATTCTAAGGTGATTTTTAAGTGATAAAAGCTTCTACCTGAATATATGCAATGTAATTTTAACTTTGTTATAGGTATGTTAGGTACAAGATAATCGCATCACAGTGTTATTTATATTGTTTGAGGTGCGATGCCGAAATTATCTGGTAGCATCTGATTTCATACAATGTTGCAGTTTGGGTCACCAAGTGTAATTAGGCCAAAATAGCCACACGTGTTTACCAGTAAATAATTACCAACTAGAAACAGATCAGAAATGATTTCAGTACAACATGCCGCAATATGAATTGTATTATTTAATTTTAGCGATATTAGTCTGAGCATTGACCCCTTTTTAACCCTCGACTCAAAGAGGGGTGTTATAAGTTTGACGTATCTGTGTCTTTCTGTGGCACCGTAGCTCTTAAATGGGTGAACCAATTTGAATGCGGTTATTTTTTGTATTTTGAAGCAGATTTCCTAGCGATGGTTCTTAGATGTTTTAAAATCGGTTCAGCCGTTTCACGTTCGTTCGTTTTTTGGAATCTTAATTCTCCTGTCTTTATAATTTTATTACTCTTATTCCATTTCTCGTGGGGAAATCTTCATGGCGTCACCCTGAAAATAGGTCGGTCTGGGGAAAACGGAGGGGTATGTCGGACTCTTACTGACCTCTCCCTATTACCGGGAGCCCGGTATATAGGAACTATCTAGGAATATAAAAATAAAACAGAGACAAGCTAAGTAGTTAATAATTTATTACATTTTATACATTGTAAAATTACCAATAAATACAACAATGATATATTTATATTCAAGCAATGTTGCGACGATGGCAAATAATTTGGCACAAAATTGTATAAGCTTTCGCGTGGTCGAGGCCGTAGCTATCCGTATAGAATTCCTCTTATATTTTTATATTAGTGTCATAGTTTTACGACTTGATACATTTACTTGACTATAATAATATATGCCATTTTCCGACTTTGGATTGCGAATTTATAGTATTTTGGAGTGATATTGAGAAGCAGTAGTATATAATTTACACTACAGTGCAGAAAATTCGACATGTTATCAATTTAACTATTCCAAATGATAATAATAATATGTCGGAACAGAAATGGCATAGAGCTTAACGTGTGATGAACTTAACACTTGGAAAATATGACGATCTATTTTTATTATTTAAAAATAAATGAGGATATTTAAGTTTTAAATAATTATAGATACGTAGGACATTCTTATAAATGTAAACATTTAACGACGACATTTTAGGTGTAGGTATTTGCGATTTGCTAGCATTTACCGTGCCAAGTGTACTTATGCGTAAAGTATAACTTGATATAAATTCTAATATAACATTAAAATCACAATAATAATTCATCTAATTACTACACACTTAAATATTGGAATAACGATTCAGTAACTTAAAATAATGACCAATTAAAATTATAATTATGGAAATTTTGAGCAAAAAAACAAAAATTATTTCAACTCAAAAAAGTTTTTAAAGTTTTGCATTTAAAATATTTGAATTAAAACTACATAAACAACTGATGTTTTTTTTTAATATTCGCAGATTTAGAATATTTATGATACATAATTATATAAAAATTCTTTAGTATCAAAGCGCTTACAGCTACAAAAGTAAGGCCGAGAGCTTTTAAAATACTTTTTTTATTCCAAATACTGTATATAATTATTATATTTAATTTTACATTTGAGGCCAAAGCTAGTAGCCCAATTTATACAATATATTATAAGATTTACAATTTCAAAATAATTTATATTAAATGTCAGATTTTAATTTTGGGGAGTAATGCGAATAAATTGCAAAAGGTTTTCTTTTTTCAATATTTTATGTAGGAAAAGTATTTCTTAAGTGCAAACTAAGATGAGACTTACAAATTTCAGCCTATATGTATTTTAGGCAATACATTACCATAAGGCTGAGACCACACAGGCACGATTTAAGGATACACTGCAACATTGATTTATTCTGTGCCGTTCGTAGCTTAGTGACTCGATCCTTTTTTAAATTATGAAATACATGACAACAATATGTCACCTAAATCTGAATCAATATTTTATTTGCAATAAATTTTAATATCATGCTTTTGTTTAGGTTGTTTTCATAAATACTGTCTGAAACTGTGACAGTGTCAAGTAGTCGCCTAAAATGATTATGGATTCAATGAGTTATGTAAACATAGGTACATATATACTTTACATTTATATGTCATGATTATAACGTAGTATACAGGTAAATAATTAAATTATTCAGACATTTGCAGCAGCGAGTTAATGGTAGCGTCTTTATTACCGCCGTTAGCTTCCAACACAGACTTGATCACCTCCTTGTCAATACTCGGGAACATTTCCTCGATCTGAGAAAAGTAAGTAAAATTATTTTTAATAAAATACTAATGGCATAATGGGTTTTGTGTTCCGTGTGGAGGTCAAATAGGCAGTCGCTTTATGTAAAATACTGGTATTCAACTCTGTATCCGGTTAGACTGGAAACCGATCCCAATATAGTTGGGGAGGGTAGGCAGATGACTATGACATAAACTATGCATCAAGTACTCAAGAGAGGCGGGTTCGTGACGAATTGTTTAATTCATAACGGATTAATCAGGCTGCAGAGATAGAGAGAGACCACGTTTAGGCAAACGTAGTGTAGGACGCCCCGCTGCACGGTGGACTAACGATTTATAGAAGGTGGCGGGCAGCGGATGGATGCTGGCTGCCCAAGACCGGGATGATTATCACTCTTTGGGGAAGGCCTACGTACAGCTGTGGACGGCTATAGGCTAATATGATGATAGAGAGAGAGACAGAGATTTAAAGTTTATGAAAGAGATTTTATTATCACACCCAAAATACAAAGTTGTGCAATAAACCACCAGAGGGGTGAAATTCACGTCTTTCTTGGAATTGAATACAAGAATGAAGGAATAAATAAAGATAGGCTTTGCGTCAGCAATGGGACAGTACCTCGTTACCTCGTGAACTGTCATAGCCTTTAGCCGTATTAGCCTTTAGTGTAGTGGTCCTAAGCGCAACTGCTACGCTAGAGGTCATGGGTTCCATTCCCGGGTCGAGCGTGTGTGTTATTGGGTTTTTTCTCAGTAGCAGCTTGGAGTTAGGATTTGTGCCCGGTTAATGGCAATAGTTTCGCCCCCTATTACATGGGACCTACATATACCGGCGAACTGTGGGTGTACATTGGTACACCTCTGCCTAACCCTTCGAGGAATACAGGCCTGATAGTATGTATGTGGGACAGTATAGGTGTTATGGGGTTCTCTGACCTGTTGCAGCTGCTCAGCTGTGATAGGTGGCGGCTGCGGCTGCTGTGGTGGCTGCATGTGCTGCTGCTGCTGCGGCTGTGGTGCCGGGTACATGGGCATGGCGGCGTAGCCCATGCCGGTGCTGGGCACTACCAGCATTGGGGGGAATGTTGCTACAGCTGCCGGTCCGACCTGGTGGGGATCAAAGTGAATTTTCAATTGAAATTTATTTTGTAAATAGTTTCAAATATATTCCACTGCATAGTTGGCGCAGTGGCTGAATGATTGGCTGCTGTGTTGCGTGTCGCGGGTTAGAGTTCCGCACGAAACTTATTTTTGTATTGTAGTTGATCCTGATCCAGTTGTTTGTGTATGTAAATGTGTGTATTTTTAAACACACCCACGATACAGGAGAAATTCATTGTGTGGTGTAACATTACCAAAAAAAAAAGAATGCAACACTTTTACACATTTCCATCCACATAACTTTACTCACAACATTCCTTGCAATTTAAAAAATAGCAGTAAATTGTATGGAATACTACTTACAGAGTAACTGAGAACTAGGTTGATGACTCCTTCTTTACCGTCTCCTTGCTTGCCGTTCAGCGAGAACCAGTTGTCAAATGTTTCGCCCTGAAACATTCACAAATTGTATTTCAGCGATTCCAATACAATTATTGATTACTTCCACCATAACGTTTGCTAAAATGAATGTTCAACTGCATAGATAAAATATGGCGTTGTTTCTGACTACGTTTATGAATGATGATAAACTGACATTTATATAAATATTAACAATTACTTATAAGTCTTTTTAATTTTATAATTGCTAGAGAAATTCACTTTCAACAAAGAAGAATAAAAAAAAATTAATCATCCTCTCTACTGACCGTCATGTCAGATGCATTTTTTGTATAGTAAGCAAATTTTTATTAACCATTGCTACAAAGGTTAACTTCATATAAAAATTCCATAACATTTAGTGGTTCGCAATTCTAGTAAAAAAAACTAGGCAGTGCCTGTATCTTGGAGACCACAAATTACCTAACCAAAAATAAAGATTACCTGAAGCACCGCTGGTGGTATGGTGATGTGTGCCCACGCGACGAGCTCATCCATTGTGAACGAGCACTCGTCGAAGATTTCCAGATAGATGGAGTTTACGCCAGGAGGCAACAGGCTGAAAACAGGAACATATATAGCACTAAACTCAAAAACTAGGTAATAATATTTAAGCTTATTGTTTGTGTACTAGAAACTCGAAAAAAGGTCACTATACTACTTTTAGTACGAGGCCAACACTGAAATGCAAAAAAAAAAAATGCATAAGAAAAAAGGTTGTGCAAGGCTGTATAATATGCTGATGTTATATCAGCATATGCAGCCTTGGAACATTGCCGGGCAAAGGTCTGTGCTTACAGCATGAGAATTAATAAGGTGAAGGCTCAAAGCGATAAGTCTAGGGCTGTTCTGTTTCCCGTATGATGTTTTCCTATAAGCCTTAAAAGCTGTTTTTTTTTTGCTAGGTTAGCTTATATGTATTTGCTTACCAGTGAATAACCTTATTCCACCTTGGTGTCCTGCCACCGCTGGGGTCTGTGTGAGTCTCGTATATGCAGTGGCCCACACGCAGGCGCACGTACGGGTCCATGCGTGTCAGACCTATAAGGAAAATGGTGTTCAAGTACAAAAAAAAAATATTTACTAAAAAATAAATACAAAAAATACATGTTTAATGAAATAGCCATATTTTAAATTCTTACATAGTTGTATATCAATTTAAAACATTCATGTAAGAATAAGTAACTTACCATAATTTTTGGAAAGTTTAGCCTGTGCTATTGTGATGCTGAGCCTTGCTGTCAATGGAGGGCCAGCAGCTGGGACCTACAAGTAACCAGTAATAAAATTAAAAAATTTAAGTAACCCCCGACTGAATAATAAAGATCCCTACCATAGCTAACAAAAGAGCTGATTACCCTGAAACGGCTGAACCGATTTTGGTAATACGCATCTCACAACCATCGCTAGGAATCCTGGTTTCAAATAAAATAACCGCATTCAAATCGGTTCACCCGTTTAAGAAGTACGGTGCCACAGACAGATACACAGACACGTCCAACTTATAACACCCCTCTTTTTGAGCCAGCGGTTAAAAACAATTTTACTAATATTATAAATTTTACTAATTATTTATAAATTTGAGTTTGTATGTTTGTTAATCAATGACACTTTAACAGTTGAATGGAATCAGCTAAAACTTGGCATAAATATATGATCTAGTTACTAGAAGCATAGTGGAGTGTCTGTAGAGTTTCTTGCTTGTTCTTCTCCATAGAGACATAAGTTTTGGAACAAGCAACTACCTTCAACTTTACTGTAACTTCTTGACAGTCCAAAAGTGCCTGTAATTGCTCAAATCAAAATAAATACTTTGACTTTTGACATAACACATAGAATATGTGTAGATAGAATTATTTACCAAATTTTGTGTTCTGATGGAATTTAGGACATTTCTTAAATATTAAATTCAATTTCTCATTTGTACTTTAGGCTTATGTCCACGTACACGAAGTTGTAGACAGAAGCTAGTAACTTATTAATACTCATCTATTCCGACGACTGGCTGGATTAAATAATTAACTCAAGTAATTGACCTAAGCAACAGGTGCAAATGATCACACGATTACTCCTAAACAAATTCTTAAAACATTTAATTACGACTTACCGTAGCTCCACATAGCTGCTGCTGCAGAGCAAGGGCAGCCTGATAGTCTGCATCAACAGTGTCAGTTGCTCCATCAGCACGGAGGAAACCTGCAGGCAGGGGCCCTAGGAGCACCTAAAACATAACAATAAACAATTTTCTTTTAGCAATTCACTAATTGCTTGTGTCCCGCACAACCCTGCTGACAATACATGTCAGGCCTTATTCCCCAAACACACCCTGAGCAGTTTGGAAGGATGAATCTGCTTGTGGAGGGAGTAGGGCTGGTTAGAATAATGTGAACGGGCGCTGTCAGTTGGGATTGGTCATCTCTTAACTGCTATGGCTTACATCTTTAGTAGGTACTTCTTATTTTATTTTTTGTATTGTTTTATATACATCTTCATTGTTTTCACATATAGAAGCAACAAGAATATTGTAACCAAGATTTTGTAAAAACCAAATTGAAAGAAAAGAGTGTCCATGGAGTTTCTTGCTTGTTCTTCTCCATAGAGACCTATGCTTTGGAACGAGCAACTAGCTTCAACTTTTAAATGTAACTTCTTGACAATTCAAAAGTGCCTGTAAATGGTCTAATTGAAATAAATGCTTTGACTTTGACTAACAATCATGGCTCACACATAATGGTACACCATCAAGGACTAAGTGCGGAAACCAATCCCCCATGATTGATAGATTGATCACAACTGTTTATTTACTTGTGTACCACAACACCTCTGCTGCTTATAAATGCAAAGCCTATATTCCCCAAAGACTAAAGCATCTATTTTGTGGTTATAGTAAGATAATATGTATGTACAATGTTTGAATGCAAAAAAATATGTATAATCTAGAAATCTAAGTTTAGAAATGAGACTGCCAACTATTTTACATCATAGAGAAGAAATATGCAGTTGAATGCCAACCCTAGCTGGCTGAAGACAGATTCCAATGTGAATTAACAGAACAGAATATGAATATATATAGGCATTGTCATCATTCCAACTCAGCATCTTCCACTTCTGAGTATAGGCGTCCTTTTCTTTTTGCCCAGCATCCTCGCTCCCTGCCTGTCTTGTCCAGGCGTTTACTATGTTCAATCAAACAATATTGACATCCAACTCATTTTTTAGCGTCTCTAGCTACTTTCGACTTTTTTGACATTAATATGGGTTTGGTAGGCTAACATTTTTAATCAAAACTATCAACTTAATTAATGAAGATTGCCTCAATGATAAGAGGAAATAATCCTTGGCTGCAGACTGACAGAGATTATTACAGTATTTTTCAATTTCAGGTTAACAGTTAGAAATAAAAAGTATATTGTGTGCTGTGTTAGTCTTTCACATTCACCTCTATACTAACATATTGGTGCTAAAGAATTTTTTTTTAGTATATCAAAGTGAGATTCATAAGGAATACTATAGGCTATATAACATCACACTCTGGCCAATGAGAGTGGAGCAGTAACCAAAGATGTAAGTAAACGAAGGTAAAAAAACCATGTGTATGTATTATTATTAATTGAAATATAAAGTGGTTTTATAAAACAGTGCAAATAGAGCACAAGTTTTTGTATTCTTTCCAGTTTATTTATTTAAATTTCTTCTTTAAATAGGTATGCTAATTAGAGTGACATTGAGAACCAGTCACAAAACCGTTTTATCAACAATCTTGTTTGAACTTATTTTTCATGATAACAGGTTTTTCAATTCACAAAGTGTTGCATCATAGTTGATAATTTACTCATTAATGCCTTCATATTCATTATCAAATAGAAAGTATTAATGGTTACTATTTTTATTTCAACCTATAGGTACTAAAACTTGTAAAAAAATACAAGTCAATGAGTCACTAGGAAATACATTTCTGATAAGCCTCTACCTATCTGTTGATACTTTTTGGTGATTCACAAACTAGTGTTTAGGGCTTCACAAATTATCATTAATAGTGTACCAAAACATGACATTTACTTAGGACAATCAATAAGATGATTCAAATTTTAGGTCATTAACCTACTCTTTGTCTGCAACCCTTTCAGTAATAAAGTCTGGAATTCTGGAAAATTCCCACTAACGCAAATCGATATCTACGTTCTAACTTTACTATTTACAATAACAAGATTTTATAGCGCACAAAAACCGGTTACAGAGCTTGTTTACGATCCCAAAACACTGTTTTTCAATTTATTATTCTATTAAATAATTGCGAAAACAATGATTCACACTTTTGCAAATCGTCGTCTAAAATAAATAACATATTTATGTTTTACAATATTACTAAAACTTACCCTACGGCGACGCTCCTCGTTTCTATCGGTCGGCATCGTCGACGTCATAATTCTGTTTAATAAATGTATTTTAATGCTTTTTCTTCCAATTTCCAAAACGAACTTAATAATAAAATTATTGCGAATCCAGTGAAAACTGCAAAGTGCAAACAAATATGAACCGTCCGAAATCGAGCCGAACCACAGATTACTATTTTTAACAGCTGAGATTATTTGCTAGAGATGTCAATCGCATCGTAGTTTAGTAAGCGGACTACACACATTCTGTCAAGCACGGTTAAGATTTATCGATTCTTCTGGAGCAGTTGTGTGACGAAACTGATTCTTTGGCCCAAGAAAAGGCCAGCCCACAAACTATACAGAGCTTTGTTTTGCTTTGCTTTGCTTTGTTGGAACACATGTTACATTTCATATAAAAAGTCTAGCGAATATCCAGAGTATTAGGTATAGTAATCCTATCTGGTCTCTTCCCATCGTCGCGTGACACGCCAATTGGTTCCAAAACAGCTCCGAACACAAACAGAGTCAAGGGCACGACCATGGATTGTCAATATTGCTGGCATGCCGTGTTATACGGCTTGCGCTCTTACGCAAAATGTTGATTCAAGTGTACCGTTCTATTTTTTTTTTACATTCTGGTGTAAATAGTCACATCTCATAGCCACTACGCATATTGCTCATCAAAGTAAGCAACATTGAGCAAAAATTATTGTAGGGAAAAAACCTTTATAATTGGTGTGGAAAAAAAATACTGTTAATTGGTGAGCAATGTAACTTATTAAAAACATTTGGTAATATAACACAGGAATCATGGAGATATTCTAATTGGGTTTCCTAATTATAAGGTAAAAAGAAAGTTCGAACTTAGGCCTTAATTAAATATTTCCGTTACAAGGAGGTTCCCGGAGACGAGACAATCCAGAACAAAATATATTGTAATGATGGGATGAACAATATGTAGATTCCAGCTTCGTTAGGTGGCTTCCTTAAACACCATTTGGGTTATGATTGAATGAACTACATACATACATACATAAACTCACGCCTTTTTCCCATGGGGGTAAGCAGAAACCACTGAACGCCACCTGCTACGATCCTTACACACTTCTTTCGCCTCGACCACGTTCATACATCTGTTCATACAAGCACGCCGGTTACGAGTACTGCGCACACGACCTTTCTGAAGAACCCCACCAATAAGGTCAGGGTAGGTCTTTCTACGGCATCCTGTCCCGGCGTAGCCACTTACATCTGCCATATAAATTCCTTTCGTTAGTCGCCTTTCACTCATCCTCTCAACATGACCGAACCATCTAAGCATACTCTTTCCAACTTTTGTCACTACATCCTCTTTTAATTCTCAACGTTCTCGTATCGTTTCATTCCTCACTCTATCGTTAAAAGTTACACCACACATACTTCGCAAGGAACGCATCTCCACAATATTTATTGAATGAACTGTTGAGTTATCACCACACACTTCATCATTGGTTTTACCAGTTTTGGTAAATTTCAAAGGTTATTAATTTATGCTCGGCCCCAAAAAGCTCGCACAATTCAAATAAATAAATAAATATGCGTAAATAGATTATTAACTTCAAACTCGACTAAAACGATTTTGACAGGAAAAGTTTGGTTCAAAAAGTCGCAGTCAAGACATAAAGTTAACGTTATGTGATGCTTAGGATTCCAATTTTGTAGAATATAACGAAAGAGAGCTTCAAATTATTGTTAGTGTAAAAGAGCAAGCTATACTTCATGTTGAAAATAAGTCATTTTTCTTTGTAGGATTTGTAAATTCGACGTCTACAGAAAACAAACGTCAAAAAGTAAGAAAATCAAACGAAAGTTTGGTTTTTCTGTTTGTTTGTGTTCATTTTTACTTGTTGAATTAAGACTAAAAAGTGTTGTTATATCAATCGTTTACAGCGAATTTCGGGTTTTTGTGTTCGTGGACTTTCGTATTCAGAAATTCATGCTTCCAAAACATATGTTGAGTTGATGTGATTTGGTTATTTTATCGATTATTGTGGGCTGCTGCTATGGATACACCTAAGGTAAGTTTAGATTTAGATAATTAATTAGTTAGGAACTTTGCTTCTAAACATTGTGGCTAAAACAAAAACACCTTCGAGGTTTAATGTAAATTCTAACGCGTAGAGTAAGACTCTTCGCACGTCTTACAAAAGATCGTTTAAAAATAGGAAAACCTTTACTAATTTACTCTGAGGTGGATAACATTATTGCAAGTGGCTAGTCTTCCGTAGTTATTCACTAAAATTGAATATAGAACAATAGGCATAAGCCCATAATGAATGGCTGATAAAGTTATCAGTGTCTGTGTCCTTATCTCGTAAAGCTGTAGTCGGTAATCGAATCCGTTATCCTGTATGAAAGGCGTATTTTGTTTAGTCACTATATAGCATAGAAAAAATTAATATACTCCAACAACTTATCTACTAATAGCATAATTATAGAGACAAAGATACATGAAGCTGACAGTAAATTTGACATTCACAAAGTACAAAGCCCTTACATACTAAAACATTGTTCTAAATTTGAAAACAATAACAAAAGAGCCAGAGATAATAATATATTTATCATAATCTAACTTTTGCCTATCTGGTATTAATGTTTGTTATCCTAGACATAAAAGAAGTGGATCAAAAAGTAGTGTAAGTCCTTATTCAGATACCTAGCTACCTCCTTTCCAACTTCAATTATGATTGGTTCAGTGGTTTTGCAGTGATGGGTAACACTTACAACCAACAAATTATAAAATAACTAAATTCATCCCTCACTTTAATAACACTTCTTTATTTTAAGGCTAATTATTTGGAGAAAAGAGTGTAAAATCACTATCAAATATTAAATATTAATATTAATGTTTTACAGGAATTTAATTTAATTTTTTATTTAATTTTTTTTATGTTATTTATAAGCTTCATTATAGGGGTGGGTTATAAAGAAACTTAAACTTTTTGCCATTTGCTGAAAAAATAAAACAAAAAAAAATATAAATATATAAATAATAAAAATATAAATTTCATATATTTCACAATAATATTTATTCAACTGGCTTTTATCTCATAATAATAAAAGGGTTATAGGTACTACAAATCTAGATATTATTTGATTTTGTGGTTCAAAATATTTACTTTGTGAGTTCAACAAAATACTAAAATCAATGATACCTCTTAATTCATTATCTAATTAAATTCATGACCTTTACCAATGCACAGTAGGTTGACTTTGAAATGAAAATCTCATCACAACCCTTGTTTTGATGTATGCGTCTGATGCCCTTGGACATAGCCTACCTTGTGAGGGAGGGGTGGGGGAGGGGTAGTTACCCCCCGAATAATAAGATGCACTTTGTTGCGGCATA
The DNA here is from genome assembly GCA_947462355.1 of Caradrina kadenii. Lineage (NCBI taxonomy): Eukaryota > Metazoa > Arthropoda > Insecta > Lepidoptera > Noctuidae > Caradrina > Caradrina kadenii. The sequence goes on along the minus strand of OX381691.1, from coordinate 2,652,448 downwards.
ATAGTAACAACCCACGTGTGCTTCAAATTCGGATGTGAAAATAAATTGCGGAAATCTTGTCATCCCTTTCTAACTTAAAGAAAAGTCGTATTGCCGTCTCTTTTTTCCGCGCATGCTCCGAAAATCTTAAGTCTGCCCTTTGGCATTTTAAAATATACCCTAGTAGAACACAATAGAGCGCAACATCGTTTGGATCAAACGCCACAAGTTTGAAAATGCGAATATTTTGATGATAAATAACTGTGATTCCCGATTACTGTCAGTTGAATTCGCGCCGCCACCGAGGGCAGACGCCTTTTCGGTAATGGTCGGGAATTTTACACTAACAAAATTTTTGTAATGAGCCTTTTTCGCGAAATATACGTAATTGAAAAAGTTTTATATTTTGCGTGCTCGGACGTTGCAACCAATGGAAATGTAACTTCTTCCTTGGATTACTTCTTTACTTGAATTGGAATTAAAAGTTTGTTTCTCGCAAAAATATTTTGAGAAGTACCTAATAAAATAAAATGAAATTGACAAAAAGGTAGAGGGAAAACTTTAGCTATCTAAATAAAGCGAACTTTTACGTAAACAGACACAAAGAAAATTTCGTTGTCCAATACTTTCTAATGAAATAAAGTTACAAAGTATTATCAGTTCAAAAATAATGGCGCTTAGTTCGTTGACTCCATCGAACATGCTTGGTGAGCTAGGCCGCCTTGCCAGTTGGCTGAAAGGCGACTGCCTGGCTCCTGAGGAGTACGCTGGTCTCGCGGTCACTGAGAAGGTGAGACTACTGTTCATAATTAAGTCTCCTTTCAGGTTATACCCTGTGGAACTGCTATATTATGCAATTGCTTTTTTATCAGCCTATCAAAGGCAAAATAAGTTTTCTGCATTCAAATTGACCGATCGTGAATGCGCGACTAATTAGTGATTTTTATTTTAGGTATATCGTCTTCACATTTTTATTTAAAAAAGTAAATATGAAGTATCTAGCCCATTATTGTCTATTCGAAACTACCTTTTGGAATAGGGAAACTAGATTCATTTTTTCCCCTTTCAAATGACATTCAAGTGTGCCTTTTAATGGTCTTATAGAAATAAATAATTTGACTTTGACTTTGCTGAACCGATCATGAGAGCACTACAGCAATCTACAGGATTACTAAATAGATTGGTGATAGGCCCAATCCACTTACTAATCGTGCGTTTTGCATCGTGCCGATAGGATTTACACGATAATGATAAAAGCGTATAAAGGATATGGTCTACTTTCCTCTTAGCTTGGTCCCTCAATTGTCTTTTAATTTTAATATCGGCGACACGAGAGGGTATTTGATAGGTTGTATCCTTTTCACAGAACGACACAATAAAGGAACCTTCTCTTATTTATTTCATTAATAGGTCTTCTTCTTCGTGTTGCTGGCACGATAGCTTTTTTACATATGTGTGGCCCAAAACATTACTACTTGCACGGAATCAGTGGTGGCAGCACATAGGTCACTTTGGCTGCATGTTTTGGGACACAGAAGGCAAGAAAGGTGGTTTGTAACGCGGCTCCACACTCTACAGTTGATCCGTCACGGTACCCCCACTTTGCGTGGTTCACGACGCCTTCCTACTTTCGTTATGAGGCAATTAGGTAGTCCTTGTTTTTGCGTGCAGATCTTAATCTCATTAACCTTACCATCCTCTAACATTTATCTCTATTGAAGTCCGCTATCTAAATTGTGGACCTCATTATACGACCCAAGTGTTTCTTTTGCAAATGAAAGCTTAAACAAACAGAGACTGTTCGAGCAATCATTTACATAATAGTACCAAAGTATAGTACTAACGATTACCACTAATTTGAAACGAACAGAAAAGTAACTCAATCTCGTTTGTAAGCAGAACTGCAAAACGTACGTTTTTTTTTTAACTTTCACCAGTTTCTGTTTGGAACGAAAAGCAGAGTTTTCAGTAACGTTCGACCAATTTGCGGAGAACTAGCATTATTCGACCGCTTCAACGTACTGTCCGGATAAATTTAAAACATTCTTGGAAGTCCTTTATATACGGAATGTAAAAACACACATAGCCGATATGCCGACGAGACAGCCGTAAAAGTATGCAAAATACCCATCAAACTAAGTATGTAACATTAAGCAGAAATTATTTTTCAACACATTTTGTAAACATACTTAAACTCACGCCTTTTTCCCATGGGGGTAGGCAGAAACCACAGAACGCCACCTGCTATGATCCTTACATACTTCTTTCGCCTCGTCCACGTTCGTACATTTGCTCATACAAGCACGCCGGTTACGAGTACTGCGCACGCGACCTTTCTGAAGAGCCTACCAATAAGGTCAGGGTAGGGTAAGGTCTTTCTAAGGTAGGTTGTTTATGTATGTACATTTTGATTATGGATGGATACATCAGTACAGAGGTCGTGGGGGTATTAATTGTTTATGTAGAACACTTAAAACTTGTTGTAAAACGTTAGGAAATGTTGGAATTAAAACCAACCTTTAAAATCTCCATAACTGGAAGGTTCTAAGGTAGGATCAAGGATATGACCATGTGGCTTTCGGCTTCGTTAAGTGTCTTTTTACACCCGTTACAAAAGTGAACACTTCCGTTGGACGCCATCTAAGGCCAGTGTTTAGTTACACGATTTATGTCACCGCCGCCCGGAAGGAGAATCCATTCCACGCGATTTAGGTTAACGGAGAAAGTAAAAAGTTACCCCGAATGTAATAAATCATATGAAGCTAGCTGAACAGAAGTCTTTTTAAAGGGGTGTATATTTGTCGGAAACGGTCAGTCCTTAGAAGTTAAAAGAGCTTTGGTCACTTAAGTGCAATGATTTATTTCGACGCCTTTTGCAGGGTTTGGTTTAGCAGCTATGGGACTAATGAACGGTGATATACTAAGTTTATTGTTGATATGTTGCTGCATATATGTATAGAAAACTGCATTGAAATTCTAGCCATTGAGAAAAAGAATTTTTAATTTTCTATCAGGCAGTGTGTCACCTTTAACCAGGAGACCAGAAACTGTCAAATTTAAAATTTTAAGCTAGAGAGTACATCGTTTATGCCTCCTTATTTTGTCGACCTTTGTCGTAAATTATTTACGAAGTCCCTTCAATTCTCTGAAACTTGACTACATGTTATTTCTGTGACGACAAGACGAAACAGACACTTAATTAAGAACTTTTTCAGCGTACAGCAATATAAAACCCCATCCGTATTGCACATTTGGGATCAGAAACTTTGAAGCGAGCGTATAAATTAGATAAATGTAATGCCGCGAGGGGCGTGAACATTGGTTATAGGAACGCCCGCAGGCACGTATAGCAAAGATTGATGGTCCTCCAGTCGTGACCGACTGAGCTGTCCTAACCACTCGTAACCTACTAACAGCGATAATACATTTCCTTTATGGACTATAACTTATACTGAATTGTTATATTATTCCGCGTGCGTATTGGATGCTTTCTTGAACCGTTGTAACTGTTAAGATTTGAGTTTGAATCTTTTCAAATAACAACAGTAATCAAATGGCTCTCACTAATCCTGAAATATTTCAGAAAAAGCAACATGTTTTTGTCTCCGCACAAATGTTTATACTTTCCTAATCTTACCGCATCTGCACAATTTATTTTAATTGAAACGGGAAATTCAATCTGCTCGAAAGACCAAAGACAATAAAGGACCTACTAAGCCTTTAAATCCCTTAGTAGTAAACCCAAATACGAGGTATAAAAAGGACACGGAATGGTAAGATTTAAGTCACATATTACGTAGCTTGACCTATTCACTTGTGAGTACCGCGCTTAAGCTTAAGATTAGATAGACCGAGACCTTTTTGGTGGATTTAACCTAAAACAGACGGATATAGAAGGTCGAACATATAGGGATTAATGAAAAAAGTTTTAGCTAACACGTACACCTTTGGTTTTCTAAGTTTTAATTAGTATTCGCTTTCCGAGTATGATCCGAATTTGATTGGAATATATACGTTTATGAATATGACTCGGAAAGTTCATCATGATTCAGTTATCTCTAGCGGTCTAGCGTCTTTCGTTGGCCATTGTAACCCAGTTTCTGACTTTGTATGCAAAGTGCAGCTATTATTTCGCATGTTGTCGGTCAAATCTTCCCGTGATCTACTTAGAAGTCTCTGAACCGACTGTGAACACAAATGGGCGGATATCACGCCAATTTGGTTAAGTGAGGAAACCTCGACGAAACGACGGAAGGGTACGGAAGTGTCCTCGCAGATTGTCTCACCTTCTTTCCTGTCCTCTGAACCCCGAAACTTGCAATCAAAGCTCTCTTTGTCACCGATGAGACCGTCGAAGTAGATCTATACACAGTTATAATAGTAGCAGTAGAAGAAGACGATGTTTTGGTCTTGAAGTAAGTACTTTGTATTCCCGTCTTTATGACTTCCATTATCTTTTAGTTGGTAATGAACAATGGTGCGGGTAACATCATGTTATGTTTGATCAATCTCAATAAGTATTTCTCTGTAATTTGCAGCATGTAACTGTTGTTGTCCGGAATTTAAAAATGGTTACAGATATTCTTGTTTACTTAACAGGGCAACCTTCTGTGCCATTTACGCGATCTCCCTTACACATGTCACAACGCCTTATCTGTGGTTCCTTACTTCACTGCTTAACGGCTTGACGTCTCGTTATTGGTTTTAACGATTCACTGAGTCCGGTTTCTTTTAGATTTTGTTCTTTTGAAATTTTTGTGTTGGTTTGAGTGTTAATCGACTGCCATGTTGCTCAATGCATGCTTCTTGATATTTGAGTCTGTGATGTTAATTTTACCTTAGTGTTTTTAAAATCATATTGACTTAACTCCAACTTAATTCTTTGACCCCTTTTATGAGAATTAACTGCCATGTCACCACCGTAATTGTAAGAGTCTGTTTTGAGTATACCTACAGTTGGTAGTGCGGCTTTAATCACTGGTTAAAAGGTCACATCACACACAAAATTCACTATAAACAGCAAATACCATTTTCAGTTTGAAGAGCTTTGTCTACGCAACATTTGCAAAGTCTGGTATATGTTACGTAGCATAAAAAATCTACAGCACTGAAGTTCGTCCCTACCTGTTGCTTGAATAGATACTTCATCTAATTACAGGCGTACCTCGCAGAAAGAGCGTCGATACTTGACCCGTTTTACTTCATACCTGGGCACTCACTATATCTAGGTATCTGAGGTATCTACATACTTGTGTAGCATTAATGGTACTAGTTATTGGAGTGCCCCGATAATAGAACAATGAACTTCAATTAGATAGGGGAAACGGATTAACGAAAACAATGTGGTGTAATGTTGTTCTTAATTAAGTCGTGACTCGAGATAAACAAGGTATCTGATATATTTTTGTACGTAAACATACTGATTTACTCCCTGAGGTATCGATGCTTAATTTGGAGCAATGTTATTTTCACAGAATCGTTCGTTCTACTCTTCCATGACCAAATCTCCAATGAATAATGGTTAGCCAAATCAGTTATAAGTCCTTTTTCGTGCGAAATTTCTGGCCAACCCTTTGTGGTTTATCTGCAACGAGTGTTGTCCCTCGTGAACTAAGTAACAGATAAAATTATCACTAGTTCGTTTATTGAACAAGGTAAATAATTTGTATCTCTGATGATAGAGTTCATGATTGTGTTCTCGGTTAGGACATGTTTCGCGTATATTCTTGAATTTATGTTTAATATAAAAATATTACCAGCCAATTATTTTTCCCCTGCAGGGCAAAGGCCACGAGGATTGATCACCACGCTTTCTCAAGGCGGATTGGCAATTTCAGACTTACATTAATTATAAGTCTAGGTTCCCTCACTAAATTTTCCTTCACCAAAGTCAATGGTCAAAGTGAATGATAACTGCCTCGGTAGCCTAGTGGTCCTAAGCGCGACTGCTACGCTAGAGGTCTTGGGTTCGATTCCCAGGTCGAGCAAAAAGTGTTAATGGGGTTTTTCTATTAAATTCTCAGTAGCAGCTCGGAGTTAGAATTTGTGCCCGGTTAATGGCAATAGGCTCGCCCCTTATTACATGGGACCTAAATATACCGGCGACCTGTGGGTGTACATTGTTACACCTCTGCCTAACCCTTCGGGGAATACAGGCGTGAGTGTATATATATATTGTTTTTTAAAGTCAATGCTGTTTAAGGTAAACTTAGAAAGTACAAAACTAAAAGGATATAAAACTCACCTTATTTAGTTTGCAACACTGCAATACTTTAAATCTCTTTATCGTGGATATTAAGACACCTTGTATTAAGTGATCACGTTTATCAATATTCGGTTCATTGTTTTAGAAGTGGCACTTAACTAAAATTGAAAATATCGATCCGGAACTTATAGGACGCGCGAGCTGGTGATGAAATCAATGACATCATTGCTGTTTTTGTGTGATTTGATTCTGTGTCTCATAGATCAAGTGACAATTAATTAATCAGCTCAAAAGACTGGCGTTACTTTTTAGGATCCTCACACGAATTTGACGTTAGAAACCAGGCAATAGCACCACACGCGCATTGCCGACTGTTTAAAAACCTTATCATCCCTCTTTCGAAGAACTACATACCATACCTACTCCCTTGGAAAAACCTCGACATGAGGCTCATTCGCCACTGTAGTGCCCGCAGGAACTTCCTCTTAAACCACAATGTACACGACCATTTAGGTTCTCAGGTGTAAAGATGAACACCGTGCTAATGGCAAAAGCAGACATAAGTTACCCAGTAACTAGATATGACTATAACTAGATATGATATGTATGAATCTAATTATATAAATAAAATTCTATTTTTTTTACTAAATTTTTAAAAGTTCTTTAGACGTTTGAATAATTCACCTTTATTGTGTCTTATCTTGTACCCCAACGTCCATAACGACCCTCAACTTTTAATAACTTAACAACGTCATAACCTTCGCGAACGTTCACTCCTGAATTACAGCTATTTTTGAATCGCTTTAGCAAACGATAGGCGATCATGACTTGATGAGCTTAACCTACGCCCACTCGCAAATTGTTGATTGCTTAAATATGTAGACCAGTCGGTCTATTCTGTAAAAATCTCACGTGGCGAATATAGATGAAGTGAGTTTGAGGTGATGATGTTAGGGATTATTAGCTATTGCTCATTTCACTTAAATTCATCGGAGGAGATTTTTACAGAATAGCACTACAGATTACGTTTTGCGACTTTGAAGTTTATAGTACTGGCCGAGAGCGAAACAGTCAGGTTGCGAATAAAAATCAATTGCCGTTTTGAATAATAATATGCTAAGTTAAGCGTTTAATATCTTGTACATTTCAGAGCATCGCGAAATGAATGCGTTTAATCGAGAACATTCTAATCACGTTCCAATCGTTTTCTCTGCATCGGTGTCGTGAAAATAAATGTGAACAGACAGACCTTACGTAATTCCGCACACGCGGGGTTGAAAATTGTGAAATTGCTCCAGGTCTTGCCTTAAACGGAATATCTACGAACAGCGAGAAGTTTATGCCTGAAATGTTTAATATTCACGTTGTGTAAATTCTTGGGGAGTAAAAGTTTAGACATGTCTGCAGCTTAGTTTCTGTGCTCTTAGTGCTTTATGAAAAACGAATAAAGGAGTAGTTTTTGTTCTACAACCCGCCTCCCTCCACCCTTCTGCGTGTGATAGAGGAAAGTGAAAATTATTGTTTTTCTGATTTATTTCGTTGCGGGATTCAAGCAGTTGTATTGTTTCTTCGGGACTCGTCAAGCTTCATTGCCTCGCCGGTTTTCTGGTGGTCGCTAGTGTTAATTTTGGCTTTCAGGAATTGCAGTGGGCGTTTGTCTACATAGTCCACTTACAATGGTTGAATTTGACATGGTGATTTATTTAGATTCCAGATACTGGGTTTCCCCATTACCAAGAATCCGGTCAACTTTTCATCACAGAAAATCTTAATTTTTTTTCGTGTGATTGTTTTTTAAATATATTACGGGCATGACTTCTTTTGTGTACAGCTAGACTATAAGTGGTGCCTACATCCAGGAAAGGGCGCTGATGTCTGAAACACAGATTTATTTTATCTAGTTCAGATAAATAATATAATAATATTTAATAATTAATTTATTAATATTTAATTATATAATAGAATATTTTTTCCTACTCCTCCGCTAATCTTTTCTGATTAATTTCGTTGCGGGATCCAAGACAGTTTTATCGTTTCTCCGGGACTCGTCGAGCTTCATTGCCTCGGCGCTCTTCTGGCGGTCTCCACTGTTGATTCTGGCTTACAGAAGTTGCAGTGGTTGGGAATAGTGTGGCGGGCTTGTCCCATATCTAGTTCAGATGGTTCTCACTAAATCTTAACATACATACGTACATCATAAACTCACGCCTTTTTCTCACCTTAACATAATATGTACCTTCATTCCAATCATAAGTGTGTAAAATTTTTTTTGGAAAAAATAATTTATTATTATTTATCAAACAAATGACCGTTGGCTAGTCATTAAAAATTAACTTCGTGTTTATACCTTTGACAGTATCATTCCAAACTTAATTTTATTATTCATCCCGTAATTTTATTCCCTACCCTACCCTAAAAGGTTATTCGATCTTGCCCGTGTTTGTCAACAGGTTTATTTACTATTCTATAGCGATGTAATTGTCTTACCTACCAACAATCAACCCTTAATTGAACCCGGTGGTATAGTAAATTGACTTCGAACAAACCTATTAGGTCCAAGGCCCGGCCGGTGTGCCTGCAAATATTGAACCACTAAAATATTTATATGTCTGAGTATTTATGCCAACTTTTACGGTTTTAATTATTTTGTAAAATCCGTAAATAAATGATTAAAAGACAGATAAAAATTATTGAACGTCTTTATGAGAGATGTTGACCTCAAACAGTTATTTTTCACCAGCGCCTCCAGATCCCAGGGCGGCAAAAAAAAAAAAAGCAGTTATTTTTGTTTTGAAAAATTCAGCTCAACATTCTGACAGTTCTTTTTGACAGTTGGGCAAAAAGAACTGTTTTATAGTTGTCATTTAGGACGGTACTCCCCGGTAGCAACTGCTGCTTTGCCAAGTGGATACTTGGATAAGCAAAATATAATAGAATTTAACGAATCTTAAAAAGGATTTTTAAGATTCGTTAAATTCACAGTATTAGTAAACTGTTTTTACAATAGGATTAAAAAAATAAATAGTTCTGCCTCGCTACCCTAGTGGTCCTAAGTGCGATTGCTACGCTAGAGGTATTGGGTTCGATTCCCAGGTCGCGCAGTGTAATTGGGTTTTCGATGTGTCAATAGCAGCTCAGAGTTAGGATTTGTGCCCGGTTAATGGCAATAGGCTCACCCCTATTACATGGGACTTAAACATACCGGCGAACTGTGGGTGCACATTGGTACACCTCTGCCTAACCCTTCGGGGAATACAGGCGTGATGGTATGTTATCACCGTTACCGCCTTCGTGACCAACAATAATAATCATTTAGTTAGTCGATTTATTCATTGAAATTGGAAATGGAATTCCTTACGTGCCATAAACATCAAAACGGTTTCCTAACTCGATAATCGCGCAACGGAAAATGTTTAGTCGATAATTTTCGACTAAGAAAGAGCTCATTCGAGTTTAATTTATGTTTAGTTTTTGTGAAAGTCAAAATCAGATAATTTATTTCAATTATTTATTTCAATTATTATCAAGCACCTTTAAAAGTCATTTACAAGAAAGAAAAAAAAATGTATAGTATTGATTATTTAAGAACTGTCAGATGTAAATGTTATATTCCACAGTTATAAGATTTATGAAAAGCCCTAAGTGTGTAGCTTCATCGTTCAAAAAACTGGGTTTGAATTGAATTTAGAAAAACAATAAAAAATCGTTATGCGCTGTTTACTCTTCACGATTTGCATAGGATAATGATATTTATTTTGAACTTATAAAGGTCTATATCGTTTAGATTCACAGGCACGTATGGTTTTTTCTATAAGAGCGTTTGTTTGGCGTCTCGCCACTCCTTTGTTTGCAACACACCTTTTGCCCTTTTCTAGTAGTCCAAGAGCCCAGTGTCGCCAGACGTACGTCATTTTAGCACGGCTGTTTTTTTTTTTTTTACCGATGGGAAATCATCCAATGACTTCTCCCGCCCTCGGCGGGGCGGGAGAGAGTGTCAGACTTTTACTGACTAAAACCCATCCATGTTCCTTCCTGTGCCCTTTGGGTTCCGGGGGCGTGGTATCTCTTTCGAACAACCCGCAGCCCCGGCAGGCATGGCCCTCAGTGCCCCCTCGGATGTTTGCTAACATCTCTTTGAGGCGCGCGTGGAACACGAACGCGCCCTCGACACGGTCTGTCGTCAAGTGACGTAAGGACATTTTAGCATGGCTGGCTGACTATGCATACTGCCCATCAAGCTAAGCAATTGAGTAAATATTGCTGGGGAAACGATTTTATTTTGTTGTGAAAATCTATGTTTATGGTGCCGTACAATATAACTAACAAACGTTGAAATAATATATAATAAAATAATAATAAAATTTTAATAAAAACGTTTACAAAAATGTACATTTAGCCAACAATATCAAATTTCGCATACAATTATAGTGCCTAATAATAAACTAAAGCTAAAATATTTTTATTACAGGTGCAAAGTAATGATGGTTCGTAATTATGATGTCGGGTAGCGACCCGCCCGATCTAGGTTTATGCAAACCTGTGTTTCAGGCCATCACTTTACGATTCAATTACAATGGGCAATACAATTTTAAGTAAAACTAACTAAAGTAAATCTATTAACAACTATGAGAAAAAGCTTATTTTACATTAATACCTAAAACTAGTTTTATACACTTATACAAAAGTATATATACTTATACAAAAGTAGCAAATTATGAGGGAACAAAATATCATCATGACAGTATTTCTAGAAGGAATTGAAAAAGTCACATTGGTATTTGTTCGGTATCGAACCCGCAACCTCATGCGCCTTAACTACTGAACCATGACGACAGTATATTACGTACTGAATAAATTTGTTTATATGAAACTTCAGTCATGCTAAAATGACGAAAGTCTTGACTCTGGGATCTTAGTCTATACGGTTATAGAGTCATACTACATTTCTTTGTAAAAGGTGAGCTAAACTAATTATGAGATTCTCCATTATGATGCCTGCGAAGAATAATGAAACACCCATTATTCTCCTACTTACGGCATACAATTTCTGTGACGTCTTTTTCGTTTTTAAGGTACCGTATCTGCCTCGGTAGCCTAGTGGTCCTAAGCGCGACTGCTACGCTAGAGGTCTTGCGTTTGATTCCCAGGTCGAGCAAAGTGTTATTGGGTTTTTCTATGAAATTTTCAGTAGCAGCTCGGAGTTAGGATTTGTGCCCGGTGAATGGCAATAGGCTCGCCCCCTGTTACATACGACCTAAACATACCGGCGAACTGTGGGTGAACATTGTTACACCTCTGCCTAACCCTTTGAGGAATACAGGCGCGATGGTATGTTTAATATTGTACGGAACCTGAGTCCGTCGCGTACTTGGTCGGTTTATTTTCTATTATTAATGGAGGATTTTACGCTGACTGAATGCTTTGAATTTTTCAAATGTCACTTGTTATATTAAATTTTTTTCATTAACTTTAATATGGATAATATTTTGTAAATATCAACTTAGCAATTATGACGGAAGAAGAATAATAATATTCTTCTAGGTTCTTTCCCAGTTTCCAAGAATCTGAGCTAAGGTAATCATCCTAGGATGAAAAGCAATTATCTTTCGTAGAACGTAAAGCCTTTGCTCTTGCGTCTGATCTCTCCCCGATGGTAGCGGATTGCCGTCCCATAGGACTTTAAGACATAAAGTGACTTGTGTTGGCGCACATACTTGTGCACCAAATATGTCCTTCGTATTTGGCTAGTCTCCATTAAGATAGGCCGCCATTACTGAAATTTGAATAATTTATTTATTTCCTTAAGAGCCGATTTTTCAATCGCCAGATAACTTTTATCTGAAGAGTATGTTTGACGTTTTGACAGCTTTTGTATAGAAAATATGTCGAACCGCCATATTTATTCCTCAAATAGAAGTTAACTGATGATTGAAAAATCGCCCCAAAAAGACCTATTTCCATAATTTATTTTCTGAGTTTCATGTTTCAATGCCCGTGTCATGTCTATAAATAACACCACACAAGCCATTAATTCAATCAGTTTCATCCATTTGCGTAATGAAATTATACTCCATCAAAGAATGTATAATTACTTATAGAAGTTACAGATTTCTGTATTTACAGAGTGTACCAACATAAAAGATTGAAGAATCCCGCGTACTTGGTTTATTTTCTCTCAGTAAATTCTCTTTTGATGTTTCATAAAAGTTATCGGTAAACGATGGATGATGTGTCATAAAAGTCTGAGAAATCATAAAGTTTGTGAATTACTCCCTGAATCTGACGGAGATAGCTGACAGGAATCAGTTTGGGCGACGGCAGCCATTAATATCGCAGGCAAGGATGAGGGAATAGGAAAAGAGAATGATAAAGATGTGATTTATTCATTCAATAAGGTACACCAATAGCAGCAGTGGAAGGTACATCGTGACTTAAACTTTTAACATGAAATCAGTATAAATTCTAGATCCTTCAGTGTTGATATTTTTCGTCATTAAGAAAAAAATATGAAAAATTACATCTTTCTAGATTCATGTACCTACTGTGAATCCATGGTAAAGATTTTCGTTACGATGTCCCTTCTATCCCGTAAACATCTAACATGGCTTAGGTACAGCAGTTTTAAAGTAATCGAAGCACACAAATGATAGGCCATAACATTCACAGATAGAAGAAGAAGAAGCCGCTAATAAAGTAAAAGCAAAGTTAACTTTAAAACCAAAGAAAATAAAGTTACGACTACTAGAAGTTTGGTGACGTTTGTCGTCCTGCCGTCGTAGACGCCCAGTACGAGAGTCACGGGGGCTTTCAACGTGTCAACTGTGTGAACAAAGACAATCGGTCTGCGTGCGGTCCGACACCCGCACTGTTGGAAGAATCATAAAAGCTGTTTGACGATAGAAAATTTACCTTAAATCTGTCTCTCCGCACATGGTCGCTTTTTTGTCGGCCGTGTGCGTTGGTATGTTAGAATTCATATGTTCCATTCTAGCCGACAAAAAAATCGGTCAAAAAGTGGGTCGTCGACGGATAGGCTTAAGAAGCCAAAACAAAACACCAAGTAATAAGATATTTCTTATAATTCAAAACACGTCTCACGTATCACACGAATTACAAGTCCCAGAAATATGCATGAAACTACGTGATTCGCTCGACTGCCAAATTCCCATGAATTATAATGAAATTATTTACATGTTGTCACAGGAATTGAATGAATACTTAAATTGGACAAAAACAGTGCTGTAAATTATTTAGACTAATCAAAGTTGTTTACAGAAGCTATACAACGTGATTTTTAATTCAAAATGTATCTTTCAGGGGGTCAAATTACTCATGAATTTGAATAAAAGTGTTATTGGGTGTTCCCATTACGAATTTCTCAGTAGCAGCCCGGAGTTTGGAAGTCGGTGTGACACCCCCGTACCTCGAAAAGCATGTAAAGCCGTTGGTCTTGCGCCTGGTCTTTCCCCAGTGGTGTCGGATTGCTGTCCCATCGTGAGAGTATGGGAAGAAAGAGTGCACCTGTGTTTGCGCACACACTTGTGAAATAAGCTTTTTTTTTTTTGACGTCAAATGTCTTTAAAATTACTTACGGATGCCAAGTCAGAAACACGAAACGTAACGAAATAGGTTTTAATCTTTAACACTAAAAGCGACTTGCTGACATAGACGTTTCACTTTAAACCAACGGCCGTGTGCGCCGAAACAGCTCCACCTGATATTTTTAATATTTCATAATAGATCTCGTACTAAAATTTGTTCATATTCATTAGTATGTTCACCCCCTAAAAGATATGAAAGAAATAAAATTCATGTTGTAAATATTAGAAGGAAATTAAACAACAATATTTCAGTCTGTAATGTTCAGTGATTCCATTATTGACATTTGGGCTCGGCTAATAGTCACCCTTAGTAATGTCCTTTGAGTGACCGATGTGCCCTGCCAACGATCCTTCTATCGATTCTGGCTCAGATTGAATTACAACCCCTAATACCCTTTTATTTTTTGTATTCTTTCTAGAACCCTTTTCTTCTTTGCTATTTCTGGGTTATTGGGCGGCTAGAAAAATAACATAGGTTTATTATAGATATTTTTCAAATTATATATCCGAAAACCGCTTTTTCTTTTTTGTCTGTTACCAAAATTAATAATTGTACACACTGAGAGGTTATAATTTATCTTAATTATAGTAATGGTTGTTTAATTTAAAACTATAACTTATCCATATTAATATTATAAATGCGAAAGTAACTCTGTCTGTCCGTTACGCTTTCAGGACTAAACCACTGAACCGATATTGATGAAATTTGATTTGTGGTGAGTTTGAACCCAAAAAATCAAACAAACTTTTCAGCTTTATAATATTAGTATACATTTATCTAAGTCTAAGATAATTTTCAGTTTTTTTTACTATAGTTTCATGCATTTTCTTAAGTACGTCGCTCTGGCTCGGAATATAGAGTAGTTTGTCTTTCCAAGTAGGTAAATCATATTACAACACGCTCGGTAGAACTAACAACTTACTTCTTATCAGAATTCTCTATGGCGATGGTCCTTGTAGGCTCTGACCAAGTTCTGACTATTCAAAAGGGCTTGTTAAGGACTTTGCATGTTATAAGAACTTTTTGATTTGACTTCGAGACGTTCGAAGACGTAGAAGTTGGTTGAAGTAGGTAGCTTATTTAATAAAGTCTTGGAAGGGTTGTGAGGTGATAGTCTACCAGTAACATAATAAGACTTATCGCAAATTCACACCTCAAAGGCCAATTCTACCAATTAAAAATATTCAAAATCTATTTGCATTCTCGTTTCAATAACAATCAATGTTTAAAAATGTATGAAATTAAAAGCATTTTTGACAGATTGACACTGAGATTAATTTTCTTTGAGTATGTTCCCTAAAGTTAATAAAATTGTCTCCAAATGTTCTGTCTTTGTTCAGAAACAAAGTCATAAAAAGAATCTTACCTCTTTAGGTAGCTGTCGAAAGAAACGCTAGTAAAAATGAATCCTCAGATCAAAAGCGATAGATTAATTGAAGTCGAGATGCGTAAATCAATCGGGCCGAATATTTACCGTGATACTTAGCGGAACCCGGCGGGATTCGTACGCGTACATTTGGAACTGTCCTAATTATTCCCTAGTAGTCTGTTTGTAATAAGGCTTTTTAAATCGAATTAGAGACTGCTAAAATCTAGTCTTGATTCGTCAGAACTCAATTTTGTATTACCCGCAGCGTTTAGCGAACTTCGTATATAATTCCATACCATCACACCTGTATTCCCCGAAGGGTAAGGCAGAGGTGTATCAATGTACTCCCACAGTTCGCCGGTATGTTTAGGTCCCATGTAATAGGGGGTGAGCCTATTGCCAATAACCGAGCACAGATCCTAACTCCGAGCAGCTACTTAGAATTTCATAGAAAAACCCAATAATACTTTTTGCTCGACCTGGGAATCGAACCCAAGACCTCTAGCATAGCAGTCGCGCTTAGGACCATTAGGCTAACGAGGCAGTTACGTTTGTATTAAGGCTTTCTAAATCAAATCAGAGACTGCTACAATCTAGTCTTGATTTGTCAAAACTCAATTTTGTTTTGCGAATTTACGAGCGTTTAGCGAACTTCGCATATAATTCCTTGTTAATATTATTCCTTTTTAGTAAAATAGTGAAGATCAGATTTCTCTGTATTAATGGCTGCGATACAAGAAACTCAGGCATTAACTTTTAGAGGTTACAGCCTGTGGAATATTATCGCTACAATTTAGCTTCGGGCTATAGAATATTATTGCTGAAACTAGTTCGGCAGTTTACTTAATATTTGATTTTCAATTTGAGAATTTTCAGTTCGCTTTAGATTTATGTGCTTTTGTTAGTACGGCTTACAAATTGAGATTATACAAACCTGTACAGCAGGTTTAGTAACTTGATGCTAGAAGGCATTCTTTTTGCATTGTGTGTTGATAAAGTTAAAGTTCACTTCTTTTAAGGAAATGGGAGTCTTTTCCAGTCCCCAAAAACAGATCTAGTGCTGTGTTCCGACTTGATAGATTTCGCTCATTTTAACAGAACGGCTCTCTCTCAGCACATAATTTTCCATTTGATTTAGGACAAAACTCCATTCGAAACTAAAAAGTGATAAATAACTTTAGCTCAGGGGAGAAGTAATTTGATGATCAAAGCTAAAGTAATTTTTCACTTTTTAGTTTTTGAAGAAGGTTGTTTTATTTTTCGTTTTTTAGTATCAATTTTCCGTCATTCAAATCCGTGAAGGAACAGTTATACTACGTAAATTAACAAGACACCATTTAGTAGTCACAAGAAAGCGGAATACGCTAATTCGTTTACTTGGATGATATATTTTTTTCAGTTATTTAAATTTTTTCATCAAACTACTAAACCAATTTCGATAAAATTTATATGGGAATACCTTTGAAGTATGACCTATAAAACAAAAAAATAATCATCAACATTAACACAACACATAACATACCATCACGCTTGTATTCCCCGAAGGGTTAGGCAGAGGTGTACCAATGTACACTCACAGTTCGCCGGAATGTTTAAGTCCCATACTAGCTTCTTATCTTCCCCAATATTAGAACTGCATTCACAACGTCATCATAATCGTACTTAGTCTGTACATTGTGTTCTATGTATAGTGAACTATGTATAAGCGGCTTAGCCTCCAGCTTCCATTATAGAGAAAATCGAGTGCGATACAATATAATACGTCCCACAGAAATACGAACAATGGCTAGATTTCCTCCGCTACAGACCAAAGAGAGTTCAATAAAAACCTCTCGGTCAGGGAATTGGTAATCGCATTGGCACATATGTTCTTACTGATGAGAGGAAAACAAAATGAAGCGGACAAATTAGGATCCCAGAACCGATATTTATGTGAGTTATTGATATACTGGCGACCTGCCCGCGACTTCGTCCGCGTGGCCAATTTCACCCGCATTAAGTTACGTCTTTCGTTACTGTTCCGCCCCCGCGGGTCGTAGCGTGATGTTTTATAGCCTATGTTACTCAGGAATAATGTAGCTATCTATTGGTAAAAAAATGGTTGAAATCGATTCAGAAGTTCCGGAGCCTATTCGTCACAAACAAACAAATCTTTCCTCTTTATAATAGTAGTATAGAAGTATAGATGGATAGAAACTGTACATAAAAAAACACATGCCTATTAGGGTCCCACTGCAGGGCAAAGGCGTCTTCTTCCTAGAGAAGGCATGAGGATTCACCACCACGCCTGCTCAAGACGGATTGGTGATTTCAGACTTAAATTAATTAAAAGTAACAAAAGTATAAGTAGTAAGTAAGTATTAATTATTAGTTAGTATAACTGCCTCGTTGGCTTAGTGGTCCTATGCGCGACTGCTACGCTAGAGGTCTTGGGTTGGATTCCCAGGTCGAGCAAAAAGTGTTATTGGGTTTTTCTATGAAATTCTCAGTAGCAGCTCGGAGTTTGGATTTGTGCCCGAGTAATGGCAATAGGCTCGCCCCCTATTACATGGGACCTAAACATAGTGGCAAACTATGGGTGTACATTGTTACACCTCTGCCTAACCCTTCGGGGAATATAGGCGTGATGGTATGTATGTGTATGTATGTATTAATTATAAGTCAAAGTTTCACGATGTTTTCCTTCACCGATGTAGGTGATGTCCAAGATAAACTTACAGAATACGTAAGAATTGAAATAGTCACATGTCCTGAATAGAGTCCGCAACTTCATTACAGCATATTAATACAGCTTATTTATACAAAATGTTTATAAAATTCTCTTTATACCGTGAGGTCCGAAGCAATCATCATTCATTTGATTCAAATTAACCCTGAAGTTAACCCATAATTGGCCCGCATTTGTATATTCCCCCAAGTTGTCCCTTGTCCCAAATGTATCTAAATATGGATACAAATACGTTAACAAACGGGTTAAACTTTAAACCCTTTTATCTCAGCACAATCCGCTTTCATCTGTTCCCGAAATAAAAAGTTTCCAACGAAGCCCAGATTATCTTTGGCCCTTGTCAGAGTTAGTTTAAAAGTTGACTCTCTAAAATGCCAATAACCTGGTACTTGGAGATACTGGTTAGGTCGCGACCTGTTTCAGGAGTGTGAGATTAAGGGCTTTCGCGCACGATCGATGAATCTGTCGTGTCTGTGCTGCAATGGTGCAACTGCCTTTTGCGGGGGAAGTGATAAAGTTTGTGGAGCCTTCGTGTGTTAATGAGGTTTTGCGTTTGATCCGATAAGAAAAAGCAAATGCTATACAATGTGTAGTTTTGCATTAAATTCAAATTGCTTCGCTGGCCTTGTGGTCCTAAGTGCGACTGCTACGCTAGAGGTTTTGGGTTGGATTCCCAGGTGGAGCAAAAAGTGTTATTCGGTTTTTATATATAATTCTCAGCAGCTGCTCGGAGTTAGGATCTGTGCCCGTCTAATGGCAATAGGCTCGCTCCCTATTACATGGGACCTAAACATACCGGCGAACTGTGGGTGTACATTGGCGCACCTCTGCCTAACCGTTCGGGGAATACAGTCGTGATGGTATGAAACTGTGCTAGTGATTCTCAACACGAATCAATAATACAATAAATAGGTGTTTCTATTAGGTTACATATATTAAAAAGAACTTAAGTTCCCTTAAGTAATTAATTCTTTTTCAAAGAGATGGCAGATTAATGTTTTTCTCTCTTTCATTTATGTACCATATAAAGGAGAAGTACATTCTGTGGAAAACCCTGAAATAATAAATAAATGAAATATCAAGCTTTATTACCAATAAAACAATACCTTATTCAGGTCATAAACGGTAAATCTCAGACGTTGATATTTGCTTTGCAATTGTAAATACGACTGCGGAGCGGAGTGGATTACAACGATTCGGCAAACAAGTTGAATATTTCATGAATAACGGACTAAAGAAATATGATTTTGTAGCCTAACTGAGCAATACTGCAACATAATAATATTAATTCTCCCGTCCGAATTTCGGCCATGGTGGTCAATCTCAACAGAGACTTGCATAGTACGCAGGAGATAGGAAAGTTCACAAGTGTGAGTGCAAATACGGGTGCACTTCCTGTCCCCTTTCACTCATAATACAATACGACAGCAATCCGACACGGTTATATGGCCCGGGGCTGATCAGACGGTGGACCAACGGCTGTGTACGCGCTTTTTGAGACACGGGGGTTTACTGATAAATTATTTATGAAAAAGCTCAATAATACCTTGCTCGACCTGGGTATCGAAGCCAGACCCCTACACTCAGCAGTCGCACTTGCAGTCACAAGACCAACGGGGCAGTTAACGTATCATATTCATGTATCAAATTGCGTTGCACCACGAATTGACCGATGAAGCATGTTGCTGGTGCATAAGCATGACTGAAATATTCATAGAGTTTCGCGACTTGCATCGAATCTACCGCCATTTTACATCTGCATAGCAAATGTTGTACCGTACGATGTCAACACAAAGTCGAAAATCAAATCATTTATTTCAATTAGGCCATTCAACTACAATTTAAAATGTCATACACAAGAAAATAGAATTGACAGTATCCCCTTTCTAAAAGTGGTTTCATATGGAGACGAATGGGCAAGAAACTCCTTATCCATACCCTTTTAAAACAAATATCTTACAATATATTTTGTAAACAGGATCATATGTGAATGCGATGTATCTTTTATGAAAACTAGTATAAGTACCATAATGCGTACTAAATATACCTATATATTTTTAGGGTCCCGTACCCTAAGGGTAAAACGGGAACCCATCACTAGGACTTCGCTGTCCGTCCGTTTGTCCGTCTGTCATCAGGCTGTATCTCATGAACCGTGATAGTTAGACAGTTAAAATTTTGAATGATGATGTATTTTTGTTGCCGCTATAACAACAAATATTAAAAAACAGAATAAAAGAAATATTT
Source organism: Caradrina kadenii (assembly GCA_947462355.1). NCBI lineage: Eukaryota > Metazoa > Arthropoda > Insecta > Lepidoptera > Noctuidae > Caradrina > Caradrina kadenii. The sequence goes on along the minus strand of OX381691.1, from coordinate 2,632,318 downwards.
CAGGGCGAGCGGCAAGCGGCAAAAAAACACGTTTGTTGTATGGGGCCACCATTTTTTTTTGCCGCTTTTTATAGATAATGGTACGAAACCCTTCGTGCGTGACCCAAAAATGAACTTGAAGTTTGTGCTCACGACTCGTGTCGGCTGTTTTACTAAACTCAACTATCACATCGCATGGTTATTTATTTATTTATTTATTCATGGAAGACTTACAGCTAAACTAAACAGAATATAAAATAGTAGGTGAAACTGACGGCCAATTACAAGTCTTCACTTATAAAAACAGACTGGCAGAGATGGTGTGAACAACACACGCACTGCTCACACAAAAAATAAAAGCGGAACAACATCAAAACTTAAGCTAAGCTTAGTTTGTTCAATTGGAAATATTACTAGTATTATCTGACGTGTGTATCCAGACCAGTAGACCGTAAACCTGCTTAACATAGTCAAGTTTGTATCTCATTTACAAGGCACGAGACGAGACGGAGACGAGTTCCGTAAAATGGGGCGAATAGTGATGCCGGGGTAAATCGGGACGACATTTTAAAAGGGGTTTTCACGTTGAAATAATATCACTTGTTTCCTAAAAGGCGTCTAATATTTTTACTGATTTTTTTATTGTCTGTTTATTAGCTTTTGCTTACCTTCGGCTAGTTTTTGTCCGCGTGGATATCCTTACGGATCCCTAAGTTATTCGAAACTAAAATATGTACAGCCTTTGTTACTTGCTGATAATATAGCTTTCCACTGGTAAGAATATTTAGAATCGTTAAGTAGTTTTTGAGTTTATTACACTAAAATACATTTTTTTTCTCTCTTTATAATATTCAAACTTAATATTATAAATGCGACTCTGTAACTGTAACTCCTGTCTGTCTATCTGTTACGCTCTCACTCTTAAATCACTAAACCGATTTTGATGAAATTTAGTACAGAGATAGATTAGACCTTGGAGAAGGACATAGGCTAGCTTTTGTCGCGAGAAAGGTACTTAACTAGTTTGAAAAAGGGTGATCTTCTCTCTATTTATGGGGTGAGTTCGAACCCCAAGAAGGGACATATACTACTTTTTAGTCCGCGATTTCTTTTGCGTTTGTGTAACAGACATTTACGCGGACGAGGTCAAAAGCAAAAGTTAGTAAGTTTATAATTTACTAGCTGCTGCCAGCGACTTCGTTCACGTGTTTTTTGCCACCCGTATTAAGTTAGGTCTTTGGTTACTGCTCCTCTCCCGTGTGTCGTAGCGTGATGTTGTGTAGCCTATAGCCTTCCTCGATAAATGAACTATCCAACACAAAAAGAATTTTTCAATTCCAACCAGTAATTCCTGAGATTAGCGCGTTCAACCAAACAAACAAACAGACTCTTCAGCTTTATAATATTAGTATAGATGATTTAGTGCCCTTGTTGGCAACAAACTATGTTTTATCATCCTTAAAATCCCTCTTAAAGTTTCTTCCCGATTAACCGTTGCATTCAACCCATATGGTTTTGGTTTCTTAAAGGGTGCTAATATTATAGGTGAAACGTCTTTTAAGAATAGTCAGGGAATTGTCCAATAAAACCGAGACTGCGTCGTTATCCTTGGAACGAAAGAATGTTTTATACAAGTTTTGACGGGGTACCAGGGGTCGTCGAAAACAACGTACGTGTTTCCAAGGTCTCATACGTAGAAATGTTATTTTCTGTCTTTGTTACACTGAATGCCAATGCACTCCAACCAATTTGCGGAATTTATGCAATCAGTCCTTTTTTTACGAGCGTAGATGTTGTAAGAAGATGATAATGGAGTCAATGTATTTTGTCGTGCTTTTTAGGTTCTGTACCCAAAGGGTGCTTAAACGGCACCCTGTTACTGAAACTCCGCTGTCTGTCTGTCACAGCGTAGACACTTGAAATTTATAATTAATTACTATGGATATCATCATCTGCTTAGCCTTTTCTCAACTATGTTGGGGTCGACTTCCAGCCTAACCGGATGCAGCTGATTACCCGTGTTTTACATGGAGCGACTGCCTATCTGACCTCCATAACCCGGTTAGTGGGCCACATGATACTTCTTGGTTAGACTGGTTGTCAGCCTTCCTGGCTTCTGACTATCCGTAACGAAAGTTAAAGATCTACGAATGACGGCCGGGACCAACGGCTTTCCGAGTTACGGGGGTGTCACACCACCAACTTCCAAACTCCGGGCTGCTACTGAGCAAATTCTAATTGAAAAACCCAATAACAATGTTTGTCCGACTTGGGAATCGAGCCCGGGATCCCACGCTCATCAGCTGCGCTTGCGACCACGTGACCAACTAGGCAGTAATTAATTACTATGGACAAAACAACAAAAAAAAGTTAAAAATTAAATGGGGTCCTCATAAGAGATGCGTGTTTCTTTCGGCGTTTTTTGATCTATATTAGGTGTACGATGGTACGGTACTCTTCCGTCGTGAGGCCGACTGGTACTTGGCATGTTTATCTTCGGCTTTTCTGAATCAGCTTAAATTGTTAGGCTGTTCACGACGAGAGTACAAAGGCTGTTCAGTACCTACTTAGTTGTGTAATAAAACGTGTAAAAAAAAATTAAATTCCAAAAAGTTTTTGAATTATTATTTATTTTTGAAAATTGTATAAACTACGCAACTTACTTTACACAATTTTCAGTTACGCTTATTGAAACTGTTGAAAGAGTTTTCGTATTGTTTAGGAGCAAGTTTGGTTAAGGCAATTGGAATTATTTTTGCCGGCAGTTTAATAAAGTTATTGTTTTCGGTAAAGCTAGCTTTATGATTAATTTGCTCAATTAATAAACTCAAGAAGTTAATTGCTTACTCATGGTTTCGTTAATTTAGGAATTCAATCTGGAATTCTAATAGTCAATTTTGAGATTTATTTACTTCCTAACGTTTGCCGGTTATCGTTGATGCAGACGAAGTCGCTGATTAAAAACTGGCCTTTGTCCTTTATTGGGGTGTTTTGTCTGTACCAAATTTCATCAAAATTAGTTTAGCCGTGAAAGGGTAACAAACCAACAAACAATTTGACATATTGTACCACGGGAACCCGACATTTTTCCGGGATAAAAGTATACCATGTGTTATTCCAAACTACAATCTATCTCAGAGCCAAATTTCATCCAGATCCATTCAACCTCTCAAGCGTGAAAGAGTAACAAACATCCATCCATCCTCACAAACTTTCGCATTTATAATATTATAAGTAGGAAGTAGGATTAGTTGAATAGAATTTACAAAGTTTACATTATGAACCGTGTAGCAGGCTTTGATATTGTTTCGTATTGTTTGTTGTTCGAAAGAGTCCCCGGAACGCAAAGGGCACAAGAAGGAACATGGATGGGTTTTAATCAGTAAAAGTCTGACACTATCTCCCGCCCCCCCCAGGACGGGGGAAATTATTTGATGATTCCTCATTCAAGAAGTAAAGGCTTATAATCATTTTAAATCCTATTTAAACAAACTGACAAAATTGTGGCATGAAATTTAGCGCAGACCATTCAGAGTAATATATTCCAACAATTGGTACCCTCATTACTTATCTGAGGTCTACAGCGAGCGAACCCTTGTCGGTTATCTACGTTTCATACAAAAGCACACGCTCATTTAAGGCCTGAAAAATACACTAACGTCATGTAAATAACCCAAAAATTCACATGCCTAAATGAGACAAAATTTACAAAAGTATCTATATACTTTTGTAAAGTTAGTGTTAGTGTTAGTGTATTTTTAAAGCCAGACCTATGTCTGGCTTTTCCAGAAATTCCTAATAACAAAAGGGTAGGGTTCAGTATTTGTCCTCGTGGTGGTGACGGGTCAATACCTGCCAGAAGCGGAAGAATCCTCTGAGCAAGACACGTGCGGTGCAAAGGAAACAAAGAAAGCATGGTTTTAGTCGGTAGTAGTCTTACACCCCACCCGTGTTTTTCTCGAGGCGAAGGCAGGCCATAAGGATATTCTCACAAAAAAAGGCGATCCTTGTTGATTGCGAAGACTAAAAAAATAATAACACTGCCCTGCCTGGGACCGAACCCTGGGCAGTCACTACTACAATATTGAACCGATATATCAACTGTTATGTCGAGTAGCTTACGTCACTGTGGCAACACTGTTTTTCCACATCGATGGCATTAGTTCACGTGTCAGTGATTTCATAATTATATTCCCTTGGCTTGGCCATTATAGAGTGCTTTCAGAACTTCTTATTGTTTATTTACTGAAAGACTTATTGTTTTATTTATGAATACCCGAATTGGCATGTTGTCACGGGTTTTGTCAGTTGAAAGCTTTTAGATCTTGTACCTATAAGGTTTCTGTACTTTACTGTATATTAAAGACTAGACATTTTTTCCGCCTACGATGCCAAAAGGTTAACGATTTCAACGTGGGTGCCTTTGATATGTATACTATTATTTATTCATTTACTATTTATTTATTTATTTACTATTTATTTATTTATTTAAAAGAGGTTTTTTTTTTGTTTGTTTGTACCGAATAATCTGCGAAACTACTGCACCGATTTTAAACATGTTTTCACCGATAGATAGCTGAAATATCTGGAAGTAACATATACTATAATTTATTTTCAAAAAAATAAGAGATCCCTAAGAAAATCGGTTTGGAAAAACTGTTTTTGTATATTATAGTTTCGTGAGGTTCGTTCGTGATTTCTCACTTATGTAGCCTATAATATGGTATAGGTATGGTATGGTATGGGTATGGTATAGGCTACATCACACTACAAGATCTATAGGAGCGGTGCAGTAAGCAAAGACATAAATGAATACGGGTTAAAAGAACCACGCAAACGAAGTCGCGGGCAGAAGCTAGTTATAAATAGTATTAGAATCTAGGCTTACATTGAACTAAATGGGTAACACTAAGCTTGTACCAGATTAGGAATGTAACACTTTCGTAGATTTACGTCGTGACCTTATAATGTTTTACCGTCTTGTAGTCCAGTTAAGCGTTGTCGTTAAATCTGCTTATTATTTGTTTCATTTAGTTTATATTAGTCAACGTTAAATTATTTATTTCAATGAGACCATTCGAAGGCACTTTTGAATGTCTTATACAAGAAATATAATTGAATCTAGTTGTTTCTTCTACAGGGTGTTAGGGTAAACGAACGATGATTTCCCACCACCCCAAAAAAAAAAAAGGGTAAACGAAGGACTTGCTTTTAGGGAGTGCAGTACTCGTGAAAATGAACAACTTATGCTATAATACGAACCGTAAAATCGCGAATAAAAAATTAACTGCTGCATACATTTATGTTCGCATAACTCGACAACATGTAAAGAACAGCTGATTTTTTTTTGCAATTTTAAGTTTGATTTCATAGTGAAAGTGGTTTATTTTCATAAGCACTACACTTCCTCAAAGTATGTCCCTTACTTAAACTAACACCTTGTATAAGGCGTGGAGAAGAAATGGAGAAAGAACTCCTTTACTCTTTTGAAATAAATGTTTTACAATACATGTAGTCCTGTATAAAAAAAATATACAGGACTACATGTGAATACATTGTACCTTGCATAAAAACTACTATATTATGTATGTACAAAGTATTACAATTGATGAATTGACGACTAAATAATGTTCAAAGATACATAGTGTTCACGAGTTTACCAAAAAATAAAAGTAGCTTTATATTTGATATTAATTTTAAAAGTAGCATAAACAAGTGTAACTTGGAAATAAAACTCTACGCCAATGAAAATAACAAACATTTATTTTGACAACGATGTTTCGAAACAGCTCTGTCATAATTACTCGAAACCACGAGCGCTGAAAAGTGCTTCAAGCGCTGAACGCGAAAACAAAATATGAAATACGTTAAAGTTGTTCAATTTTTTAACATGAAGTTACAAAAAATATTTTTATGTTATTTACGATATATGAACAGAGATAAAATAAAAACGAATACTACTCTGAATTTTCACAACGTTTTTAGCTTTGTCGGCTCGCGACCTTTTATCTGCATCGCCATTTTAAAGGGCCGTGTCCGCTTACTTTAGCTATCTTCTCTGACATCTGAATATAAAGAAAACGAAAGATCCTTTCTAAATCGAATTACGACAGAAGCTCAGCTTTAATTAGAATCCAGGAAAACATTTTAATGAAGGTATTGTCATTTACCTAAACATTTTTTGAGAGAATTCTAAAGCTCTGGAATTCTTATTTGCTGAAAAATACTTGTAGAATTTTTATCTTATCATTCTCATTTTTTTACTGAGGCCGTTCGGTATTAGCTGCTTGAAATAACCATGAATGCACTCTTCAGGTGTTTATAGGCACTACTGATGTTCTGGATCGACTCAATTTAGGCTGTTAATATAAAGATGTTGCTGTAAAAATAGTTCCTCATTATTATTTCGTTCTACACTGTTTGGTCTTTCCGTCCATCAGTGTAAAAGTATTATATTACGCCCCAATAGTTTAATTACCTCTCGTTAATTGGTTATTGGGTCAAACGTAATTAAAATGTCATTTTGTGGCAGTTTGTCTAGTTCACAAGAAATATCTGACGTTTCACAAAGTGAATTTACTTTCATAATTAATTAGAAAATTACGACACTTTCATTAAGTTGAACCTCACCTTTGAAAGACTATAATGAGGGATTTCTCGTTGATTATATCAAGGATATTACTCTCTTATAAAAGGAGCGTATCCTGCTGTTCTGATATGTGTGATACGTCGAAATTATCATTATTATCCTGCTCTAACTTGAATTTATTTAGGGTCGGCACTTTACTCTTTTTATGAGGGCTCTTCCAATTTACGCGTTTGGTGCCGGTGCCGGACTCCAGCAGCGCTGTAGCCATGCCGTTGTAGGAACGCACACATACGCTTGTGTTTTTTCATGAAATTAAATACTTCCCTAAACCTACTTAAATATACGTTTGCAGTTTGCAGAAAATTATCCAAACAGCTGCTTTGAGCTAGGATGTTCTTAGATTAGGGTCCCAAAAAAAAGTAAAAAAAAATAAAACCCGACTACGACAACAAAAATACAAGATTTTCAGGATGCTGAAATAAACAAGGTTACTGAAGAAACAAGAACAGAACCAAAAGAAAAGCCGTAGTCACGCGTCATATAGGTACCAACCGTAACACTTTAATAACGTATGGCTTTTTTTTTACCGATGGGAAATTATCCAATGACTTCTCCCGCCCTGGGCGGGGCGGGAAGGAGTGTCAGACTCTTACTGACTAAAACCCATCCATGTTCCTTCCTGTGCCCTTTGCATTCCGAGGGCGCGGTATCTCTTTCGAACAACCCGCAGCCCCGGCAGGCATGGCCCTGAGTGGCCCCTTCAATTGTTTGCTGACATCTCTTTGAGGCGCGCGTGGAACACGAACGCGCCGTCGACACGGTCTGTCGTAACAACGTCGTCGGTCGGTCGGTCGGTCGTCGTCGGTTGTCGTCGGTCGGTTGTCGTCAGTATGTCGTAATAACGTATGACTACGGCTTTTCTTTTTGTTCAGTTCCTGTTTCTCCAGTAACCTTGTTTATTTCAGCATCCTGAAAATCTTGTTTCATACTTTTTCAGCGTCGTTTTTTTTTCTCGTGTTCTTGGGTTTTATTTATTTTTTTATTTAATAATTTTTGGTGTTGAGTTGAAATTTTTTACTGCTTGAGAGCGCCACATTGAATTTAGATGATATTTTGGAAATGTACAAGTGAAGCCCTTTCAAATGATACCAAACACGGCGTATTTATCTTTTTTTTTTTTTTTCCTCAATGCTTTTTGTCCCCTAGAAGGCGCCACATTGAGTTTTTTTTGACACGTCACTTAGCCTATGTTGTATGTGACTGCCCCGTTGGTCTCCTGGTCGCAAGCGCGACTGATGAGCGTGGGGTCCCGGGTTCGATTCCCAGGTCGGTCAAAAAGTAGTGTTATTGGGTTTTTCCATTAAGATTTGCTGAATAGCCGCCCGCAGTTTGGAAGTTGGTGGTGTGACACCTACGTGCCTCGGAAAGCACGTAAAGCCGTTGGTCCCGGCTGTCATTCGTAGATCTTTGACAGTCGTTACGGTTTGTCAGAAGCCAGGAACTCTGACAGCCAATCTAACCAAGAGGTATCGTGTTGCCCACTACCTGGGTTGTGTAGGTCGTATAGGCAGTCGCTCCATGTAAAACACTGATATTCAGCTGCATCCGGTTAGACTGGAAGCCGACCCCAACATAGTTGGGAAAAAGGCTAAGTAGATGATGATGATAACCTAGGCTATGTTCAGCGGACGATTAAGGTGGTTCTAACGATACCTCATTTGTCGAGTTCCGATAAGTAGGTAGTTTAGGAGCTATAAGTGAACAGATGAACATAAACACACATCCATACATACCCTGTCAAAATCATAATCCTCCTTTGGCTTTGCCGTAGTCGGGTAAAAAACAAGATAATCTTAGCATATGTGAGGTACCGATGCTCCCCAGTTATATATATCGCTAAATCTGAACCTAGTTCTCAAAGGACTTCCAAGTTGTACAAAGAGATAATCCCTCATGTGTGAGGGCTTATAGTAACTGATATGTGTCTGTGAATACAATTTACATTTCAAACACAGGAGTAATCTGTTCGTTACAGCTGTTCGGTATTACTTCGCTGTTCGTATCGTACCGCTTACGTCTTCCTTACTTTGTGAGCTCTTGTAAGTCCTTTTTCAATTTTATTGCTCGCATTCCGACCTGGAAAGAGAAAATGAAGGGAGTGTAACTTGAACTTGTTTGGGATGAAGTGCTGCACATTCTTATAGAGTGATAAATACTAGTAGAGTAATGGAAAACTTATAATGGGAACGGATGTAAAGAATGTTTGCAGAAAAGGAAACGGAAGTGTAAAAACTATAAAAAAAGTTTTCTTTTGCCAAATACAATTTTTAAAGTTTATTGTGGAATAAATGGGTATGGTATGGCAGATGTAAGTGGCAACGCCGAGAGACCTACCCTGACCTTATTGGTGAGGTTCTTCAGAAAGGTCGGGTGCGCATTACTCGTAACCGGCGTGCTTGTATGACCAGATGTATGAACGTGGACGAGGAGAAAGAAGTATGTAAGGATCGTAGCAGGTGGCGTTCTGTGGTTTTTGCCTACCCCCGTAGGAAAAAGGCGTGAGTTTATGTTTGTGTGTATGTGTGTAAATGGGTTTGCAACAATGACTTTCCTTTTTTTTGAAATAGTTTGTATTTAAAGGGCATAATTTGCCTGCCGGGGCTGCGGGTTGTTCGTAAGAGATACCGCGCCCCCGGAACGCAAAGGGCACAAGAAGGAACATGGGTAGGTTTTAGTCAGTAAAAGTCTGACACTCCCTCCAGCCCCGCCCAGGGCGGGAGAAGTTATTTGATGATTTCCCACCCACCAAAAAAAAAAGGGCATAATTTAAGTTTAGGTAACGCTGGGGCTCTCATGCCCATGAAGAAAGAAAGAAAGAAAGAAAGAAAAATATTTATTTTAGACCCACACAGGAAGTACAAGATAAAAAAGAAAATAACATAAAAATGACCTGTGCGAAGCCAAAAAAGGTCCCCACCTCAGCATAATGCCACGATATAATTTAAAGACAAATATCCCCCAATAAATAAACATTAAAATAAAACTGAAGATATGGATCTGCCATTTTAAATCGGCACTTAAAGCAAACAGCCATACATGAAGATATTATTTAAGTTCTGTTGTTTTCGTTTAACTTTGAAATTTTTATTGCATTGCGTTCAACAAGCAATTAGGCCTAAAGCATCATAAGCAAAAATTGACTTTATTTTTATTCTTTCTAGAACCAATTTCTAAAAACAAACCAAGGTTTCGTCATGATTGAGCACTAACTTCAGAGCAAAAACAAACTGAGTGGCACTTAAGAAAATCGCTTAATCATTTGTAATTTCGCTGCTTTAATCACAAAGTCTTTTCGACTTTTAATCAGATTTGGATGACTTTTTTGTCTTCGGATAATATGTTTAACTGCCTCGTTGGCCTAATGGTCTTAAACGCGACTGCTACGCTAGAGGTCTTGGGTTCGATTCCCAGGTCGAGCAATGTGTTATTGGGTTTTTCTATAAAATTCTCAGTAGCAGCTCGGAGTTAGGATTTGTGCCCGGTTAATGGCAATAGGCTCGCCCCCTATTACATGGGACCTCAACGTTCCGGCGAACTGTGGGTACACCTCTGCGTAACCTTTCGGGGAATAAAGGCGTGATGGTACGTTTGATGTTTGGATAATATGTTTATCCAGCTGTTTCTTGTTTACCAAAGGTAAAAAAAAGTTTTTTTTTTTAGATTTCTTAAAAACTATGACATCTACTAAAGCACTGTTTTATGAATCTTGACTTCTAAGTGACCTTCGACCAGAGTCCATGTATCAGGTTTGAATAGTTCTTCATACTGGCTCCCCGTTTCTACTTTTCCAGGCAATTTGAGCTTGGGGTCAAATATCGAACAGCTTCGTCACCTTTTTTTATCCACGATCGTAGTAGTACTGGTATTCTGTAAAACATCGTTCTGGATGTCTTAAGTCACCGCAAACCAAAATCAGAATAACATGTCATATTTTCAGCACGTTATTATTCTAAACTAACTTCTGCTCGCGGCTTCGTCCGCGTAGTTTTTCACCCACATTAGGTTACGTCTTTGGTTACTGCTCCGCACTTGCAGGTCGTAGCGTGATGTTTTAAAGCCCATAGCCTTCCTCGATAAATTAACTATCAAACATAAAAGTATTTTTTCAATTCAAAAAAGTAGTTCCTGAGATTAGCGCGTTCAACCAAACAAACTCTTCAGCTTTATAATATAGTATAGATATGTGTCACTATTGCCGAGACTTCCGTAAGCTGCTAACAAACTTGCGAACTGTCCCACATGGCAGCTTTTGACACATTTCCGGCTATTCAAACCATAATCCTGTTAGTCAATCAACGTTCTGTCTAGTGGCTTGGACAATCGCCCTCGTTATAACAAAGCCAGTAATACAGAGCCGTGCCTGTATGGCTTGCTTAAATTTGCCGAATATGCTGTCTGTCATAGAGAAAGATGAACATGGAGGGATTTATTTATAAGGTTGTTTGGTTGGTTGAACGCGCTAATTGATTTTTCATACCAAAAATAAAAGTCGTTTCCCAGCAATACTTTATTCTCAATACTACTTATTTGATGGGCAGTATGCAAGGTTAATGAATTATTCCGATCTGTCCCCTTTAGGGGATAAAGGTGGGTGACAGTTCGGAATAATTCAAGTTAATAGCATGTTGGCAATTTTACACTTGTATAACTTTTTGAGTCATATTGTATGTCATATGTTTTCTTCATTCCTTGGCACTCCATTTACTTACTCCTCTGTGTTGTCGACCCATTTGGCTTTGCATTCGTCGCATGTGTCCCAGTTTCTGGTTGATGCTATTAGCTAGTGGTAGTTTTATTCGTAATTTTGGTACAATTTTGGCAATGTAAAGTATATTATGTAGGTTTGGTGATTTTTGTGAATCCTACTATATGGAACGTTTATTATTGATGCTTGTCCTGTACTAGTTGAAAATATCTATAGAAAAAAAGCTACAACATACAAAATTATGTAACTATTAGCTTATGCCTGCGACTTCGGCGATATACATTTTTGCGTGGAACCCTAATTATTTTTCTAAAATAAAAGTAGATAGCCTTAGTTACTACTGATAACATTAACTATCTGCCAGTGAAATCGGTGGTGTGCGGAGACGCTAAACCTCTTTTCAATCAAGTAATGTGCTTGTATGCTGACATTTCACTGGGTATTGTATGTAGGTATTCACTTGTCACGTTTTATGTGCCGAGTCATGCTACGGTTTATATTTACCTTACCCTTTTAAAGCATACGGGCCTGTTGACGGTTAGCAATGGGTAGCTCACCGTCCTTACGTTGCATAACGACAGGCCGTGTCGACGGCGCGTTCGTGTTCCACGTGCGCCCCAAAGAGATGTCAGCAAAAGGAAGGGGCCACTGAGCGCCGATGCCTGCCGAGGTTGCGGGTTGTTCGTAAGAGATACCGCGCCCCCGGAACGCAAAGGGCACAAGAAGAAACATGGGTGGGTTTTAGTCAGTAAAAGTGTGACACTCCCTCCCGCCCCGCCCAGGGCGGAAGAAGTTATTTGATGATTCCCCCCCCCCCCCAAACTCTTTTAAAGCAGAAAAGTGGAATTTTAAAGGTGAATTTTTACGACTGCTTCGTTGTCTTGGGGGTCCTGGATTCGTTTCCGAGGTCGGCCAAAAATTGATATATATATATTCGATTACGAATTACTCAGTAACAGCCCAGAGTTTGGAAATTAGTGGTACGCCTCCCACGTGGCTCAGTAAGCATGTAAAGCAATTGGTCCTGCGCCTGATCTCTTACCGCTTGTGTCGGATCGCCGTCCCATCGGACTATGAGAGTTAGGGATGACGCACTATAATATCTTCTACGTACTAGTCTCCATTGAGATTAGCCGTCGTGACCGAAGTCGAATTGGAGAAAAATTATTAAAGTTCCAACAATAAAAGCTGTATTTATTGAATAGAAGCTTATACCGGACTAAATATAGGACATATTCCACCAAACATTCAGTGACCGCTGTCGACCAGCTAAAACCAGGGCCAGATAAACTTGACCCCCCAATCCACAGTGCATCAAAGCTTTTAGAGTTAAAAGCTAAAATTTCTCGTTTTAACTGGAACGTGTGTCTACTGTGACGTATAGGTCTATAGCGTCCGACAAAGGCCTTTAGTTCAAACCGTAAGCTGTTACAACGTAGTAATTGGATTTCGTATCTACTCGTCTTCGTTGGTAATTCCTTCCTCTAATAGAATTAAATCCCTTAGGAATCGTGTTATTATTGCATGTTGGTGATTGTAAATCTTTATGAAGTTTATTGGTAGCAGTATTTTTTAATTTCTGATGTAATTTAATTGTGACTTAAGTTTTTATAATAAGCGGACCGCCCCGGCTTCCCTCGGGTGCAATTTTTTATATCTCCGGTGGATTTTTCGATAAAAAAAAAATCATATAAACCTTGTCCGGGGACTTTGACGCGGTCAGAAGCTTGTTCGTAATAAAACATAACGTAACATACAATCACGCCTGCATTCCCCGAAGGGTAAGGCAGAGATGAACCAATGTACACCCACAGTTCGCCGGTATGTTTTAAGTCCCATGTAATATGCACACAAATCTCACACAACTTCGAGCTGCTACCGAGAATTTCATAGAAAACTCCAATAACACTTTGCTCGACCTGGGAATCGAACCCAAGACCTCTAGGGTAGCGTGCTTAGGACCACTAGGCAGGCTGTTCGTAATAAAACAATGACCTAAATTCCGCGATTGTCAATTGAATCGGTACAATAAATATTACGCTGAATTTGATCGCTATCATAATATTTTGTCATGTCATTGCACTCAATATTAATTATTCCTCGTTGCCGGATTGGTACCTATCTGCCAGCTTTAATACTTCATGTATACGTGTATACAAGTCCAATATTGAAATGCATGCTACATACCTACATAGATTATGTCCACTCTCTTTTATTACCGAAGTACATTCGCGAATCGATTGGTGCACTGCCTTTTCAACCGTCGCTTGGGCCGGAATTCTAAAGGAAAATACCAGTGCAAATAGGGAGTTGTATTTTTCACGATAAATAAAGAAATACACGCTTTATTTTCTTTCCTAGTAGCGGATTTAGTTGTTTCTTTATGTATTGTATGTTTACAAATCGGAGATCAAAGCATGAGCGCTTCTTTTAAGATTTACTGGGTACATTATTTGCGTAAACTGAGTTCCTTTGTGGTTAACGAAACAGGAGGATTCTAGCTGTTTTTCCCACATGTGAACAGGTCCTCTACTTTACCATGGTCATGTGTGTAAAACGTTCATAAATGGTATCGAAATCGTAAATCTTCTATTTATTTATACTTTTAGATGTTGACTTTTTTGCACAATAACAGATTTAGTTTACCATTTCATTACTGAAATGTTTTGGGGCGAAAAACAGAAGACAATTAAGACAACTCGTGCTCCGCGGACTGAATAATAATTTGGTCCTTTTTACTTCAATTTTCTTCAACAAGTTAATTTTGGAAACCGGGGCATAACAAAGTACCTAGGTATAATGTATTACTTTAGTGTGATCCCGGTCAGGTCATAAAAAGTATATCTACGTTAATAGTAATATGGGGTTTCGTTACGAATGTGGCTATCCCGTTGCTTCCCGAGGGTGCCGTAAGGACCAAATCTGAGGTTACCAAGTGCGATATATTTCGTCGAGTTACAGATAGTAAGAAAAAAGTACTAGTAACTGGTCTAACCTAAAACTATCGTATATGAGGTTAACTGTAGGATATTGATTAGACAATTGAATTCGAAGTTGAAGGGATATCTTCCCCAATTAGGTAACTGATTATTTTTTTAACGGTGCTAATTGTGACGTTCTTCTTTTTTTAGATTATTTGTCGTAGTAACTGCCTCGGTAGCCTAGTGGTCTTAAGCGCGACTGCTACGCTAGAGGTCTTGGGTTCGATTCCCAGGTCGAGCAAAAAGTGTTATTAGGTTTCTCTATGAAATTATCAGTAGCAGCTCGGAGTTAGGATTTGTGCCGGTTAGTGGCAATAGGCTCGCCCCCCATTACCTGAAACCTAAATATACCGGCGTGATGGTATGTTATGTTATGTGTGTACTTGTCGTAGTCTAAAAATAAAAATAATAATAATGACTATAATAAATAAATTATGATATTAATTGGAGTTGGCTGTGGTTATTCGCGCCATTAGTTTTTAATGTACTCAAGTGCAGATGTAGGGACACTTTCAGTACTGCAGTAAACGGGCCGTCAAAAATGTCAGTGGGATCTATAATCTTCCATTTTGTTAGGTTATGTTTGCAGTGGCCTACCGGGGTGCGGTAACAATGATAAGGTACGCAAAAGAGGTGCGGTTTGTTTGCCAATGCAGTTATTATCATGAATGGAGTTCTTATAACTTTGGCACAATGATTCCTTGTATCCGCTATTGACGATGCCCCAAACATTGTGTTTGAACATATTAAAAGTGATTCATTTACATTTTTGGTAATAGGAAATAGATTTTGATATCGTGTTGTTGTATTTAAGGTAAATGGCATGTCGTGGATAAAAATATAAGGCCAGTCAGTATGGTGATAGCAGGTCTATCTGGCAGATTGCGATTGCCCCAAACATAAATTTAAACTTGCCATCGTGGAAAAAATTAAATGCAGACCGCTACAAACAAATCAAGAAATACATATCAATAAGTTATACTAAGTATGTAACAAAGCGTAGTAAATAAACTTGCCTGTTACGTCAGAAACAATTTGAAGTGAATTGGGAACATTGCCAAATGCTGAAGGCCGAACAACAAAGCCACAACCAAAAGTTAGTCTGACTGCATCTTGAAGGTTCAGTAAGACTTCGGTTGATTGAATGAATCAAGTTTTAGTTTATCTGTAGTTTCAAACTTCGTGAGACAGTTAAACCTCTCACAAATTCACAAGTCACAGAGTAAATCTTCCGTCAAAATCTGTAATCGATGCAGATTCGACCAGAACGTCGATAATATTTAACATCATGTTTCGACGGCACGGTTGGCGCAGTGGCTGGGCGATTGGCTGCTGCGCTGCGTGTCGCGGGTTCGATTCCCGCACGGAACAAATATTTGTTTGGCCTACAGATAGTTCTTTCGGGTCTGGCTGTTTGTGCATGTGAGTTTATATGCTTGCCGACGCACTCACGACACAGGAGAAATTCCTAGTGTGGGGCACAATTTAAAAAAAAAAGAAAAAAAAAGAAACGCCAACATTTGTAAATATACTATAGAAAACAGGAAAATATGCAAAAAAGTATTATGTACCATGCGTTTATTTTAAACTATTAAAATTATTGTATATTAATATTAAATATTTAATGATTTAACATTTGCACGACCGTAAGGTTGGATATAGTGTAACGGTCAAATCATATAAATTCTATAGTACATATGTTCTTGCAAATAGAATTATCATTTATTCACTCATTCAAAACGGTTAAAAAGGTTACGTCTATTTGATCGGTAACTGGAAAACCGATAACGAAATATATGTAATCGGATCAGCGGTTCTAGACAAGATCAATACTGTGCAGAGAAGGCTGCGCTATGTTGGGCTAAATTAATTTCTGTTACTGCAGCTGTTTTGTGTGTTTAACCATCTATGTTTTTTTTTTTTTTTTTTTTTTTTGGTGGGTGGGAAATCATCAAATAACTTCTCCCGCCCTGGGCGGGGCGGGAGGGAGTGTCAGACTTTTACTGACTAAAACCCACCCATGTTCCTTCTTGTGCCCTTTGCGTTCCGGGGGCGCGGTATCTCTTGCGAACAACCCGCAGCCCCGGCAGGCATCGGCCCTCAGTGGCCCCTTCCTTTTGCTGACATCTCTTTAAGGCGCGCGTGGAACACGAACGCGCCGTCGACACGGCCTGTCGTTATGCAACGTAAGGACGGTGAGCTACCCATTGCTCACCGTCCACAGGCCAGTATCTACGGTGGCCGGGAGTCGTCTCGCGGCTCCCGACGTCCGGAGCGTCTACCGCGGCGGCTGGGACGGGAGAACCGCTGTCTCAACCGTCCCGCCGCCTCCTTCTCAAGCATTACTGCCTCGCAGAAGGAGGCGACTGCATCCCATTCCCTCTCGCTCCGAACCATGGCTCGCACCAGGGCCGGACGCGAGAGTTCGCCGCCGCCGATGGCCGCCACGAGGACTCGGCGATGCTCCGCCCAAGCGGGGCATACCGCCACGGTGTGCTCCACCGTGTCCTCGGGGCAATCCACACAATGGTGACACCCGGACGTTTCCTCCCGCCCGATGAGGTGCAGGAACCTCCCGAAACACCCGTGTCCGGTGAGGACCTGCGTCAGGCGGTAGGTGAGGGCGCCGTGGCGCCTCTCCAGCCACTCCTCAAAGAGGGGACTTACCTCCTCTATTAAGGCGTGCCCAAACCATCTATGTTAAGGTCAAAGAAAGTTATGCTTAGGTACTGTTTTATGTTCTAAACAGCTTACGACATATTCATGTTAACGTTTCGCTTACGTGCTTTTTTCAGGATTTCTCGACTTATTTACTTATTACGAACTAATCGTCGTTGGTTGCTAAGAGAGCACCGAAAAATCTGACCGTTAGCTACTAAAAAAATATGTTAACATTTAAAACGCCTTATTTCAATGGCTAAATATTTTATGTATAGCCGTGCTGTCATGAGCGATTAAACAGAGTCATTAGCTAGTAATAAGGATGTCGAAATATACGTTCTTAATGTACATATTCAGGTACATGATTCACCCGTCACCCTCAATAGTTACAATGGCGGTAGACCCAACCGAGAACTCACTAGTTCTGCGACGATTACACGTTTAATTATTAATTAACTACCAGCAGTTACACAATAGTTGATTTGACTGTGGCCACATACAGCTTTGATGTATGTTCTTGGAAACCGAAATCAAAACGCTTGTGTTATACTTGGTAGTTTGGTAACTAAACTATAACAACTTCTAACCAAACGTATTAATGTCAAGCGTAATGTCGTAGTATCTGTGGGTTTCATCACAAGATCAAAGAAAGGTGGGATTGTGTGAAAGATGATATGGCTAGAAGTGGGTTTAATGTTGAGATGACGCCTGATGAAGACGTGTTGAACGGGAAACTATGCTACACGGAATAAATAATTGGGAAGGTTCACCACGAATAGCTAATGCAGATAGGAAGATAATAATACTAGCCTAGTATTATCCCACTGCAGGACAAAGGCCTCTCCCATACAAAGAAGGCGCGAGCATCGACTTCAACAAGCTTGCTCAAAGCGGAATGGCAATATCAGACTTATATTAATTACCAACCAAGGTTTGCTTACGATGATTTTCCTTCACCGATGTCAGTATACAAGATAAAGTTAAAAAATACATATCAAATAGAAAGAGTCTTATTGGTACTTGCCCTTGAACGTACAGCCTCAAGCCAGGATGATAATGCAAAAGATTTTTTTTAAACGTGATCGCGTTTGGGAAGTTCTCATCTTCTAAGTAATGATTCGGTCACGTGCTTTATCGTATCTTTAATCTCGTTTTCGGCAAAGAATATTTTCCACAAGGCTTATGTTAAAGTAAAACTGTGTGTAATGGAACAAATTCACCTAAAGGACGACAGTATTGTCGTCACAACGTCCGATCCCTACATAAAACCTTTCTTCCAGGAAAGGATACAAAGGGCTCAGTACTGTGGATTCTGAAAATGGATGTTAAACGCCATTTCATATATTGCGGGGTATTTTTCCAAATTGACGAGTTTCAAAAGGTAGCCCACTTTCATGTTTTGGTATATTTCAAAGGATAAGTATTGGCGTTGACATCTCCAAGATACCATACTGGTGATTCACTTCAAAGTCAAATCATTTATTTCAATTATAATTAGACCATTAGATATTTGAACTACAATATACAAGAAAAAAAATGGAATCAAGTTGCCTAGATTATTGTTTATTAGACAAGAAAATTTGAATCTTATGTCGATGTAATGTCGATTTTGCTGCCAAGACTAATAACGTTAAATTTGATTGGCTCATTGGGTTTGTTACCATTTCAGTAAAAGACACAGTAAGTCTGCCAAAATGGAGCAAATTGTTTAATTCGTCTGACAATTAGCTCGACCTCTAACAGGTTTTGTTTGGGAAATACGATTTTACGCCAAATTACGGCCAATATCCTGTTACAACAAGGAGTTTATTACCGTAGGCTCAAATTTGACATCCTTTCTTCCTTCCTCGTGCCTTTGACGCCATTAAATATAAACATAATATAAAGATGAATTCTGCTCAAAGAGAGTGCCAGGCTATGATGGAAAATTTATAACCGTTCACAAAGGTTTTCATTATATTCCAAAATTCTCTCTCAAAGCTTTGATAAATTTTGATTCCTTTTTTTAACACCCTTTTTGATTTTTATTAGAGAGCATGAGAGGTCTGAATTTCTCATGTGTCGATTGATTAGATAGAAATACTAGCTTATTTATATGCCTAATATACACCACTGTTTATACCGCGCCCCCGGAACGCAAAGGGCACAAGAAGGAACATGGGTGGGTTTTAGTCAGTAAAAGTCTCACACTCCCTCTCGCCCCGCCCAGGGCGGGAGAAGTTATTTGATGATTTCCCACCCACCAAAAAAAAAAATGCGTGTGTTACATTGCGCGGTTTATAAAACAGTGATTTTGCTCACCAACAATAAAAGTCGTTTTCCAGCCATAATTTGTGCTTAATGTTTCTTGGTTTGATTAGCAGTATGCGTTAGTTTATGGCTTTGTGATGCGTCTCTTTACACTCCATATGTAACAGTAGCAGTACTGCGGGCTCACACGCGTTTGGTTACATCTTTGGTTACTGCTCCGCTCTCGTGGGTCATAGCGTGATGTTATATAGCATATTCTATTCCTCATAAATGTGTCTATCATATACAAAAATAAAAACTCAAATCCGACTGGTAGTTCTAGAGATTAGCTTTTCAACAAATAAGCAAAAAAATTAGTCCTTATAATAGTATAATAATAATAAATAATATTTAGTCCTTTCTGGTATTTTTTTTTCATTGCTGTTTTGATAATGCGGTCTAAGTATTTTCTATTTACTAGCCTGTATTTCGTTCGTCAACACAATCGTATAATTGGTGGCACAGTTAACTTCTACTACAAAAGATAACGTAGGTTTTATAGCCCATTAATTGAAGCAATAAGCATTGTTCCGGCTGGTTCAATACTGCCGCTAAATTAGTTCCGAACGGCCAGATAAGTTTTTTTCCTTACTGTAAGTAAAGAAGTCATCAATTTGGTCCTTTTGTTTATTTGATTTTTTTAGTCTATAGATACCAATATTATAATTAGGAAAGATTTTTTGTGTGTTTGCACCTAATAGGCTCCGAAACTACTAGACTGATTTTATCTATTTTTTCGCCAATAGATAGCTATATTATTCCTTAACATCACGCTACGACACACGAGACACAGAGATTTAAGCTTAGGGAGATCCTGCCAAGGTTGCGGAATTTGTTCGAAAGAATCACCGCGGCCGGGGCCCTGGAACGCAAAGGGCATTAGGAACGCGAATGGATTTTAGTCAGTAAGAGTCTGACACTCCCTTTCGCTCCGCTCAGAGGAAAAGGAGTGGTTTAATAATTACCCGTATATACCTACGCTTATTTTTTTTTTAAGAAATTTTTTTTTTTTTTAATATTAAAACAGAGCAGACCCTTAGTAAATTAAATAATCTACCGCATATTCTATAACAACGTTAATTATTTAGATATTGTGGCTAAGCGAGGGTCAGTATAATTAATAAATATTTAACGTAATGAAGGAGGCTAGGAATAAAAAAGGACCCTTATCCTGTTGCCTGGTAATGAGCAATTGGTCTGCTTTAGGGGTACGAGGAACGGGGTGGAAAGTTCCTCAGCTACCATTGCGAAGGTGGGTTGGTCCGACCGGTGTTGTGCCTGGTGGGCTACTACTTAAATTTCGACCTTTCGCTCTCTGAATAAAGACCTATTTTAAACTCTTTAAACTAAATAAAATTAGTGCACTTTCCCGGATTGTGTTCTCAGTTTTAGACATCAGAGTTTGTACCCTGGTTAATGATTAGTTAATATTAATGGGTAAAAGAGCAACGTGGTTCGGCCTACGCAATTTTTACTTCAAAACTGGAGATGGGATCTTAGTTTTCTGTGATATTTCTTCTGGTAGATCTAGTATCAATTAGTATAAAGTATCCATGTATGGAGTTACTAATTTTTATAATGCAATTTCTCGATAAGGATAAACTGGTCCTAAAATCCGCCTCTTCTTTATAGGCTGTAGAAAGAGTCATGTCGCTTCGTTCCGAGTCAAGGCACAGACTAGACATGAATACCAATTATGTATAGCATTTTTATGTGACCTAATATTTCGTAATAATGCAAAGAAATTCTCGAGATTAAATCCTTGGATTTGTCTGTATAACAAATTGGTTTGCGTTTCGTGCCAATCTGCAATCAGCAGTGCTATTATGTAAAAAATCTCACTCGGTGAATTTAGGTGAAGTTTACGTGAGATAAGCTGTCAATGCCTTACAGTGTGGGATAACAACTCACTTTACTAAAATTCACCGAGGGTGAATTCAACAGAATAAGCACTGTAAATCTAAATATTTCTAATGTGGGCAGGTACTGTAGGTTGTAGGTTTTTCAGGGTAATATCAAATTTTGATTACATTTCGATATTTCTTCTGCAAACAGATTCTTATTATTATTAATTTTTTACGCACATAGGCGTTGGTACAGTGGTCGCCACGAGTCGTGAGCACAAATGTCAAGGTAATTTTTGGGTTTTTAGGTGCCTTTCTGGATTTTTTGGGCTGCCGACGTTGCACGCAATTGATTCGTCAGTCGGACCGATCGCGTGCAGCGTCAACGCCCCAACGCCGAAATGAACCCAAAAGCCCAAAAATTAACTTGACATTTGTGCTCACGACTTGTGGCGACTAATATATGTGTAACGACATGTTGTAATAACAATATTTTATTTGATTTAATATATTAAGCTTGTTCTAATATTCCGAAACGACCTTGTTTAGTATTGGAAGCTGCGTTGATTTGGAAACAACATAAGAAACGAAAATAAACTTCCACTTGCCCAATAAAGACAGTCGATTTAACAAAGACGTATTCAGTTTCAAGAAACATCTTTTATACATTACCGAATTAAATTATGTTCGGTAGGAAATCGCACGAAAACTTCGTTCGCGACAAGTAACTTCGAAAATTGCGAACTACCCTCAGTAATGAACTTACAATATCAATTTCATCGCTTGTTATTTTGTTACAGGTAAGCAGTTACGAGAACATGAGAACGGTGTGGGAAGTATACGAGTTTATGGCCTTAGGCAGGGCCGGACTATCCCTCAGGCAGTCTAGGCGGTTGCCTACGGGCCCCGTAACAGGAAGGGGCCCCGAGACGAGAAAACATAAATAAAAATGTTTTCTCGATTCAAAATTAAATTGGAAGATTGGTATCTAACAAATACTTTCCGAAAAAAAAGAGCGATTAGTAAAATACACATTACATAATTATTTTTTTTTTTTTTACTCTTTAGCGTGATACGTTCGTAATGTTGTCAAGTAACGGCGTAGTTAAAAATAATATTAAGCTGTGGTAGAAACAAATATTTTTAAGAATATTGAAAAGGGTAAGTACCTAAAGGATTTCCAAGAAATGCATTGCCTAGGGGCCCCGACACGATTAATCCGGCCCTGGCTTTATGTAATATGTATGAACGTAAAATGTTACTTTACTCTACACAATAATGCAAGAGGAGCTCAAATAAGTGCGCTGGAATAGTACAGATTTGGCGTTGTAGAGATTTTGTTTAGATTTTCCGGTTGAAACTAAATCTGAGTCTACAAAATGTTACATGTACATGATTATTAGTATTAAGCATAAATTCACGTATTTGCGTAGTAGGATTTAATATTTATTCTAGTCCCATGTTGGGCGCCAAAATATTTTCATAACATAACAAAATGGCGAGGAAAATAGTAGAATTACAGATTTAACAGAGTGTTGATAATTTGATCATGCTACAAGTTGTACTGTAACGTCAATAAACAAACAAAGCTGAAAATACTGAGAAGTTTGAACAAATAGAAGAAGAGATAAGCAAACAGGTTGGACACGATTTGTGATTTATTTAAAGGGCTATGTCATTTTTATTAAAAACTAGCTTATGCCCGTGACTTTGTCCGCATAAATGTCGGTTATCGGAGACACAAACAAAGTTGCGGAATAAAAAGTAGCCTATGTCCTTTCTTGGGGTTCAATCATACTCCGTACCAAATTTTGTCAAAATTGGGTCAGTGGTTTAGTCTTGGAAGCGTAACAGAGAGACAGACGTGAGTTGCTTTTTCATTTATTATTTTAAAATTAATAAAGTATATGTTTCACTATTGTCCTTTCAAGATAACATAAGAAAAATAACGTTATTAATACAACGGTTTTGCGGTATAAGTGTGTAATTAAACCAGCTTACACACATACCATCACGCCTGTATTCCCCGGAGGGTTAGGCAGAGGTGTACCAGTGTACACCCATAGTACGCCAGTAAACCAGCTTATTTTACCATAAATACTAAGCAATGTAATTTATTTACCTTTTACGTTTAAATTTGAACAGTACGAGTAAAATGTAGTCATTCCAACAATATAACGTAATAACTGTCGTTATTTTAAATAGTTATTTGGAAGGGAATTTAATGTTTATTAACTCATTTGAATTCCACTTCGCAATACCTTATAAAACGCGGTAAGATATTGTTTGGTATCGTATTTTCAGTGTCTAAAAAAATAAAAATGTCCCACTGCAGGTCACAAGCCTCTTGATACACAATACTTCTCAGGCACGAGGATTGATCACTACACTTGCTCGATTGGCGATTTCAGACTTCTATTTTAATTACTAGCGTCTGCCAGCGCCTTAATTCGCGTGTTTTTTTTTTTACCCGTGTTAAGTTACGTCTTTGGTTACTGCTCCTCTCCCGTGTGTCGTAGCGTGATGTTATAAGCCTAAAGCCTTGCTCGATAAATGAACTACCCAACACAAAAGATTTTTTTCAATTCAAACCAGTAGTTCCTGAGTTAGAGACAAATAAACAAACAAACAAACTGTTCAGCTTTACAATACTAGTATAGATAAGTTCAGGTTTCCTTCCATTTTTTCCCCCTTCAATGATGTCCAAGATAAACAAACATAAAATAGAGAGTGAGTATATTTTCTTTCGCAGAAGAGAACAATTGTCAAGTAATAATTTGATGTGTGACAGGACTAGCTTGACGTGAAAGCATTAGAAGACATTATTTTAAGTATAATTGAAAAGATAAAATACAATTTGAAAGTCGTCCTAACCTAAAAGTCGGTTCACATTCAAAGTAAAAGCTCGTGAACACTTGCTTATGAGGTTGACAGACTCGTCTCACAATTAATTTGTTTATTATTTCTCCAACTATGTATTTTTATCTCTCTACTTTGATTGTATGTATGTATTTATTATAAAAATATATTTTATTCCTGAATATTTTCTGTTCTTTGCACCTACTATGTTTTGTCTCTGCATCGCCCTAAGGTAGACTGGTAGAAAATGCCTAAGGCATTAAGTCCGCCTTTGTACAGTGTATTTTTTACAGTATGTGCATAAAGTTTAATAAATAAATAAAAGTTCAAAGCATTTTTTGCTCAATTACTTAAACATGTCAAATGATAATTTAATTTTATACTCTTTTCAAACGCTACTTACATTAATTGCACGAGTGTTTTTGAATTTAAACATTGACCACTGGCAGAGCCAAAAAGGTCCAACTCCTACAATAATCCTACAGTAGCCGCTATGAGTCGCGAGCGCGAACGTCAAGTAAATGTTTGGATTTTGGGGTTCCAAAAACTGACTTGATGTTTGTGCTAACATCTCGTGGCAACTACTATACTAATATTATAAAAGTGAAAGTTTGTGATGATCGATGGATGGATGGATGTTTATTACTCTTTCACGCTTAAACGGCTGAATGGATCTGGATGATGTTTGGCATTGAGATAGTTATTGTAGTGTGGAATAACACATAGGTTACTTTTATTCCGAAAAATTTACGGTTCCCGTGGAACAATACTAACTAACTTTGACGTGGACGAAGTCGCGGGAGGACGCTAGTAGAATATACAATCGCTCGCGGTGAAAAATGATATTATTTTGTCCTTATTTGTTTAATGTATACGTTTTTTTCTCCCTAATTAAGTTAGGTAGGTACCTAGGTACATTGTGGGTTTAAGTAAACATGATCCATTTTCGTTCCATTTAATTTCGCGGAATACAAGCCAACCTATTATTAGAATTCGGCTTAAAAGACTGCTTTCTATTTTGGAAACTTTTTTTTGTCATATATTTATTTATTTATTAAAACTTTTTGCACATAATGTAAATAATACATTGTTCAAAGGCGGACTTAATGCCTTTGGCATTTTCTAGCAGTCAACCTTTCCAGGAATAAAATATAATAAATACATATATACATACATACAAACAAAATATACAGAGTAGAGAAAACCAAAAAATACATAGGTGGAGAAATATAAGAAACTAATTGTGAGACGAGTCTGCCAACTTCATAAGCAAGTGTTCACGAGCTTTTACTTTGAATATGAAACGACTGGTAGCCATCCTGATATTCTGAGGAAGCGCATTCCAAAGGAAAACCGCCTGGACAAGAAAAGAAGATTTAAGAAAACCAGAGCGGTGAGAAGGACATCGTAGAAGACGATTATTGGAGGAGCGAAGATGCTTACTGTGCGCAGAGCACAAGTATTGGAAGTGAAAAATCAGATAGGAAGGAGAACTAGGTTTGTCTAGAAGAGAGAACAAAGTAGTCAAGGCCCTTAACGCCCTGCGCTGTCTGATGGGCAACCATTTTAAGAGCGACCGATGTGCGGACACATGGTCATATTTAAGGAGATTAAATACGAATCGAATGCTGTTATTAAGAAGTCGGTCAAGTTTATTGAGAAGATCTGCATTCAGGTCATAGTAACACACATCGCCATAATCAATTATGGGGAGGATAAGGGACTGAACCAGCATTGCCTTTATGTGTGACGGGAGAATATTTTAAACAAAAACTGAACTGAAAAACTAAAAAGTGAAAAATAACTTTAGTTTTGGAAGTCAACGACCTCAGGGGAGAAATCATTTGATCATTTTCCCATCCGGAACAAAAAAAAAGATTTGAAAGTCATCGGCTTCCGTTCTGTTTCTTGTTTTGTATTGCCACCGACTTCCAAATCTTATATTGTTGTTTGAAATCGATCAAAATCGATTCATAATTGGCGGAGATATAGCGTAACACACATTAAAAAAAAAAACATAGAAAACAATTGATAACCTGCTTCTTTTTAAACCGGTTGAAATAAAAATTATTTCTCAACAAATAATTTTAGCTAAACCTTACTTAAGTTGATGGGCATATGTGTGTTTTTACACCCCGTATGTCACCAGCACCACGATATTAGGTAAATGTAGATTGATATAGTTTATAATTACGTTAAAGTTAAATACGACACGCGATATTATGTTTGGTAGATAGCATTTCATGTTTCGCAATATGTAATATTACGAGATACGTTACCGCATTGTGGAGTTTTCGAGAGCTCTTATTACAATAGTTTCTTTCCATTTTCATTCTGAAGTGTACCTGTGTCAAACGTGTGTGTGTTTCCACAATGTTATGTGTTGTAATCGAAGGAATACGTGTGTATGCTGGTTATTGGAAAAAGGTACTTATGTAATTTGTATAAAGAAAACATACATATCTTTTCGTTCCTTGCTTGAAAATATTTTCGGCCATTACAACACTTGGCCTGTTTACTCGATACTTCAAGTTGATATATTTATATGTTATAAGTTCATAAAACATTAGCGAACTGCCCGCGACTATGTCTGCGTGGCTTATTTCACTCGCGTTAAGTTACGTCTTTGGTTATTGCACCGCTCCCGAGTGTCGTTGCGTGATGTTATATAGGCTATGTTGCTTAGGAATAATGTAGCTATCTATTGGTGAAAACAATGGTTAAAATAAGTAAGTACGGTCTAGTATTTTCAAAGCAAGTTTTTTGTACCGAATAACGGTACAAAAAACTTCATTTTTAACCGACGAAAAAAAACTGAGCAGATTATCAATTCGACGCGTATACAGGGTTATTTGTAAAACATAGACAACCTCTCAGGACTATGTTACTAACATCATAATCAACAACTTTTGTTCTATGATGTTTAAAAATTTATCATATTTTTTTTCATCAGATTTTTATACAAAAATAAAAGCATTTAAATTGAACGCTCTAAATGTTACGAAGTCTATGCGAAGCAAACGAAAGCGATAGTAAAATAGCGAGGGGAGAGGGGATAGGGCGGCGGGGGTGTTTGTACTTGACCTATTTACAATTTTACGGAAATCCTTCAGTCGGTCATTCGCTTCGATGCGCTTGCGTTGCTTGATTCTGTAAAAATTCATAGAACAAAAGTTGTTGTTTATGATGATAGTAATACAGAACTGCAAGGTCGTCATTGTTTTACAAATAACCCTGTATATATTTTTTTTACGCAAAAAGTGAAAAAAAAAAAACTTTAGCTTTGGAAGTCTGTGGCTATACAAAACTACTAACAGTACCAAAGCCGCCGACTTCCAAAGCTAAAGTTATTTTTCACTTTTTAGTTCTTTTAGCGGTTAAATTTTTTTGTTAAAAACTTTTTTTAAAGTATACACAAAGAATCATAAAATAATATTTGACTACACAAATAATATTACTTTTTTTTATATTACATGTCATTATTAATATTATTTCGTAGGCTAGTAGATCATACAAATGATGCACGACTAGGATTAAAAAAAAAAACTTTCTGAAGTCTAATATTATTTTTTGATAATTGATAGATGTACCAACTTGAAGTCTTGTTTACAGCTATGTAACCGACTTCAAAACAAGGGGAGGTTATCAATTCGACTGTTTATTTATATTTTGTATGTGTGTTACGCGATAACTCCGCCAATTATGAATCGATTTTGATGCTTCTTTTTTTGTTTAATAGGCCATACTCCAATTCAAAGGTGGTCCCTTAGGCATTTTAAAAAAGTTTTTAGTGGACGTTTTTGTCGTAGTTGGGTTTTATTTTTTCAACTTTATTGCTATACTCGTACGCATCACACACACACACAGCCAAGCCCGCCGCCTCTCTGATTGGCTAAATATTTTTACTACTGTAGCTTTTCTTATGTAGTGCGATCCGAGAGAAAAACACTTCTATTTTCTCATTTAAAATTGCACACGGAGCTTCTATATTGATTCTCTTATAAATTCAGTAGGTATAAAGAAAAGTGGAGCCTTATTAAAAAATCTCGAGCGCAAATGTTAGATAAAAGCGGGATCCAACTCAATGCCAGCGGGATTACGTTTTTCTTTTTCCAACCGATCTCAAGATGAGGCAAGGTTTGTTACTGATAGGCACTCTGATAGATATTAATTGGATCGCTCTGAGAGGATAATCTAGTCTGTATTTTGTTTGCCATTGTTTGAAGAGGATACGACGTAAATATTTACCAGATAATGTTGAATTGTTTTCGTTTTCATTATGTTATGTTTGATTAATGTATAAATTGTATGTTTGTAATGTCAAAATAATGGCTTCTTAGTAAATGAATATAAATGTTTACACGGTACTTACGCAAAAAAACTACTGGATATGTAGCTGACGTCAGTAAAGAACGGATTTTTATTATGTCATTGGATGGCAAGCAAGCTCACGGGCCACCTGATGTTAAGTGGTCACCCCTGCCTATAGACATCTGCAATACCAGAGGCCTTGCAAATGCGTTGCCGTCCCAGAGACAAAGTTGAAATGTCTCATGTGCCTGTAATAACACCAGTACCCATTCCCTTCAAACCGGAACACAGCAACACTGCTTTGCGGCAGGAATAGGTATGGTAGTAGTACTTTCGCCGATGAGCTCCTTCACAAAGAGCTCTAATACTACCAAAATTTGACTGACTTCCACGCGGACGAAGTCACGAACCATATCTAGTATTATATAGGTACCTTTATTTGTAGAAAATCGCTTTGTATAGATCTAAAATCTTATTAGATTTTTTATTCGAAATGGAAATAGCAAAGCCTGTTGGGAATTTTAATAAAAATAACAATAACAGCTGGTCTATTTTGTAAAAATGTGTCGCGGTGAATTTAGGTGAAGTTAGATATTTTCCCACCTAAAGGTAGTTTTACATCGACGAGACGAGAATTGGATTCGATGAACGAGAATTGTAATTTGTATGAAGTAATAAATACTCTATTTATGCTGCAATATATAATAGTTCAATGTTGTATGAACAAATATTATACTATTGTGAGTATTTATTACTTTGCAAAGTTAATATATAAATGAAGCTCGAGCCGGCACGTGCCAGCGCTGGTCGGTGCGATACAGAAGCCACCCCAATCTGTCAAATTTCTTTGATAGCTTTTCAACACACACATGCTCATTACGCCTGTATTCCCCGAAGGGTTAGGCAGAGGCCAAATGGGGGGGGGGGGGGGGGGTTATGCCTGTGTACCAATATTCACCCACAGCTCGCCTGGTATATTTAGGTCCCATGTATTAAGGGGCCAGCCTATCGCCATTAACCGGGCACAAATTCTAACTCCGAGCTGCTACTGAGAATTTAATAGAAAAACCCAATAACACTGCTCCATCTGGGCATCGAACCCAAGACTTGTAGCGTAGCAGTCGCGCTTAGGACCACTAGGCTAACGCGACATTCCAGTATAGTTTTACAACTTTATTACAAAAGAATAAGGTTACTTTGATGCTTAGGATGGATAGCTCATCTCATGTTCACTTCACGAAAACTCCCCGAAGGATTTTTTTATAGAATAGAGCTACTGATTTTTTGTGACTGGTGAGCCATTGGACTATTACTGATTTCTCATTTTCAATACAGAACAATGGGAACATCTGTAATTGTTTTTCAGTATTGTTTCTATATAAGTATCGCTAAAGAACAAACGTGTGTATTTTCTTTACATACAATGTTTTGTAAAACAAAGGGATGAAATGCCCAGTGGGTAAGTCCAGCCAGGCTCGGATTCCCCACTACTTGCTTTCTAAAAAACGTGTAAAATACTTACCAAAAACATGTCATATATTGTGTTAACTAGTTCGTTTTTATTTGTTTATTTACATAAATCAGAGTTCTTCATGTTTCGCATGTCGAGTCTAATTTTCGGATTGTTTTGCTTTTAATTTTAAAAAGGTCGATTTATAAATATACTGTACGCCGACCTTTTTCACTGTCCACTGCGACAAGTGAAGGAATGTTGACAGTGACATTAACAGCTAACCTGACATTAGTCACTGACAACTTAATTATTATACTGTGTCAGGGCATTTTTAAACAATTTTATTAAAAGATTCAACTTTTTTAACAATGAGTTCCAGTAGCAAATCTTACCTAGGTAGAACAAATCGTTTAAAGGATCTGGATACATGTTATTGTGATAAAAGGCCGTTAAAACGCGTGGCGCGTGCTGGCTGCCCCGATGACCTTGATGCTGTTGCCGTTTTGCCTGACGATTGGAAGCCGAAGCATAGCGGTCCTATCCTCTCTAACTACCTCAAACAAAGAGAACAAGACCATCAAAAAGTTCTCGATGACATCGCCGAAAGTGCAGCTGTTGTTAACGAAGACATTAACAAAAGAGTACGTACGCTTTCTGAGAATCTCTTGGCTCATATACAACAAAATCAACGTGCCATCGATTGCCTGATAGACAATTATGACCAGGGCGTAGAACCTCTAACAGAAGCGTATCGTGATACAATTTTTGAGAAGGTTCGTAAGATTATGTCAGAACGCGTGGCGTTTACCAAGGATTTCAAACAGGAGACGTATGGTTTAGAGCGGGAAAGAGCAGACAAGTTGAGAATTCTTCTACGAGGTCAATTTCAGCGTCTCATTACAATTGGGCACAAAACTCCGAAAGATTTAATGCATGAATTTGATGACATGATTTACGACATCAATCAACAGCTACTAAGTAATTCGAAAGCCTACACGGAAATAGAAGCAGATTTACGAAGGCTGTCTGATGAAGGCATGACGCATGCTCTAACATCTCTTAATCAGTTGTGCCTTGGTATTGGAATGCTGGTAAGGGGGCGTAGTGCCTTAATATGGTGTAAAGACCAGAAAGTTTCGCGAAAGCGTTCTCATTCTGCTATTATCGGGCCTAATATTCATTCTGGAAATATCTTAGATCATGTGCGTGAGCTTGATGCAATCATATCACCATTAGTTGAAGCTTATCGCAACGCCGTAATGAAGATTTTTTATGGCTTTTCTAGTAAGTTAACAGAGTTAGAAAAAGATCTAGGTAGTCCTCATGATTTTAGCGGACCTAATGAATTTCCTAAATTTGAACTTTTCGATTTGGATGTATTACTGGAACGTCAATTTTACCGTATAACTAATAGTTTCAATAAAAAACTGGGTCAAAGTAGTAACTTAGAAACGAGCGACACTAATGTCATTTTAATACAGAAAAGTCTGTGTTCGTTGGGAGAATGCCTTCGAGAAACCTGCTCAATACTTAACCATGCAGGTCATCTTTGGGACGCACATATTTTACGTTCAGCTCTCGCTCAAAAATTAACAATAACAGCTGTAGAAGATCTTCTTACTAGTCATGATTCCATTGAGCAAGCAAATGAGGTTTCATTTAATATTGCATTGGAGCAGATGCGGTGTTCCCCTGATGCAGATAAAGTGCAAAATCAGTTTGATGGTATTTTGGTTTTGTTGGATAAAACAGGCTCAATGTATGGACAACATAGTGAGGCAGAACTAAGACGGTTAGAGGAATTTATGAATTTCCACTCAGTCTTGGCAAATACTTTACTTGCAGAATTTAATGTTTTTCTAGAAAGATATCCAAGAACTTCGATAAATGTTTCATGTAGCACAACAAGCTTACCAACTATGGGCAGTGATCGAAGAATCTCTTGTTCACAAATATCAGTACAGATGCCACTACCTCGTGCCATTTTTCAAACAGAACTCCAAGAGTTAGCTTTAATGAACTGGAGAAACGGTTTCCTTGAATCATTTAAGAGTAACGTCTCCTTACTCCCAGAAGAGTTGAAACACCAAGCTCGACTGTGGGTTGAAGAACGTAGCGCAGCGTTACACATGCGTTATTCTTTAAAAATAGTATCACACACCATACGCTCGGAGCGTGTTAAAGCTGCTCGAGAGGCACGCCTCGCAGAGTTATATTGCCATGATCTAAGACTGGAATCACACCTGGCTGCAATTTCAGAGCTTGTTGAACGGTTACCTGAAGAAACATCTGAATTCGCAGCTGTAGATGCACCTATGTTGTATCCTTATTATTCAGAAGTTGAACGTATGAAAATTAATATAGATAATGCCATAAACCCAGATCTGGTCGACCCTGAAGTGAAGAAGATGAAAATGAAAAGCTACGCTCCTCGTCTTGCTAAGCATCGTCAACTGTTTGAAGAATCGCTTGATGCAGCTATACTAGAGTATAAATGGCTGATAGAACATCGCATTCAAGAAGCCAGGATTGCAAATGTGCGCTACATGGCACAATTAAAGCTATTTAGTGAAGACGGTAAGTATGCTGCACTGGAAGCCACAAAAACGTGCGCTATCTTGGGGAAGGCAGCTGAATCTTTAGAAACGTGCGTAACTAAGACTTTAGATATTTTGAGTCAACGACGCACTCAGTTACTGGCTCTTGCCGATCATCAGATGTTGCCACTGCAGCGTATAATAGATGACTCTATTAAACCAGGTGGCAAAGCGTCTGCCAAAAGTGCCAAATCGACTACCAAACTTCAAGACAAGAAAAAGAAAAAGTGATACGATTTAAATATAAATGAAATACGGTAATTATTATTAAATATTTTTTTATACAATGCCTCTATTCAATATATAAATCCACAATACTTTGGTCGGGACAATCAGGAATATAATATAACTCACATACTATAAGTACGAGTCGTCTACCTACGTAATATTATCTTAAAGCTATGTTGCTTTGTAGTTGCTGATTTATGTAAATCTCACTATAAAATCTGTGCGTTGCAGCCTGTCCTGAAGTGTCTAAGATAAATTTAATGGCTGCCGTGCTGCGTTTGTTATTGCACGGTGAAGCTTGATGGATAACTAGAACGATCCTCTTCCATACTTTGAAGTTGTTTTGTGCATTTTTTTCTACCGGGTGAGATAGTATTCGGTTTTTCTTTCGTAGTGCTGTTAAAAGGTAAAGTGGAAATGTTTCTTAAGGGGTTAGGACTCCATTAATTCAAGCCTGTTTGCATTTGTTGCCAGATGCATTACCTACTAGAGTAGTATGAGTTTGTGAACCTTGTATTAGCTTCAGACAGCATCTGTTTGGCATTAATGCTGGAATGGACCTATTTGCCGCAGCCGTGAGACACATATGATTCTGGTTTGATACATATTTTCGTTTATAATCTTAATCTTATTTAACTGTGTTCCTTCTCTTTGCCAAATAAACTACCTTTTCTTTATTTATTTTTTGATCCATATAGCAAATTGTTCAAATACAGGATAGATACGTATTTTTTTTCTATGTAATCTTAAATATTGTACGGGCTGTACGAAAACCCTTTGTGTGCGAGCCTGACTCGCACTTGGCCGGTTTTTCAGCTATGACCATATTGTGTATTCTCCAGACTGATTTCGGTCACAGCAACAAATTTTAATGCAGACTAGCGAAGTACTCAGTAGATATTATAGTGCACAAGTGTGTGCGCAAACACAGGTGCACTTGTTTTTTCCTAACTCTCATAGTCCCATGCGACGGCAATCCGACACAACCGGGGAGAGATCAGGCGCGGGTCCAACGGCTTTACGTGCTTTCTAAAGCACGAGGGTATCACACCACCGACTTCCGAACTCTGGGATGTTACTGAGAAATTCCTAATGGAAAAACGCAAGTTGGCCATATTATCGTCGTTTAGAAGCAACATTCAGTAATCATACAACTGCATTAGCCACTGAGCACTGCTGCCAGTCCCTGAGCAAGTTACATGAACTATTAGTAGAATCTGTCACCGCCCGAAATTAACTGCAAATGAAAGCTCAACTGTTCCCCGTGCAATTACTGTCTCTTGAATATTGAGCTTCTGTTGCTTTTGTCTGTGTGTAGTAATTTGCCACCGCACCGCATACAAACCTGTTTGTGGTTATATTCGATCTGGTTAACACAATGTTGGCTTCCTTCAAGTTTCAAATGACGCAACCCGTGCAAAGGTCAAAGGTGTAACCTAACTTTGAGGTCATTTGACGTGTACCATTGGTATTGGTTCCCTTTGAGGTACCGAACTACATACATTTTTTTTATTTTTTTTTTATTTTGTGAGGCCAGAAAACAAATGAAAGCAAAATAGGAATTGCAGCGCTGTTTCCAGAAACATTTGAGAAGCAGCTAAGAAGGACTATAAATATTTTTGCTTGCGATGTCCTCAGATGAAGTTGTGGAACACAAAATAGGTAGCGTATTTCTTGGGGATCAAATTTCATTAAAATCGGTTCAGTGATTTAGTCGTGGAAGCGTAACAGACAGACAGAGTGAGTTACTTTCGCATTTTTAATATTAGCATGGATTTAATCTGACAGATTTATTTTGCCAAACAAAAATAAAAACAAATAAATAATACCAACCTATTATTTATTTATTTATTAAAACTTTTTACACATAATGTAAATAATACACTGTACAAAGGCGGACTTAATGCCTTTGGCATTTTCTACCAGTCAACCTTAGGGTGATGCAGAGACAAAACATAGTAGGTGCAAGGAACAGAAAGTTTCCAGGAATAAAATATAATAAATACTTATATACATACATACAAACAAAATATACAGAGTAGAAAAAGATAAAAATACATAGGTGGAGAAATGTAACAAACTAATTGTGAGACGAGTCTGCCAACTTCATAAGCAAGTGTTCGCGAGCTTTTACTTTGAATGTGAAACGACTGGTGGCCATCCTGATATTCTGAGAAAGCGTATTCCAAAGGAAAACCGCCTGGACAAGAAAAGAAGATTTAAGAAAACCAGGGCGGTGAGAAGGACATCGTAGAAGACGATTATTGGAGGAGCCAAGATTCTATTACTGTTCTACTGCTGCGTAAAGACTCTTCTCATCACTCATGCCATCACGCCTATTTCCACCGAGGGCTTAGGCAGAAGCAACAACCACAGTTCGCCGGTATGTTTTTTAGGTCCCATGTAATAGGGGGCGAGCCTATCTTCATTACAACCGGGCACATATCCTAACTCCGAGCTGCTACTGAGAATTTCATAGAAAAACCCAATATCACTTTGCTCGTCTTGGGAATTGAAACCGAAACCTCTAGCGCAGCAGTCGCGCTTAGAACTACTAGGCTAACGAGGAAACAAATCAAATAATAAGTACATAATTTCCACTCGGAAAGCACGACTTTTTCATGTGTATCAATTGAAAATTGGTATGTTTTGACTTCCGCATTTTAGTGGCGGGGTCTACATCCAATCTGGCATTTACGACCATTAACTGCACTCGTAAGAGATTCAGCTGAGCCAGGGCTGTTACTTTTTAATGTTTCTGCCAGTTAGCTGTGATGTCGATTGAGGGGTTTTGGGCTGGTTCCGACTTTTATTTGGTGGTATGACATTGGTAGTCACGCTAAGACTAAGTAACTACTTCTAGTTCTTTGTACACATAAGTAATTATATATATACACATTGTTTTGATTACTCACATACTAATCTTATTTCTACAATTGGGTAGATGACACTACTAAACAATAATTTTAAAGACACAACTTCACAAAAATAACAGTTTATTTTAGCCCTGAAAACCCAATGATATTTTAAAGAACTATAAAATTCTATTTTTATTTGCTTTGAAATCAACAAATAGTTAGTGAATTGAGATGTACAAAATCTATGGGGAATCGCGTTTTGACAGCTCATAAAAAGTACGTCAATTGATTAGTGGTGTCATCTGCCCAATTTGCTACACGTTTTATTTTATTTATTTACTACTTATTTTATTTATCTAGCTTCTATAAACCATTCCCGACTGTAATCTATCTCTTCATCTCGATCCGTTCAGCCGTTCGGGCGTGATTTAGTAACAAACATACATCAAAACTTTCGCATTTCGTAGCCAAAATGGCTGAACCGATCTAGATGAAATTTGGCACAAAGATTGCAGTCTGGAATGTACTGTAAGTTTGTAATGTAATGTAAATTTCATGAACGGTTCCCGTGGGATAATATTAACACAAACGGAGCGCCGGGTAACATGTAAAAGATGAAGTGAAGCTTATAGAGTAACACCACAGCAGATATATCGAAGTAAGCTTGATCACTTCACAAAAATTCACCGAGTGAGGTTTTGACAAGTCTATATATACCTATATACCATATATATATATATATATATATATATATATATATATATATATTATAAAGTTGAAGAGTTTGTTTGTTTGGTTGAACGCGCTAATCTTAGGAACTCCTGGTTTGAATTAAAAAAATCTTTGTGTTGGATAGTTCATTTATCGAGGAAGGCTTTAGGCTATATAACATCACGCTGCGACCAATAGGTGCGGAGCAGTAACCAAAGACGTAATCTAATGCGAGTGAAAAAATTACGTAAAGTCGCTGGCAGAAGCTAGTTAGACATATAACTGTTGTGTGTTGTGTCTCAACAATATCAAAAGTAAATAAATGTTTTCTTCCGCCGGGAATAACCCTTGAAGATAAGTTTTACTTAACGGAACTCCCTTGTTGAAGTTTCGAGAGAGTTATACCTCTGCTGAGACTGATCGAAACTAAGGCGATACCTATGTCAACTGTATCTTATTAGATGAAAACCAGTCCAGTTGAAAACCAGCGTCAGGCACGAGTGGTATGGCATTTTTGCTGAATTGGGCCTGTTAGGCGAACAATAATGTACTCTGCGCACAGTAAGAATCTTCGCTCCTCCAATAATCGTCTTCTACGATGTCCTTCTCACCGCTCTGGTTTTCTTAAATTCTTTTCTTGTCCAGGCGGTGTTCCTTTGGAATACGCTTTCTCAGAATATCAGGATGGCCACCAGTCGATTCAGTTTCAAAGTTATTACTTTGAATGTGTGTGTAAGCAAGTGTTGCTCGCGAACACTTGCTTATGAAGTTGGCAGACTCGTCCCATAATTAGTTTCTTATATTTCTCCACCTATATATTTTTATTTTTCTCTACTCTGTATATTTTATTTGTATGTATGTATATATGTATTTATTATTATATTTTATTCCTGGAAACTTTCTGTTCCTTGCACCTACTATGTTTTGTCTCTGCATCACCCTTTTTTTTTTTTTTTTTTTTTTTTATTTTTTTTTTTTTTATTTTTTTTTTTTTTTTTTTTTTTGGTGGGTGGGAAATCATCAAATAACTTCTCCCGCCCTGGGCGGGGCGGGAGGGAGTGTCAGACTTTTACTGACTAAAACCCACCCATGTTCCTTCTTGTGCCCTTTGCGTTCCGGGGGCGCGGTATCTCTTGCGAACAACCCGCAGCCCCGGCAGGCATCGGCCCTCAGTGGCCCCTTCCTTTTGCTGACATCTCTTTGAGGCGCGCGTGGAACACGAACGCGCCGTCGACACGGCCTGTCGTTATGCAACGTAAGGACGGTGAGCTACCCATTGCTCACCGTCCACAGGCCAGTATCTACGGTGGCCGGGAGTCGTCTCGCGGCTCCCGACGTCCGGAGCGTCTACCGCGGCGGCTGGGACGGGAGAACCGCTGTCTCAACCGTCCCGCCGCCTCCTTCTCAAGCATTACTGCCTCGCAGAAGGAGGCGACTGCTCTGCATCACCCTAAGGTAGACTGGTAGAAATTGCCAAAGGCATTAAGGTCGCCTTTGTAAAGTGTATTTTTTTTACATTATGTGCAAAAAGTTTTAATAAATAAATAAACAAGGTTTTTTTTTTATCAACTAACCTTTTAATTATACAAGTATTTGTGTTCCACGTGGACTGTGTCAAATAAATCTTTTTTGAGCGATTTTTTTTTGATATGCCAAGCCGAATAGGCCGACCCTTGTAAGTACTCAGACATCCGCACGACTGCGCTAGTTCATCCTAGCAAATGTCTAAATAAATACATAAATGTTAACAAAAACACACTTAACATACTTCTATAATGCATTGTCATTCAATGTGCGTTTGTATTCAAAATTCCAGCTCTATCGAACACCGGTAAGTTGCTCAAATTTAACTTGTAAGGTTTGATTAGCCAGACTCCGGGTCTATACCGGTGAAAGTACATATAAGCTTGTTGCCCGAATTTAGGTACCGGTGAAATTACAAGCACATGAGACATTTCAATTTTATCACTGGGAAGGCTACACATTTGCAAGGCCTCATGGTATTGTAGATGTAGCTCACCGTCCTTACGTTTAACAAAACGACAGGCCGTGTCGACGGCGCGTTCGTGTTCCATGTGCGCTTCAAAGAGATGTCAGCAAAAGGAAGGGGCCACTGAGGGCCGATGCCTGCCGGGGCTGCGGGTTGTTCGTAAGAGATACCGCGCACCCGTAACGCAAAGGGCATAAGAAGGAACATGGGTGGGTTTTAGTCAGTAAAAGTCTGACACTCCCTCCCGCCCCGCGCAAGGCGGAAGAAGTTATTTTATGATTTCCCACCCCCAAAAATGATGTTTAAGAAACAATATTAATACGCAATCATAAACTAACCCAATTTCAAAGGCAGCTCCATATGTTATTTAGATATAACTCACGCTTCTTTCTGAAAGAGTAAAAACAAAACTATGTAATCATTCTGTCCACGGAATACCAATGAGGATTGAGCACAAACTGATATCTTTCCTGTAAATATTTTGCCTTGGGTTTTCCGATAAAAGTTTATTTAGTGGAAAGGGTAGGATTCACAGACCAAATTTTGACTTTACTTTGCTAAGTACAAATATGAACATTATGAGTATAAAAATAAGGTAATTTTTCTTATAAAACGTTTACTCATATCAGTTTAAAAGAATATGTACTTTATATTCATTGTGTTCAGCTTAAACTCGTAGGAAACACTAACTTACCAAAGTCAAAGTGCATTTTACGATAGAGTAAAACTAATTTTGTATATTTTCTTCTTTATCAATTTTCAAGTTATTAAAATAATCAACGAATCCAGGAGATCTGGGGGCCTAGACAAGTGGCAATCGCTCCGAAACGATTCGATTTCGTTATCTCATCTCGCCCCTAAGATACAAGCGCTGCCTAATATGGGGACCACATTTTATGAATATATTGCTACAATAATTAAATTAGTTAATATAACATACTTACAATATTAGGTACACACACATACCATCACTATTTTTTATTTTATGTTATTTTGTGTGTCAATTTTTCGTGTTATTGAATGTAAATAGTTTAATTTGTCTTAGTTCTTATCCGTCGCATTAGGGTAAGCCCTGTAAGGATGGTATAAGATACATATCATCACCATCACGCCTATATTCCCCGAAGGGTTAGGCAGAGTTGTAACAATGTACACCCACAGTTCGCCGGTATGTTTAGGTCCCATGTAATAGGGGGCGAGCCTATTGTTATTAACCGGGCACAAATCCAAACTCCGAGCTGCTACTGAGAATTTCATAGAAAAACCCAATAACACTTTTTGCTCGACCTGGGAATCGAACCCAAGACCTCTAGCGTAGCAGGTATAGTATAAGATGTTATGAATAAATAAATAAATAAATAATAAAATAAATAATTCACGTCTGTATTCCCCGCAGGGTTAGGCAGAGGTGTACCAATGTACATTCACAGTTCGCCGGTATGTTTAGGTCCCATGTAATATTATATACTTTTTAATAAGTTACATTTTGTTTTGTAACAATGGACTAATAAATTACTCTAATACTCATTTAGAAACAAAATGAGTAACACTCTGATTTCAACGACAATTTATCGACATGTCACAATTAAATACAAGCCAAGTGATCCGATTGGCTGTTACTAATTCAGTCCACCAAGCACACCGGGTAACACGCGCGTGTCTAATTTTTGTTTTATAAATTGGACGTTAGTAACCAGTGGCTGAATTAAAATTTATCGATAAGGCCATTTAATGATTTATTGACTACAATTACTGCTTAACCTTGGAAGTTTGAAACAATAGTGACGTTACAGGAACCAGGAAAATGTCGGGCGTTATTGAAATTTATTGGTTTCAGCGAATACCTACTGAAGGCTTTATCTAACTTTGTTGCTGAAACTATAACCAATTTTTTTGTTAACCAGAATCTCATTCAAATCTCGTTCAAGCGTTTATGCCATACCTATTACTGGAATCAAATGTAACAGCTCACATTAGGACCCATTAAGTTAATAAAAATTGCAATCCGTGGTGCTTGGCAATCTGGGCTTTTCCCACTTGTAAACATCCCCTTATGCCTATTGGCCTAGTTCTGTTCTGTCTCCTGCTTGTTTGGAGGGAAGTGGAAATCATATTTTTTTCCTACTCCTCCGCTAATCTTTTCTGATTAATTTCGTTGCGGGATCCAAGACAGTTATGTCGTTTCTCCGGGACTCGTCGAGCTTCATTCCCTCGGCGCTCTTCTGGCGGTCTCCACTGTTGATTCTGGCTTACAGAATTTGCAGTGGTTGGGAATAGTGTGGCGGGCTTAACAAACATAACATAGATACCATCACGCCTGTATTCCCCGAAGGGTTAGGCAGAGGTGTAACAATATACACCCACAGTTCGCCGGTATGTTTAGGTCCCATGTAATAGGGAGCGAGCCTATTGCCATTAACCGGGCACAAATCCTAACTCCGAGCTGCTACTGAGAATTTCATAGAAAAACCCAATAACACTTGTCCCACCAAAAAAATAAATAAAAACATAGCCAGAATCTGAAGGGTAATTCTCGTTAGTAAAAAACTTTCAATATCTAGTCCCAATGGCAACACAATGTTAAAATGTACGTAAGTTGTTTTTGACAGATCTCTACATACTAACATAGTATAAAACGAAGTTGCTTCCCGACATCTGCACGCTTAAAGTTTTTTAAAAGCACGCAACCGTTTTTAATGCAGTTTTTATTAAAAAATAGTGATTCAAAAGGAAGGTATATACGTATTTAACATGAAGCTACGATCAACGGGAGCAGAGCAGTTACCAAAGACGTAACGGAACGCGGGTGACACCGCAGGGTATGTAGCCAGCTGAGAACAAGATTATAATGCGATAATTCTTAGATACATATACGGTAATTGTAAAAATTATTTTAATGAAAAAAAGGGGGGTAACGAGAAAACACATTGAAATCAATGAAATAGTGAACGCGAACGAAGTCGCGGGCAACAGCTAGTTAATTATAAGTCCAGGATTCCTCACGAGGTTTTCCTTCACCGATGTCAGTAACGTCCAAGATAAGCTTAGAAACTTATTGTTCATATAAAAATGATAATGATACTATAATATAATGGTAATAGGTAGCCATTATCCCTGCCCCATAAATGTCAATCAAAACCCCCCATTAATTTATTACGCCTTATATTTTGGACATAAAAGTAAATAAGAAATTATAGGCGAACACTTGCGTATCGATTTTATTGTAATAACAAGGTCGGACTTGTCATGACTTGTTCATGTTAATAGACAAGTCGATATGTTGAGCATTTGTGTCTACGGTACAATTTTCTCTATATGTTTATCTAGCTAAAGTTTAGGTCATGTGTTGTGTATTTTAGGGATTTATTAACAACTAGCGAACTGCCTGCGACTTCGTTCGCGTGGCTTATTTCATCCTCCTTAAGTTGCGTCTTTGGTTGCTGCTCCGCTCCCATCGGTCGTAGCGTATTGTTATATAGCCTACGTTACTTAGGAATAATGTAGTTATCTATTGGTAAAAAATGGTTAAAATCGGTCTAGTACTTTCGGAGCCTCTTCGCCACAAACAAACAAACAAAATAATCTTTCCTCTTTATAATATTCATTTCATTTATTTATTTTTATATACATGTAAGTTACATTTTTATAATATAAAAAATAAAAACATTTAAAATTATAAAAAAATAGTAGCCCACCGGTATCGGAAACAGGGTCCAAGCTACCGGTGGTCAGGGCTCCTGAGAAAGGAAACTCCTAACAATACGCGCCGTGTCTAGGAGTACCGCTTTCTGAATTAAGCCCTTGATCCAACCGCCCAATGAGAGCCTCCTGAGGTGATGGTCGAGGCTCTTGGCTATTACGCCATTAGCCGTCACGACTATCGGCACAATGATTGCTGTACTCACATCTTACATGTCGACAGCCTCGCGATTCAGGTCAAGATAACAAAAACGAGAATAATTAAGATAATTCTGAAGCTCTGAGGTACCTAATCAAAATTGGAAACAGCTTATAGGATTATGACAATTCTTATTTCCATAAGTTACACTAAGGTCCAATAGCTTTATTATAAAAAAAAATTGTTTACAATACACGCAGACGAAAGGAGTCGGACGAATAAAACTAGTAAACATCATAGTCTCTCACCTCTGTGTTATAGTAATTTGTAAACGTTGGAACGGATATTTTCCTTATTCCACCTATTTGTGAGGTAAATCTTGTTCTAACAAACGTTTACGGATTGGTCCATTATTTTAACAAGCCAGCTGGTAAGACAAAGGTTCTATTAATATTACAAAAAAATATACCTGATATTATTTTACGCATTATTACTACATAATACACTAGCTTTTTCCCGCGACTTCGGGCGAGGGAACTTTCTTTTCGTAATAAAATATATTGTAACCAATATTTTGTAAAAACCAAATTAAAAGAAAAGAGTGTCCATGGAGTTTCTTGCTCGTTCTTCTCCATAGAGACCTACGTTTTGGGACGAGCAACTAACTTTAACTTTAAACGGTAACTTCTTGACAATTCAAAAGGGCAAATAAATGGTCTAATTGAAATAAATGCTTCGACTTTGAGTTTGAAATAAAAGCCTATGGCATTCATATATTCAAATTAATTTATCGTATACCTTAATGTGTATAAAAGATGTTACAAAAGGCTTGAAGCTAAAGTATGGTTATG
Organism: Caradrina kadenii; assembly: GCA_947462355.1. Lineage (NCBI taxonomy): Eukaryota > Metazoa > Arthropoda > Insecta > Lepidoptera > Noctuidae > Caradrina > Caradrina kadenii. The sequence goes on along the minus strand of OX381691.1, from coordinate 2,589,514 downwards.
GACTCAGTGATATCGTAGCTTTCTATTATCGAAAGAATTTCCAGGATCGTACCCGTAGTTCCTTTCTAACACACTATTCAGTTTTATAATAATTTATTCTTTTTCTACGAAAAAAGTACCTCCATACGTCACTCCTAACATAATAATATTACATCTTTTTCATCATTTATACTATCAAACTTCCAAAAGGTTATGTTTGAATATTAAAGACTGCAAAAAGTTTAGTATGGTTAATTCTTTGACCTCATTAGGCCGTGCAATACAAAATTCAGATCGGACGGTCAGGTTAATGTAGCGTCCAGGGTCTCTCGAAATCCTTTAACGATCTCCGAGATACAGGCTACTGGGAGTCGCTACTGGGAATTCATTAGAGACCTTGCCACCGACATGTACTTGATAAATTGGTTTACGGAAGACTGGGGGGCAATTCTGCTGACTTTTGGGTACGCGCGATAAGATAGATCTTATGCAGACTCAACCTGTCAAAAATGACGCTAATTTTTTACCGACTTCAAAAATGGAGGTTCTTAATTCGGTTGTTTTTTTTTTATTTTTGTTACCAGTGTTGCGGTATTTGTCCGAAAAGTCACCGTGACCCTGAAACGAAAAGGGCATTAGGAGTAGAATTTTAGTCAGTAAGAATCGAAACTACCTTCCTCTCCGCCCAGGGCGGAAGAAGGCATTTGATTATTTCCCATCCTTATAAAACGAGCCTCAGAACTCCCTCATTTATTAACCGGTTTGAAATAAAACAAGCATTTAATAATGGCATTTTACAACATGGCTACCAGGACTAGAAATAGTCTTTGAAGCATGGATTTGCACCTCGTAATTTTATACCAACATTGATTTAAACTTTGCAAACGTAAAGTTAGTATTACAAACTCGAGAACGCTTTGATCGCAAGAGATTCTGAGAGATGGCGCGTAGTTAGGGGGTAGTTCTGCTTTATTGGACTGGCTTCTGCCCGCGGCTTCGTTTACGTGGAACAAAAACACATCATCAACATAGCATATGTTACTTAGTAATAAAGCAGCTTTCTATTTGTGTTCTTTTTTTGGAAACGGAACATTATTTCAAAATATAACCTCGTACAAACAAAAGAACGTATAGATGGTCAATCCGTTTTATTCTCTATACATTTTGATTAATATCTGCTGTCGTGGCATGCAGATTGAGAATCTTCTGATTTAAATAAATACCATCACGCCTGTATGCCCCAAAGGGTTAGGCAGAGGTGTAACAATGTTCACCCACAGTTCGCGGGTATGTTTAGGTCCCATGTAATAGGGGGCGAGCCTATTGCCATTAACCGGGCACAAATCCTAACTCCGAGCTGCTACTGAGAATTTCATAGAAAAACCCAATAACACTTTTTTGCTTGACCTGGGAATCGAACCCAAGACCTCTAGCGTTGCAATCGCGCTTTGGACCACTAGGCCAACGAGGCAGTTAAATAAATGTATTTAGTAAAGCGTTTTATCTCGGGTTGTCAATTCTCTTTATGTCCACCCACGATGTTGTATTTTGACCCTGTGTGTGTTTCAAAGCCTGGACACGGCTAAAATTATATATTTCTTTACACAGATTTTGTACATAAAAAAGAAATACCAACATTAATTTCAATTTGAGAGAGTTTTATTAGACTATTATGCAAGCGGGCAAATCGTAAATTCAAGTTACCTCACTCTTTCTGCATAAATCCTTTTATACAAATGTTTGTGTTCGGATGCAAATATTACTGGGTACATTTCTTTTATGGAGTTGGTCCCATAGTAGAAATTATTGATATTCGTTAGTGCGTTCATCCCCGAAAAGATTGCTAATTTATTTATATATTCCTTTATTTCAGGCAATTAAGGCGCATAAAAACACAATTCATATATAACTACTAGACTCTGCTCGTGACGTCGTCCGCGTAGTTTTATCACCCGCATTAAGTTACGTCTTTGGTTACTGCTCCGCACCTATTGGTCGTCGTGTAATGTTAAGCCTTTCTCGATAAATTGACTATTCAACACAAACATATTTTTCCAATTCAAACCAGCAGTTCCTGAGATTAGCGCGTTCAACCAAATCAACAAACAAAATTTTCAGCTTTATAATATAAGTATAGATAGAAACAATAATTCTATAAACTAATTAATACATATTTTAAAACTAACTAAACATCAACTTTTAAAAACTACTGCACACGAAGTGACGGCGTCGTATTACGCTGCGAGAGGTCGCGTCGCCGGCGAATTTTGAATCAGAGTGTATTTATTTATTTTAACCTATACTTATATAATAAAGCTGAATATAAAATATGATAGCCAGATTCATGACGCTAAATTACAATACGGTACGACCTACGCGCTAGGATAGCAGGACCAAAGATGTAAGTTAACGCGGGTGAAAAAACCACGCGGATGAAGTTGCCCGCAGAAACTAGTTTAATATTAAACGGCCATTGGCTAATTACATTAGTAAGATGTTTGAGTCGTTTGGAGTTGGCCCTAGAGCCATGGGGTCCGAGCGATCAGCTAGTTATTTGGGACATGGCTTAGCAACTGGGCGACTCTTCACTTGACCTTGTCTTGGGCCAAAAATTCAGCATTGCCATACAACGAGGCAACGCTGAAAGCCTTTTGGGCACTTGTGCCATTGGCAGTGATACAGACGAGTTTTTTGAAAGCCCTTCTTTGGCTAGCTTCTTTTTTTTATAAATTGTTTTTTTTTTTAATTATTAGTTAATATAAGTTTTGTGTTTAGATTTTTTAAATTAGGAATACAACGTTCGTTGAAAAGTCAAGTTCTAAAATAACTTTGTAAAGGTTTAAAACGCTGTGTAACTCGGCACTGCGGCAACTCATTAATAGTTACTGTGTTTTACATTTTCTAATTACTTTTGGAGCCTGCTTTCATAGCTTTAATGAACTCACTAATTTGTACTTCATTTCGTGGGGCTTTCTAGGGTCCCGAGCTCAAAGAGTGCCATACTGGGATGTATCTTTTAAACCGTTAGGGTCAGTTCACACCAAGGCGCGGCGCGACGCGACGCTGCGCGTACATCACTACTACTCACAATGAAATGTGTATCTTTTCGTGTACTATATGAAGTTATATATTTAGTTGCTCTACTAAAATTCGCGCGTAGCGTAGTGTCGCCTCGCGTCTCGTGTCGATGTGAACTGACCCTAACAGGTAGACACTTGAAATTTTGACCGAGTGTGTTACTATTGCTGCTAAATGGACGATTTTTTTTTTTTAATATACGTTTATAGGGTCCTCTGAACACGTATTTTTTTTTGCTTGATAAAAATATCACTCTAGTCCAGTTATTTCAACAATTAAACCTAGTATATTCGTCGCCACGAGTGGTGAGCACAAATGTCAAGTTATTTTTTTGGGATTTTGGGTTCCTTTCTGGGTTTTTAAGGGCCGCCGACGATGCACGCGATTGATCCGTAAGTTGGACTGATCGCGTGCAGCGTCCTAACTTGACATTTCGTCTTAACTTGACATTTGTGCTCAGACTACTATAGTTATCGCTATATTGATCAGAGTACAGTATGCATGATGTATCAAATTATTATCATTATCAATTCATCACTTCTGTCCAGAGAACGTTTCCTTATACACGTACATAGTGGATAAATGACTGAATAGAACCCTACCGATCAGTCCCCCCCAAACCAATCTATTGTATCTCAAAAAACTCTCGCTAGGGATGATCGATGTTCCAAAATCATCGATATTGACATTGATGTAAATATCGAAAGTTAAATTTTTTTGTAACAATTTTTCTTTTTAAAAATGTTGGTTAAAATTGTTTATTTTTCTTGTCTCAGTTAATCTGTATTGTTTTATATTAGGTAAACAAAGTATACATTATGATTGACAATGCCTAATTTAATTACCTCTTGATCGAAACCTAATAGTACCTTTATTAGTGGTTTATGTACATATTTATTATAAATGTTTCAACTAAATATGTGATGTTAGAAGATAAGTTTGAAATAAAAGGTGCGGTTTCTATGAAACCCAGTGTATATTGTTGTCTTTTGAAACTTCATAAAAATTACACAGCTCAAATATCTAAAAAATCAGAACTAAATAACAACGACGACCTCTAATAATAAACAGTATCTGTATGTAAAACTTATTGATTGATGTCTGACAGTGACACATTTTGTGGATGCGTTCAAAGTTTATTTTTATTTAGTAGCTTTGACATCGATCATCCCATATTAGTCGTATAGCAATATCGATATTTTAACTTTGAACATCGATATCATCGAGCATCTCTATTTCACCCACATTCTTCACATTATAATCCCTTTGAGCGCATGGAACCTTGCCGGCGTCAACATGCTCAAAGGATTTACAAAGGAAATTGTTCACTGCGTTCACTGCCTAAGGCTAGATTAAATATAGTACCTAATAATTGTTAAACTGGAAACACTGTTCTGTGATTTTCACTGACGTTATTCACGAGTGACATACCTTCAACTTGATTCGCTAGGTTTAAATTCTGCCATAGAATTTACGTCCTAATATTTCAGCCGTCTTCATTTAAATGTTTTAATTAAAGTGTAATGTAACGCAAGACTATAATTCTGTATTTTGTTACCTTGTACAAAATTATGTAGAAACTTTTGGGTCTTCGAAAGTTTGTAACTAGACAAACGGCAGAAACTTCCAGAATATGCGGCTTGTATTGTTAAAAGCCTAAACTTGTTACTTACATTTCAAGGTTATTGCAATTAATTTTACGTGAGAACTGAATTATAAATCATATCAGCCGTAGGACATCCACTGTTGGACATAGGCTTCCCCCATATATTTCCAAAAGGACCGGCTGGAAGCGGCCTGCTTCCAGCGTGTGTATTTATCTGTTTATTCAGACGATCTGAATTCTAAATATCAGAATATAATATTGTAGTCGCCACGAGTTCATAGCACAAATGTCAAGTTAATTTTCGGGATTTCGAGTTCCTTTCTGGGTATTTTAGGCCGCCGACGCTGCACGCGTTTGGTCCGTCAGTCAGAACGATCGCGTGCAGCGTCGTCGCCCCAGTAAACCCCGAAAAGAACCCATAAACCGAAAAAATAACTTAACATTTGTGCTCACGACTCGTGGCAACTAATATACCAGCCTATTATTGGAAAACTCCTGGGAAAAGGCCTATGTTTATACAGAGGGGGCACGAGCGCTGATCACGTCGCTTGCTCAAGGTGGATTGGCGATTTTAGACTTGCGTATATATTCATTTTAAGACTAGGTTTCCTCGCGTTATTTTCCTTCACCAAAGTCAGCAGTCAGCAGCGATATCTAACATAAACCTTAAAATTAGGTACTTATGTATATGAAAAAGTCTCATAATAAAGTACGTCAGAATGAAAACATAATTAATTAAAACGTTAAAAATTCTGAAATAAATTAATTGTGTATGCACACAGCTTAGTTATAAGTAGGGCCAACATAACAAACTCAATGCTTGCCTTCTCTGTACGAGAAGAGGCATTTACCCTGAACTGCGTCGTTAGCGTAGTGGTCCTGAGCGCGACTGCTACGCTAGAGGTCTTGGGTTCGATTTCTAGGTCGAGCAAAAAGTGTTATAATGGCAATAGGCTCGCCCCGTATTACATGGAACCTAAACATACCGGCGAACTGTGGGCGTACATTGTTACACCTCTGCTTAACCCTTCGGGGAATACAGGCTTGATGGTATGATATTAAAATTTTCGGTGAAAACAATACCCTTTTTAGACATCAAGAAACCAAACTGCCTAATTTAATCTTAAATGTTTTTCTCGCTTATGTTATCCGCAAATACCAAACCTTCCACCAGTCTTTGGGCATCATATTATTAAGGATAAACGTATAATATGTTGACATTTATTCATAAAATATTCACCGAGATATTCTCTTTTTGCTGGCCCTTATTCTTTGTATACAATATTAAAAATAACCAAGCCGAATAACAATGTTATTCTTAAATGAATAATAAATAATGATATTACTCGAGGCGTACTCCATCTTGAATATGTTGGAGAAATAGGAACGCAAATTTTTTAGGCGCTTGGAAGGTGGGTTGTTTTTGTTCCGACTAAAGCAAAGCAAAGGAAAGTTATGATTTGTACATACTATTAATTTGTTTGCGCATAATATTACCTACGTAGTAACTACTGTTGAGGGATCTACTACTATTGAAGCATAATATATGTAAATATGACTTCGTAGTAGCAGCTCGGAGTTAGGATTTGTGCCCGGTTAATGGCAATAGGCTCGCCCCCTATTACATGGGACCTAAACATACCGGCGAACTGTGGACTGACTGTTATGACTTCGTGTATATTATTTTATGTCCAGATTTTTTTTATAGACAGCCGTGGCCACGGTCTGTTTCTCTTAATTTTAAAGTAGCGTTTATAACATACCATCACGCCTGTATTCCCCGAAGGGTTAGGTAGAGATGTAACAATGTACACCCACAGTTCGCCGGTATGTTTAGGTCTCATGTAATAGGGGGCGAACCTATTTCCATTAACCGGGCACAAATCCTAACTCCGAGCTGCTACTAAGAATTTCATAGAAAAACCCAATAACACTTTTTGCTCGACCTGGGAATCGAACGCGAGACCTCTAGCCTAGCAGTCGCGCTTAGGACCACTTGGCCAACGAGGCAGTTAAGTAGCGTCTATCTCATAGCATAAAAATCTTCAAAGAGTTTGTATTCTTTTCAGTCAGCCAGAGCCTCTACGACGAGTGAGCCTTTCCCTGTAACATTCTATTTTCCATGTATTCTTCCTTAAAATGTCGGATCTGCAGGTTACGAGTGCTTGTAAAATGTTACACGAATTCGCTCCTTTGTTTACAAAATCAGGTTAATGGTAGTAGAGCTCTTTGTGACGGAGCTCGTCCGCAGAAGTACTACCACCATGCCTATTTCTGCCGCAAAGCAGCGTTGCTGAGTTCCGGTTTAAAGGGTATGGATGCCGGACGAATAACAGGAACATGAGACATTTCAACTTTGTCTCTGGAATGGCAACGCATTTGCAAGGTCTTTGGTATTGCAGAAATCTATAGGCAGAGGTGACCACTTAACATCAGGTGGGCTGTCGGCTTGCTTGCACTCCAGGGACATTGAAAAAAAATGTTCAGTTACAAGAAAATGTCGAAGTGTATACTCACCTTTAGATGTATGAAAAACACAAAGCATAGTGTTTTCATTTTATTACTGTCGGAAATAGTTGGATAAGGGAAAGCTCTCACCGAGACGCGACGCGACGCGCACATCGACTCAAAATAAAAGTTTATTTACTACATTAAAAAATACACATTTCATTGTGAGAATTTACATGTCGCAGCACTATCCAGCACCGAATTCTCCCAATGAAATGTGTATCTTTTAGTGTAGTAAATAAAATTATATTTTGAGTCGATGTGCGCGCAGCGTCGCGTCGCGTCTCGGTGTGAACTGACCTTAAGGCTGCTTGGAACATGTAGCCGACAAGAAACGGTTGAGTTAGTACTCTCAAAAGCTGTTAGTTGGATTTTGACCGCCAACCCCACTCCATAGTTACAATTTGTCCTTTATTGCGTAGCAGTAAGAGCGATTTTTGTAGTTCAAGTAACATTTGTGATGCCCGGTTGAGTAGTGGCTAGAAATTGTGTTGGGATGTGTGATTGATGCTTGTTGGCTACGAATAATGTTTCTGAAACGGTTTGAATGCTATCAATCAACACAGTCTACTTTTGGACTAATATTCGCTGACCTTTTTGTATGTGGTCCAGTTTGGTTCCAAAACTAGCGAACTGCCCGCGACTTCGTCCGCTTGGCCTATTTCACCCGTGTTAAGTAACGTCTTTGGTTGCTGTTCCGCTCCCGTGTGTGGTAGCGTGATGTTATATAGCCATTATTACTCAGAAATAATGTCGCTATATATTGGTGAAAATGTAGTTAAAATCGGTCCGGTAGTTTCAGAGCCTATTCGGTACAAACAAACAAAAAAAATCTTACATACATAAACTCACGCCTTTTTCCCATGGGGGTAGGCAGAAACCACAGAACGCCACCTGCTACGATCCTTACATAGTTCTTTCGCCTCGACCACGTTCATACATCTGTTCATACAAGCACGCCGGTTACGAGTACTGCGCACACGACCTTTCTGAAGAACCCCACCAATAAGGTCAGGGTAGGCCTTTCTAGGGCGTCCTCTCCCGGCGTTGCCACTCACATCTGCCATATAAATCCCTTTCGTTAGTCGCCTTTCATTCATCCTCTAAACATGACCGAATCATCTAATAAATCTAATAAAAAAAATCTTCTTTCTTTGTTATATTAGTATAAAATAATTAATAAGTTAAAATAGGTTTTTGTGCTTTCAGCTATAAATACATGCAGTGACATACTAGACTGGATTAGCTATTACTGTATTAGACAGTCGCACTTGCAATCACAAATAATCTATATTAGTATATTAAAGCTGAAGCGGTTTTTATTTGTTTACCCGCACTAATCTCAGAAACTACCAGTCAGACTGGAAAACATCTTGTTATATTATGATATTCAGATACATGAGGAATAACCTATAGACGTAACATAACGCGGTGGAAAAAAATCACGCAGACAAAGACGCGGGCAGAGCTAGTAAGTAAATAAAAGGCATAAAACAAGTCATCTTTATTTTCCACACGATCTGATGGAGTACCCGAGACCATTGTGATGTAACAACGAATTTATAGACATTTTATTTTGTCCAAAACCTTGATAAGGGTCATGTTTGACAAAGTTTAAGTATAAATAAATGGAAGGGTTGGTCGTCTTACTCAGGTTGCCCTCACGACTTGAGCGAGACAAGTGTCTAATAAAATTTATACGTTGTTTTTATGGCTACTACGTGTAAATAGGGTTGCCAGGCGTCCGAATAAATCCGGACATAGTCAGGCTTGTGTAATGCGTCTACGGCCAAATTAGTCGGTGTCCGGCTTTACATGATATTTACTAGAAGTTGATTTTGTGATAAAGTGTTGAAAAAAAATACAATAATGTAATAACACTATTGTATTATTTATTTTTTGAATTCCAACAAAATCCGGCTTGTTTTACTGACTTTTACCCAAAAGTCTGGTTTAACTGACTGGTTTGGCTTTCCAAATGGCAATCTGGCAACCCTACGTGTAAACATAGACGATTAGTTTCTAGGATGGTGCTCTATAAAGTAAAAAGTAAATTATTTCTCACTCTTATTGGAAGGATCGTCTGTACCTGTAGTGAGCTTAAATCGGAAGGCTAATCCTAATCCTACTAATTAAAAACGCTCAAAATCTAGTCGCAATCTAATCTCAGCGACTGTCAATGTCGAAAAATTAAAATTTGCAGGATTTTTGACAGATTGCCATCCCTGATTGAAAATAATCTATGAACAAAGAAGTTTATAATAATCTTTTTAATATTCACATTGTTGCAGTTGGAAAATGTGCAGCTACTGGACAAGTATAATCTACGGAACCCGTCCAAAGGAACCTTGTACTTCGCAACCACACATCTCATATTCGTGGATCATGAGATGAGGAAGGAGACATGGGTATGATACATCTAAGATGTTTCTGGGTTCAATCGCGGAAAACTGTGGTGAACCATCTTTCATCCTTACGCTCTTTGTAATCAGGTTGGAAAGTGGTCAACCGCCATAGTCCTCGGTTGTACCCATCATAGAAAAAAAACGTTGTAAATTCTAACCAATTAGACAGTAAAATAAAATCACCCTGTTCCATTTTTAAACGCCAATTACAAGATTAAGAATTTAATCTAGTTGCCCCTTTCAAAAGGTAATTATGTATGGTGAAGAATGGGCAAGAATGTCCGCTCTTTTCATGATGCATCTGTTAGGGCAAATGTTGGCAAAACCCAACCTTGTATTTTGTAAGCTGTTGGATTTTGGGTTCGTCTACGATACATCCGAAATTCTTAGTGTAGAGGCTTTATAAAAGCATTACCTTCGTTTTGCCGATTCCTGCGGGTACTAGCACACAAAATAGCATTTTGTAAAAAAATTGGTAAAGTGAGTTTGACGTGTGTTGTCAATCCCTAGCATCGGTAGAATAAAAGCTCACCTGAGACTCACTTTCTTTAAATCGCATCGAGGGAGATTTGTATATAATATACCGGCTAGTTTATGAGTGAGTAAATCCTGATGACGGGAATTCATCTACCCTATTCGTCAGATTCTAAACCCAAATCAATTCTGAAGCTTTCTATCGCGTCTTTGTTCCTCGTAATGTTATTGCTTTCAACTCTAATTGAGTTAATTAATGATTCAAAAGGCTCTAAGGCGGTCTCAGTTGTTTTTGAATTGACGAATCCTTCATAACGTTTACTAATAATGCCAAGCTTAACCACTTAATTGAAAATACAGTCAACCGCAAATCAGTACTACGAAAATCGCTCTTCCTTCTACGATATAAAAGCGCTGTCACAGTTAATAGACTTGGACGTGCGGTTGACTGTACTCCTGAAGTAACGGTGCTTGTGGTGTCTATCTTAAAAGCAATTTTAAGATTGGATCTTGGTGCTTTAAATTAACGATTTTCGTGACCGCCTATAACGAGACGAGCTTAAGTGTCTTTACACCTGACGAGGCTTCAGCAGTGATGTCTAACAAATCTGATAATGACATTATAGTCTGGCAGATTCGAACAATGATAAGCTTATGTACTTTACTGGTAAGAAAACGGTTAGGTTCAAAACGTAGACTAGTTTGACATTTACAATTTAACTCAAATCCATTACCTCTCTTTTTTTGAACTGCCTCTTAGTAAAACAAAGCATAAATCTCATATTAATTTAGTTAATTAACAAAAGAATCGTCGCCACTTTCAAGTTAACGAAACATTTTGTTTTTTTTTTTACCTTTAGTTAAGCTTTTAGACTTATGTGTCGGATCCCTAATAACTTCACACGGTGTTCCTTTGACCAAGGCATAGGGGTCACTCAAAAGTATTCCATAGAACTCCGGCAGGTACATGACATATCATGCATCTGCCGGAGTTCTATGGAATACTTTCAGGATCATAATCCTAAAAATGATTAATATAAGACAAACTATACAAGTACCATATTCCACCAGATCCTCCTCATGCACATATCTACAGTGGAAAGGCTGCCGATCACGACCACCGGGTCGCCGCTACTAGTGCGGACGAAGACCTTCCAGTCGGTCTTCTTCGTAATACCTCGGGAGAGAGACTGCCACGAGATGCACCAAACACTGCTCAGGCTTAGCCAACCAGGTTCGTAGCGGATGCCGTTTTTTTTTTTGTAAAAATCACTGTGCCCACGTGTTATTTATTTATTTATTAAAACTTTTTGCACATAATGTAAAAAATACACTGTACAAAGGCGGACTTAATGCATTAGGCATTTTCTACCAGTCTACCTTAGGGTGATGCAGAGACAAAACATAGTAGGTGCAAGGAACAGAAAGTTTCCAGGAATGAAAAAATATAAAAATAAATACATATATACATACATACAAACAAAATATACAGAGTAGAGAAACATAAAAATACATAGGTGAAGAAATATAACAAAATAATTGTGAGACGAGTCTGCCAACTTCATTAGCAAGTGTTAGCGAGCTTTTACTATTTTTTTTGTTATGTCGCATCAAGATTCCTAAGGTTGATACCTAAGGCATTAACGCCGCTTTTGTACTTTTTGTTGCATGAAGTTTAGGTAAATAAATAAATAAGATTTAGGGCTATTTTAATTTAAGCGGTTGGTACTGTACTGCTGCGGCACTGAAGCAGGTGCATGTATCGGTCTGCTCTCGGACGGTGGTTTTTTTCCGCTCATGACGCGCGACCTTCGTCGTCCTCTCGCCTTCCATGCGCAGTAACGGTTCCGCACGGCGCTCTCGACGCTTCAACTGTTTGAAAACTACAACCGTCTGTGTGCCGTATGACAACTGCATGGTTCCAGGGCGTCGCAGCACTCCGGTACCAAGTGTGTAATAAGAACGTGCAACCTTTGGCTCCATTGTGGGTCAATGAATTATTCAGATTCAATGCGCTTTTTTTTATCTTTGTCTAGACTAGACCATACCTGGTGGATATTTAACGTCAAAGTTCCAACTCTTTTATGGAAACGAATATTAATGAATGAAGCACAATGTTTACATAAAAAATGATTTATCACACCAAAAATAAAAATCGTTTACCTGCAATAATTTTGCAAATTTCTTACTTTAGTGGCCTGTATACATAGTTAACGACTATTATGTGGTTTATATTTATCCGGGTTTACTACAACATACAGGATACTGTCATAAACCCGGATATTACATAAAATATCGTTATACACGAATGTCGTAATACATAAGATGTGATATATTCCAGGATTAAATCTCTTTATCCACATAGTTTCATACACAGATCCGTTCAGCCGTTAATGTTTATTTGCGTTACAAGCTCAATCTCACAGACATCCAAACTTACACATTCACAAAATGAGTTCATTTGTAATTGTAACATGTTCACACGTTCCAGTTCACATAGACGAGCTATATTGCTTCTTCTACAAATCAACACCAGACGACTTACCCAAGTCGGCAGGGTGGAATTTCTTCGACATCCAGACGGAATACCAGCGAATGAACGTGCCCAACGACCAGTGGGTTCTCTGCACAGCTAACAAGGATTATGAGGTGAGGACTGTTTGTCGGCTTCCAGCAGTATTATTATCCAATGGTCATAAGCCTTTTAGTGCTGCACATTTCTCGGTGTTGGCGAAACATCTTAGTCAACCATTATTGCCATTTTGGGCCGAGAATCGCTCAAATAATTTCCGTGTTTTTTTTTTATATCATTGGATTGGCAAACAAGCTGACAGCCCACCCGATGATAAGTGGTCATCGCTACCTATAGACGTCTGCAATACCAGAGGCCTTTCAAATGCGTTGCCATCCCAGAGACCAAGTTGAAATGTCTCATGTGCCTGTAATTACACTGGCAACTATACCCTTCAAACTGAAACACAGCAACGCTGTTTTGCGGCAGAAATGGGTATGGTGGTAGTAATTCTCCAGACGAGCTCAACACAAAGAGCTCTACTACTACGAAAAACTATTGAAGTAACTGCACTTATTCTGCTCAATTTAGCTTTTGTCCATAGAAAACACCAGTTTTGTATGGAGATGGGTACTTACACAACACTTCAGCTTTCCGCATCTGAATATATGCAATAGTTACTTATTCTCGTAATCTTAAAGAATCGGTGCCGCCAGAACGTAGAAAAAATAAAATTCTATATTAAGAGCGTCTTTTATTACCGTATTATCATCAAAATTTCGGATTTTCATGACAGCCGTTATTTTACGACTTATCTAAAGAATAGCTTTACTCAATTAGGGTGCTGGTAATAAAGTTCACATTTCCTGCCCAGCTCTGCGACACATACCCGAGCGAGGTGTACGTACCTGCGCGCGCATCCACGGCGGTACTCCTGGGCAGCGCGAGCTTCAGGTCGCGCGGTCGACTGCCGGTGCTTGCGTACCTTCACCACAATAAAGCTGCTATAGCGCGCTGCAGTCAGCCACTCAGCGGTTTTTCTGCTAGGCAAGTGGACCCTCGGATAAAACCTGAAAGTTACAGCTCATCATCATCATCTTACTGCCCTTATCCTATGTTACTTGGGGTCGGCGTAACATGTTTTCCTCCTCCATGCCGTCCTGTCAACCGTCATGCTATCACTGACTCCCTTCTCTTTCATATCATTCTTTACACAATCCATCCATGTCATTCTTAATACATCCATCTGAAAGTTGCAGCTTGATAGATTTTAATTTGGCACATAGAGTTTTAGACTGGAACTAAAAGACAAAAGAAAATTTTGTAAGATGCCTTAAAGGTCCCCATACAAGAAGCAAGCTTTTTTGAATGTAGTGTAAAATATTCTACGGTGCTATGGAACCCCCCGTGTCCGAGTTTAACTCACACTTTTCCGGTAATTTTTTTTGAGCTGTAATAATTCGTAATAACGGGTGACAAAACATATTTCTTGTATGAGGTTTCGTATCCTGTATACTAACATTTTTTTTTAAATCTACTTTTAAATGAGGAATTCCAAATTCAGTTTCTTTGTATTTACTATCATATTTTTTAGGTGCATGGAAGATGAACAGATGCTCGACCTGATCCGGCGGGCGAACCCGAACTGCGGCTACATGTATGTGGTGGACACCAGGCCCAGGGTAAGATAGTACATCGTTCAACTTGTTAAACGCCATATGACATCAAGGCTGAACAAATAGGAAATTCATTTGTAAAACTTAAATTAATAATAAGTCCAGGTTTCCCCACGATGTTTAACTTCACCGATGTCAGTGGTCCAAGATAACTTAGAAAGACATATAAATTGAAGTAATTCTAGTGGTCCTAAACGCGACTGCTACTTAAGGAGTTTTGAGTTCGATTCCCAGGTCGAGCAAAAAGTGTTAATGGAATTCTCACTAGCAGCTCGGAGTTGGGATTTGTGCCCGGTTAATGGCAATAGGCTCGCCCCCTATTATATGGAACCTAAAAACTTACCGGCGAACTGTAGGTGTACATTGGTAAATCTCTGCCTAACCCTTCGGGGGATACAACGCGTGACGGTATGTTGTAAGTATTAATTGAAAAAGTCAGTTTGGTTCTTGCTCGGTATTGTACCCGCAAGCTCAGGCATGACAGACGGGTGCCTAACCACTACGCCATCAAGAATGTACGACAGAACGTACGTAGCAGGAACATAACGTAACTGAGAATATTTGGTATCCATCAGATCAATGCTATGGTGAACCGGGCGGCCGGTAAGGGCTATGAGAATGAAGCCTTCTACGAGAACATCAAGTTTCAGTTCATGGGCATCGGCAACATACACGTCATGAGGAAGAGTCTTCAGAAACTGGTTGAGAGTAAGTGTTTATGACCATACTAGCTTATGCCCGCGATATCGTCCACGTAAAAGTTGATATATCATCCCACGTCAACCGTACATTTTTCCGAGATAAAAAGCAGCCTATATGCTAATCTAGACTGTATCTATCTTTGTGCCAAATTTCATCCAGATCCGTTTAGCCGTTTTAGCGTGAAAGAGTAACAAACATCCATCCATCCCTTACAAACTTTCGTGTTTATAATATTAGTAGGTTTTTTTTTACCGATGGGAAATCAACAAATGTTGTCCCCCGCGCCCTGGGCGGAGCGGGAGGGAGTGTCAGACTTTTACTGACTTTTTAGTCAGTGAAAGTAAGTCTAAGTCTCGTCTAAAACGCGAAGGGCACAAGAAGTCAAATTTCATAAATATTGGTTAAGAAGTTACGGAGTTAATGCCGGACAAACATCATGATGCGAGATTTATATAAAAAGATAGAATATAATTTTTTACAGCTTGTGAGCAGAACACTCCGACTATGTCCTCATTCCTCAATGGATTGGAATCCTCCGGGTGGCTAAAACATATCAAGTAAGGTTCTTTTTTTAAAAAAGTTGCCCCACATGGAACAAATTTGTATGACCTTTTTTTAAAGAATGGGAAATCATCAAATGACTTTTTCCGCCCTAGGCGGAGCGGAAGGGAGCGTCAGACTCTTACTGACTAAAACCCGTCCGTGTTTCTCCTATATACCTTTTGCGTTCCAGAGTCGCGGTAACTCTTTCGAACAAACTCCGCAACCCTGGCAAAATTTGTATGGCCTACAGGTTTGTTAAAGCATCCACGGTACAGAAGAAATTGCAAGTGTGGGGCAAAGTTTAGAAAACATTGTTATTTATTGGGCATGCTGTGGTCTCCTATTAGTGAAAGAGCCCACCTTTTGTTGACTATACATTATGTGTATGTCATGATTTGTGTATATCCTCTGTTTTAGATCCCTAAATAAATAAATAAAACAGAATTAGCTAGTGATCACCATTAAACAAAAATTCCCTTCTCTTTACTTTTAAATAACTATAAAATTAGATTTTTCGTTGCTTTGTAATCAATAAATAGTTAGTGAATTGAGTTTACAAAAAAGTGACGTCACAGTTTAGTATTGTAATACAAAATCTACAGCGGAATTGCATTTTCACAGCTCATAAAAAGTATGCCAATTGATTAGTGGTATCATTTATCCAATTAAACATTAGGATTTCGAAGTCAAGTGTAATTATTAACTTCAAGAAAATAAGAACTAAATCTAGTTGCCTCTTTCCTCTACTTTATTTATTTATTTGCTTTGCAGGTCGATTTTGGATACGTCGTGGTGGATCGCGTCCGCAATAGAGAGCGGTGTAAGCGTGTGCGTCCACTGCAGTGACGGCTGGGACCGCACCGCGCAGGTGTGCTCCCTGGCGGCACTGTGCCTCGAGCCACACTATCGCACCATTAACGGATATCAGGTACATTATCTACCAGATATAAAAATGAATTGCCGTGGGATAGTCTCGCAAAATTTCGAACAGGACTCTGCCGATTTCAATATTTCTTTTTTGTTTTGTTTACCCAAAAGAAATATTGGTTAAGGAAACCAGTAAATAACATGTTTGCTTGTATGAAGTTAACCTGGTAATCTATAATAATTTATCATTTATTTTTTCTTTACAATAAGAGGTCATTAGACAAATATAGGCTTTCACCTTTGTAAGAGACTAGTGCCTCAAGTAAGGTTAGGTTAGAGCAATTTGGCTTCATTTTTGATCCTTTGGGTACGGAACCCTAAAAACAGAACCATTGATCACTTTATGTCCGTCTGTCACACGGAGATTTTGTTCATATCATCATAATCCATCCATCTCTTCTATGGTCATCTATCTTTTAAATCTGATAATAATAATAATGTATTGTTGCTACAGGCACTGATAGAGAAAGACTGGTTATCGTTTGGCCACAAGTTCACTGCGCGGTGCGGCCACATCGCGTGCGACGGCCGCGAGAGGTCGCCCGTGTTCACGCAGTTACTGGACTGCACCTGGCAGCTGTTGCGCCAGAGGCCTGAGGTTTGCTGACTTCTCAATACGGCTGCCTGTCCACAGAAGCGGAGCGAGGCTGCGGAGCGAAGAAACGGAGAAATGTCAACTAAAAGGATTGCATAACTGGGGCGGAGCGAAGAATTTATGCAAACCTATTGTTTAATATTTCTCCGTTTCTCCGCTCCGCAGCCTCGCTCCGCTTCTGTGGACAGGCAGCCTAACAGATGATATCGGTCATTAGCACTAAGCGCAGTGGCTTATCGATTGGCTGCTGCGCTGCACATACGGGTTCGATTCCTGCACGGAACAAGTATTTGTATGGCCTGCTGATATGGATATATGGACAACTTGACCGACTACTCCGTTTTTTTTTTATTGTATTCGTAATTGTCAGGGCTAGATTTTGTATAAAATAAATTTTCCATAAAATCTTTGAAAAATGTCGTAATTATTTTATAAAAAAATATGACACCCGTTGAACATCGAGCAAAGTCAGGGTAAGTCATCACTAGTCTAAAATAAAAGAACTTTTATTTGGGAAATTCGAAAAAAAAAAAAACTTATTCTGTACAAAAATTAAGTAACTCTATCAAAATTACTAAAAAACAGTTTTATAAATAATTTAAACCACATCGGAAGGTGCTCTAATATCATTTAAAAACAATTCTTATAAAATTTCACTTTCGACATTAATTCGTAGCGCTAACGTTGGTTACAGGCGTTCCAGTTCAACGAGCGGTTCCTGCTGACGCTGCACGATCACGCGCATGCGTGTCAGTACGGCACGTTCATTGGCAACTGCGAGAAAGATAGGCGTGACTTACGGTATGTATCTTTTTATTACATCTTAATTCAATGTGTGTAGCGGTAGCGAAGGACCAATTGTCGTAAGATCCGGAGTAAATAATTTATATTTTATTAGGTACAGACACACCAAGCTATCCCAAAATGTAAAATTTTCACAATTGAACTTGAACCTTATTTCCTTTCATATTAAAGCTAGAAATCTATCAAATAAATTTGATAGATCGTAAGTTTGATGTGCTGGCCTCTATACAATCTATACTTAATATTACAAAGCTGAACTGCTGAAGGGAATGTTTGTTTGTTTATAAAAAAATACACCTGACTGCTACGCTAGAGGTCTTGGGTTCGATTTCCAGGTCGAGCAGTAGCAGCGGTGGGTCAGGATTTGTGCCCGGTTAATGGCAATAGGCTCGCCCTCTATTACATGGGACCTAAACATACCGGCGTACTGTAGATGTACATTGGTACACCTCTGCCTAACCATTCGGGGAATACAGGCGTGATGATATGTTATATAAAAAAATAAACCTATATTATCCTATTATTGTCCCACTGCAGGGCAAAGGCCTCTTCTCATACAGAGAAGGCACGAGCATAGATCACCACGCTTGCTCATGGTAGAGCGAGTTCAGACTTATAATAATTACAAGTCCAAGTTTTCACACGATGTTTTCCTTCATCGATATCAGTAATTCTAGGATAAACTCAAAAAGTACACATATACAAAATAAAGTCACATTGGTACTAGCCCATGCCCGGTTCCGAACCCACAGCCTCGTGTATGAGAGGACGGATTAAGGCTGCCTGTCTCCTAAAGCGGAGCGAGGCTGCAGAGAAACTGAGAAATATTAACCAATAGGATTGCATAACTGAAGCGGAGTGACGATTTTATACGATCCTATTGGTTAATACTTCGCCGTTCCGAAGCCTAAGCCTAACCACGGGGCCATCACAAAAAACCTTGAAATAAATGAAATCTTATCAGCCAGAAATATACTTGATATTTTTTTGTTGCCAGGTTATCAGAGCGCACATTTTCTCTATGGGGCTACATGGCGAGTCACTTGAACGAGTATAAGAACCCCCTGTACAACCCCAAGTCACATCCTGATGTACTCAAACCTGACCTAGGTGCACAGAGTATCAGGTAAGCTATATGATGTTTTTCTTAATTACATTGTTTTGGCGCTCTATGGGTCAGTTCTTAATCAAAATATAACTTTATTTACTACATGAAAAAATACACATTTCATTGTGAGAATTCAGCGCTGCATGGTGCAACGTATTCTGAATTCTCACAATGAAATGTGTATCTTTTCGTGTAATAAATAAGGTTATATTTTGAGTCGCTTTGTTACAAAGTTCGCGCAGCGTCGCGTCGCGTCGCGGTGTGAACTTACTAACCCTTATTCTATTAACAGTTGATCGAACTTGGTAAGAGTCCGACTAGAAAGTTGGCTAACTACTGTCTATATGTAGACCAGGGGTGGCCAACTTATTGATCGCGGCTATTAGGTAGTAGACACCATGAGCCTATAATTACAAGACACAATTTCTCCAAAAAAAAAAACGCTTTTTTAGCCCTGAAAACTCGATTAATTTCTAATTAACTGTAAAATTAGATTTCTACAGGGTGTTAGGGTAAACAAGGGACTTACTGTAAGGGAGCGCAGTACTCATGAAAATGAACAACTTTTACTATAGTACGAAACGAAATTCGCGAAAAAAATCAACAGCTCCATACATTTACGTTCGCATAACTCGACAACATGTAAAGATCAGTTGATATTTTTTTTTGGATTTTTAAGTTTCATTTCATAGTGAAAGTGGTTTATTTTCATAAGCACTACACTCTCTTAAAGTAAGTCTCTTGCTTAAACTAACAACTTGTATAGTTCCTTTGAAACCAATGAACAGTCAGTAGTCAATTGGCTTGTAAATAAGTGACGTCGCAGGTTGCTATTGCCATACAAAATGTTCCTCTATATATTTTGTATAGCAACAGCAATGGCGTTTTGATAGCTCATAAATATTCTGTCCGTTGATTCATCATGATCAATTGATCATCACATCAGCCGTAGGACGTCCATTGCTGGACATAGGTCTTTTCAATAGATTTCCAAAAGGACCGGTTGGAAGCGGCCTGCGTTCAGCGTCTTCCTGCGTTCTTTATCAGGTCGTCTGTCAACCTTGTGGGTGGACGTCCTACGCTGCGTGGTCTCCATTCGAGAGCTTTCCGACCTTGTTTGGACCGTATTAGTAGAGTTGATCCCAGACATAATGAAAACGTGGGATTATGTCGGACTCTTACCAATTACCACCCCTCGGTTGCTTCTACCGCCACGAGCGGTGAGGTCGGTAACGTTCCCCGCGGGCAGGTTCTGGCGCGGCATGTACTGCCGGCACGAGAGCGGCGTGCACCCGCGCGAGGCGCTCGCCGACCTGCTGCCCGCGGCCGTGGAGCACAGCTCCGCGCTCGAGCACCACATCAACTACCTCACCAAGGTACACGCATACATAAACACGAGCCCTTTTCCCATGGGGGTAAGCAGAAACCTCAGAACGCCACCTGCTACGATCCTTACATACTCCTTTCGCCTCGTCCGCGTTCATACATCAAGTTTTTAGTGTGTAGGTGCATCAATCTGTAAAAAAAGAAATATTACATTGTATTAATGTAAGTATACTATAAAACAAAGGTTTAAAAAAACATGATTTTAAAGACAATTTCTCCCTTCTTCTCTGCTTCTTTTCGAGTCGATAATAATTATATTTTTTGGGCCCAGTATTAAATTGTAACAAAATATCTTTTCGGTGAAGATTTTGGCTCCATTTTACATCACTGTCTGTGCTCAATTTTCCAGAGAATAACCACTTTCAAGAACCTTCTCTCCGGCAAGAAGGCAGACAAGAGCAAAGATACCACCGTAGTCAACTACCAGAATGGAAACGTCAATTCCGTGGAAATCGAGACTAAGACTGAAGCGCTCCAGATTGATAACAAGTAACGATGTACTTTTATACCAACCTATTATTGGCCTACTGCACGGCAAAGGCTTCTTCTCATACAGAGAAGGCACGAACATCGATCACCACGCTTGCTCAGGGTGGATTGATGCGGTCCAGCTTTCCTCACGATGTTTTCCTTTACCGATATCAGTAATGTCCAAGATAAACTTGATGAATTGATAAAATCACATTGGTGCCCGGTATCAAACCCGTGTACTCATGCATGAGAGACGGGTGCATTAACCCTAAGCACTGCTTTAACGACAAGGATGTGCTTAATACAAGAATATAAATCCATGTAACGTCTACTTGCTTATCGTATAGGAATGTTGCATATTTTTGCGAATAGAACGGAAGATATAGTAACCGGTACGCCGATGCCATTGGTAAAACTAGGGGACCAATCACGTGCAGCGTCGGCGAGCCAAAAACCCATAAAATCCAAGAATGAACCCAAAAATGAACTTAAGTTTGTGATCACGACTCGTGCCGGTTGGCTATATCTATACAAATAAATCAAATTGAAGTGTCTGTTTCCAATGTCAAAATAACAGAATTTTTTATCAATATTAATAGTTTACGCAGCACTTGTACCAAACAACCAGTTATTTTAAATTTTGTCGGTCTGTCTGTTACGGCTAATATCCGAAACGGCTGAACCGATCTTTATTGGCAGTTAGCTGGTGTTATAAGGAGGAGCTAAGGCTGGATTTAGTTTAGAAAGAAAAATCGCGAGTTTAACCCGTTATTTACAGATTACTGTACGAGTCTGGCGGCACTCTCACCGAGCTGGAGTGCGCGAATCACGACCACCCGCTGAAGGAGACCAGCGTTCCTCACAAACCCAACAAGATCCCACTTATTACTGAGGTACGAGCTCTCTCAGAGGGACTACCTATTTAGTAGTAGTAGAGCTCTACTTGAAGGAGGTCGTCCGGGGAATTACTACTACCATACCTATTTCTGCCGCAAA
Source organism: Caradrina kadenii (assembly GCA_947462355.1). NCBI lineage: Eukaryota > Metazoa > Arthropoda > Insecta > Lepidoptera > Noctuidae > Caradrina > Caradrina kadenii. The sequence goes on along the minus strand of OX381691.1, from coordinate 2,567,744 downwards.
GCAGCGTTGCTGTGTTCCAGTTTGATGTATAGGTGCCGGTGAATTACAGGCACTTCAGACATTTCAACTTTGTCTCTACAGGAATTCTGGTATTCTATAGGCAACGGTGACCACTTAACTTTAGGTGGGCCGTCGGCTTGTTCGCCATACAATGATCCCCCGCTACCTACCGGTTCTACAAACGAAAATCAACTCAAGACTAACATAAAAAGGTCACTATTAGATTATTTGGTAACAAATTAATTACACGTAACAAAAATTTGTTATAGAATTTAGATCAACACAATCGTGGATATAAAATTGGCCGCTAACGTTGTTTTCATTAAATAATCACGTTTACGAGTAATTCTAACTTGTGGAGTGATGTTGGTGATTTTAATGATTATAATTGTGTAAATAACTGCCTCGGTAGCCTAGTGGTCCTAAGCGCGACTGCTACGCTAGAGGTCTTGGGTTCGATTCCCAGGTCGAGCAAAAAGCGTTATTGGGTTTTTCTATGAAATTCTCAGTAGCAGCTCGGAGTTAGGAGTTGTGCCCGGTTAATGGCAATAGGCTCGCCCTTTAGTACATGGGACCTAAATATACCGGCGAACTGGGGGTGTACATTGTTACACCTCTGCCTAACCCTTCGGGGAATACAGGCGTGATGAATTGTGTAAATACATATATGTTTATGTAGTGTCTACTTTTTGGTTACCACAGAACTCGATACTGAGCTGCACTTTGCATAAACCCTAAGTAAATTTGAATTTCGCGGGCACCTTTAGTAGGTCGACACATTTGGTGTGGCATCCTTAATTAACATTATCCAAAGTACAGATAACTGCCACATGTTAAAGCACACGTTAAACTAACTAATAGTAGACTTTATTTCAACAAACATTAAGTTGATGCTTGCTTGCAAACTGAAATATTTTTTTATTGACACATAGAAGACGATTGACACGATACCGGCAAGTTACGCGTTGTTGGAGAAAGAGGTGAACACCGTCGCATTGGACTGGAAGAGCATCAAGAACGTCACCGAGTGCAGTTGTTCCACGCCTCTCGACCATTTCAGCAGAAAGGTACATACCATTTCTTCCCCCTGAATCTGGTAAACGAAAAGGCTATCCAGATGAACGTTACGATATCATATGAAAACGACAGGTCATTTATGTACCACCTATTTAGTATGTTGTTATTACTGGCTAGTTATATAATATACCTAATGGTTTCTTCGTAAGTTGTGACCTGTCATTTGTTTATGTCAATAAATCAGACACCAACCTAATTTTCAAATTATACGTATTACATTGATGATCAATAAAAAAATCATAAAACTCGATTATTTATACAAATTGAAAGTGAAACGTAGAGTCGCTAATGAAGTCCCCCCCGCAGCACCACTGCTGGGGCTGCGGGCGCTGCGTGTGCACGCGCTGCGTGTGCGCACGCGCCGCGCTGGCCGCGCTGCACGCGCCGCGCGTCGCGCCGCTGTGCGCGCAGTGCGGGCCCGCCACGCCCGACCTACAGCGCGGTCAGTGCCATCACATCTTTAGAAACCGCTTGTCCACTGATCCGGGACCGCGGCCGCCCGAGCGCAGTTAGACACCCGCACCGCTCCAACACGGCAGCAGTCCGTCACTAAACGCATGGAGCCTTAAAACTTAAATCTTTAAAATGCAAAATATTTATTTCAATCAAACCATTCCACACCACTCGTAAAGACATATAAACAAGGTATACCTTAAGAGACGGAAATAGATTAAACCTACCTACATCTCGTTTGAAAATGCATTCGTGTAGTCCCCTAACAAAGTCGGTAAAAATATAAAACAAATTACCGAAACACATAAAAGAACTGGAAAAAGCAAACATATTTTTAAATAAGTTAAAACGCTTTCTAGAAATAAAATGTTACTACACAATAAACGAATTTTTCCAAGACAAACTACACAATTATTATTGTTAACTATTGTATTTAGCTTCTTTTTTTTATTTTAAGAATTTAATTTTATCTTATTTTAATTTAACTTTGTTCTTTTTGAATTGTAATTTAATTAAGTATTACCATATTGCTGTGCCCTAACAGGGTCCATAATTGTACTGTAGCTTTAAGCATTATGTAACATCTTCAAACACATTATGGTATGCAAATAAATATGAATATTCACAGGCATTTTTTTCAAGGAGTCCGTGAAAAAGTTAAAGCTATTTGCTCGTTCCAAAACAGGTTAAATCTCTATGGAGAAGAACTAGCAAGGAACTTGTACTCAGTGGTTAGTAGTAGAAGCAAAGCTTTGTGTCCCGTATTAATTGTTTTTTTTTTTTTACAGAAATAGTGACACCATCTAATTGAAGAAACTTAGAAGAATTTGCAAAAGTATTGTTCATATTTACGTAATGCAGAAGTTTAATGAATAATTACAGTTTTGTTAAAGTTACCAGAAAGGGTTCAGTATCAAATAATCATAATTTAATCGATTTTATGAATTTTTCATCCTAATAAGCAGCTACGGTGAACTTGCATACAGGGTAGACGGGACATCGTAACGAAAACTTTTTCCATAGAATCATGTACACACAGCCACATATCAAGCTATACATTTTCAGTTTATGCTGATCTCTCATTGTAACGGATTTCCATACAATGAGAGGTCAGTTTATACTGAATATGTATAGCTTGTTACGTAGCCGTGTGTACATGATTTTGTCACCTATGATGATACCCAAAGAGATAACATTTTGACCGTGTCCACTTTTGTACGAAACAGTTGATTGATTTTTTTTTTACTAACAGTCGCAAAACTTCACCGCTTGAGAGTCTGGAATCGTGTACCGAATCCATAGTATAACAGCTTCCGTTCCGATGTCCATTCCACTCGTTATTCCATATAAATATCCAGGATCATTCAATTCAGTGCAATCCTACAAGAAGTTGAAAGTAATTCATCATTAAGGAAAATTTTTACCATGGGACCAATACTGAAAATCTTGAAATTTTGTTGAAATATACAAAAGACATATGCATTCTTAAACACGAGCGGTATTGCCACCGGAAGAATATATAAAACTATCTGTAGAACTAATTTCTTTATAATTGGCAACACTAAAACCATTCGATTAAAAACAGATGTTTAGTTATTTGAAAGGAGGTCCCATAGTGAAAATTGTTCATATAGGTACAAGAGTTCTTCCAGTTCTTGAAAGATTGCAATTGATTTTAAAATCAGACAGGTAATTAATGTCTCTGAAAATTAGGGATCGGATAAATATTTACCTAAAGTTCATACCCATTTCGCTAGGACACTATGAATACGCATTCTAGACAAAATTGTTTTGAAAAAGAAATCCCGGAAATTCTGGGAGTGTAACAAAATTAAATGTATACAATAATGATAGGTTAATGTGTATCTAACCGTAGTAATATGAAATATTCGGTTCCGGAATTCACATAATTTCCCGACACTAAAAGTATTTCAAAATCAGTTACATAAATGGTCAATCCCGATAATCTCGGAATTGTTGGATTTCTCTGTACAAAAGTCCATTCCATATTAAGCCAACACCTATAAGTGTAGTTAGGTAAATAATGCATCGTAATATTCAATCCCTGCTAATAATACAGGTCTACATAGCATTTTAACGTGCTAGTTGAGAAGTGTCTCTCGATGCCAATGCCGGACGTAACAATGGACATGGTGAACGGCCGCATCGACACACGTCCCGAAGCATTCATTAGCAACGTTTAGATCCAAAAGTTTGATAAAAATAAAATGATAATTATCATAAATAATGTATTTAATGTGTAAATAAAAGTAAAATCTGCATGCTGGTCTGCCTCGTTAGCCTAGTGGTCATAAACACGACTGCTACGCTAGAGGTCTTGGGTATGATGCCAGGTCGAGCAAATGTTATTGGGTTTTTCTATGAAATTCTCAATAGCTGCTCAGAGTTAGGATTTGTGCCCAGTTAATGGCAAAAGGCTCGCCCCCTATTACATGCGACCTTATCATACCAGCGAATTGTGGGTGTACATTGGGACACCTCTGCCTAACTCTTTGGGGAATACAGGCGTGATGGTATGTTTATGTGTTTATGTTATGAAAGTAAAAATATAGTAATAAATTATGTAGCTTATGTATTAATGCATCCGTAATTTAGACCTTTTTCCCCATGATGGTGGGCTACTATTTTTATATTTTTGAATGTTTTATATTAATATTTAAAAATGTAGTCTATATGTATATAAGTAAAACGAAAAAAGGGAATTAAAATGTAAAAATATTTTTTTTTAATATTTAAAGTAATGTAAAATAAAGATTACTGAGGAAATTAGTGTTACATAACATCATATTTTTAGTTAAATAATTTCTTGTTATTGGCATTGAGAGCAAATGTTTAGTTATAAGTTAGAAAAACTATGATCTCGATGTAAACAATAGCTGTTTTAAAAATCATGTGGATGACGTGGAACACTTACCAGTTATAACTTCAATTGATGAAGTAGTTATTCAAAGTTTTAGGTGTAATTATTCAATAGTCAGATAACTTTAAATTGAATAATAATGATCATCGTTCTTTACAACAGCACCTCGATATCGCCTCGAAATATGTAACCTGCCTCTACGCCGCCCGCGAGTCGTCGCCTTCTTTTTCTCGTGATTATAAAAATATTTAACACATAAGTTTTAGGGCCCTAATTTGATTGGCAAATCTATGTCCTAGCCGTTTGATAATAATCTTTCATAAAACCGATTACAATTTCTAAACAAATTCTATATCCATTCGTTAGAATTACAGGTGAGGATTGAATAATTGGCTCTTGGGGTGTACGCTAAAATATGCGCAGCTGCTAGCTCGCGGCACTGTATTGATAATGGTATAAGCAGCACTTGTGACGGGTTTTCACGGAAGTCCGGACCCGACATCCGCTCCTTGCACCGGAGATAGCTTTAGTGTACGCCCTTAGTCATATTATATTACTTAATTAATCTTATATACTACAAGAATGTTTATGTATTTTAAAAAATTGGATCATTAGTGATTTTTTATTTCGCTCCTACTACCACGGTCCCAACAGGGCAAACAAAACCTTTTATATCTGCTATTTTTGTTGTTTGTTTTGTTCAGATTTTTCGTATAAGACCACCTTGTGAAGACGCCTGATGGGGCAAATTGTTGGTCAGTCTGAAACACCTCGGCTAGTGTGGCGATTCGAATGTCTGTCCTCCCATTCATAATTTCAATTACAGCCTGATATACTTGAATCAAGAAAGAAACAGTAGGTTATTTATAAGTGTTTTTCTCTAGTGGTTGTACAAACACCACAGAATATCAAACCTAAGCCACAGATTATACCTTGCCTATCTTATCGGCTCTTCTATATGTTCAGTCTATAGAAAAAGTTCAAAAATATGTAGAAAATTAATATCTATGCTTGTAAATAATAGGTGTAATTATTGTTTAATAATGTAATCAAGAATCAAAACATTATATATGTACATCAAAAAATCATACATATTTATGTACGTACCTAAATGTTTCATCTAAAAATATATGTATATCGGTGGAGAAAGAATTTTATTTATAGTTTTTAAGAAGTAGGTATTTCCAAATCATACAATTATTAAGGGTTCGTGTCCATTTTAAGAAAAGCAGACCTTGACGTTTGTGCTCACGACTCGTGGCGGTTACTATTCCTAAGACCTTCATAGAACAGAAATACGGAATGAATGTCACGGATCAGGATTCAGGATGGACCTTCAATCAATGTGACTAGTAAAAAATAATTACCCACATTTATTAGTAAAGTTTCGTGCTGTATTCGTTCCCGAAACCCGGCCTCAATCGGAGTTTTTGATATCAAGGGTTGATGAAATTACGATAAAGGTTTAAGTTCACATTTATATGGCACCTTCTCTTTTATCAAGGCAAGGTTTTTTCATTTAAAATAATTGAATTATTTCACAACAATAAAATTCTATGATAAACTCACTAACAATCAATTAGAATGATTTCTATTACTTAATTGACTGAGTTTCTCTTCATTTTCTTTCACACCATTACAGCACGTAAATTCGAAATGTTTCGCCAAATAATATTACTATTCGCCATTATTTATATAACTGCTGGTGAATATAAAATAATCGAAGCAAATATTCCTGAGGAAAATCGGATGATGGGTATAGACGCTGTTCATGATAAATCGAAGATAATTGATAAGGATACCATAATAACGCGTAACTTGAAATTGGAAAAGCGAAATCGCGGGCAGAAGCGTAAGTACATTTGACTTTATTTTGTTTCTCTATTTAAAAAAAGTATTTCAAAATGAAGGCGCCCCACATCACACTTTAAAATGAAAATGACAAAAGAATTTGAACTAACTGTTCAAATAAATGGAAACAAAGCTGTGGATCATTCACCTACTGATAAATCTAATGATCAGTGTCTATAGTTATATATTTAGTTCCACCTGACCCTGTGTCATTCTCTTTTTTGCCCAGCGCCATTGCATTCTTATGGTCTCGTGATCGTTTCACTGTTTTTGTATGATGAGTAGGTATCCCCTAACACTGCCTACTGACCCGTTATTAGTTAACAGCTCTAACAATACTCAATATCTTCAAATAACACGGTAACTAGTTTTAGTTCATAATTATTTTCTTTAAGCGATTTCAAACAACATTGAGGATGATCAAGAACTAAATTGGTCTTACGAGTCTTTCACTAACGAAGTTGCTAGCCATGTTGAACAGTTCAAAAGAAACATGTCAGAGTGTCTTAAGGAGGTACAATCTAACGACAGGAGACCGGTGAAGCGTCTGTCTCCAAAAGTGGAGTCACCGGTTCATGGAGAATGTCTGATTGCGTGCGTTTTAAAACGCAACGGTATAATTATAAACGGAAAGATAAATAAAGGTATCGAATTTGGAATTAGTACTAAAACCAGTTATAAATTATGACACATCGTGCTTTACAAAAGTTCTCGACTTCTCTTTCTATTGGTCGGAGTCTTATTATAACGCTATGGTGCTACATAGTCTTGAACTTTATATTCCATAAATTATGTAATGGAAGAAGTAGAAAGGAGTGCAAAGACCTCCCACTTTTGCCCAGAAGAGGGACAGAACGGCCTAACAAAAAAAATGAGTAAAAGACGTTACAAAAGGCTTAAAGCTAAAATACAGTAATGGACCCTGTTAGGGCACAGCAACATAGTATTAACTTAAAATGTAGAGAATAAACAATTCTTATTAACGAGCGTTTGTTTAATGGCCTTATTGATTTAATTTTTAGCTAACTTGTTATCGCTTGTAAGCAAGTTTTATGCCAAAGACACTAAACTCATGAAGAAATTGGAAAAGAATTTGGATCGATGCATTGAATTAAGCGCAGACAATCAAGACGAGTGTAAGTTGGCATCAAAACTCAATGATTGCACTAACGATCTCATGGCTAGTAATAAGCACAAAATAAAGATTAATTTTTAATAAATCTGTGCCTTTATGACACCATGTTATTTAAAACATTTTGTTTTTATTTTAAATCCTGTAACTAACAGAAACCCATAAAATTTTATGGGGAGCAAGTAATTTTGTGGTTAAAAAAAAATGCATAAATAAATTACCATAATTATGAAACAGCGCGCTTAGTAATGGTAGCAAAGCCAATAAACGATGGAGCTGGCAGCATCGTTATAATCATAGATTATACATAAATTGTAGTATTGTAGTCGCCACGAGCCGTGAGTTAGTTAATGTTTCGGTTTTTGGGTTCCTTTCGGGGTTTTTCGGGGAGCCGATGCTGCACGAGATCGGCCCGACTGACGCTGACGGACCAATCGCGTGCAGCGTCTGTGGCCTAAAATACCCAGAAAGGAACTCGAAATCCCGAAAATTAACTTGCGTTTGTGCTCACGACTCGTGGCGACTAATATAGCTGCCCAAATATATTCAGTCATTAACGTTTATTTAAAGAGATGGCATAAATAAATATTCGTCAAAAATATCAAGTAACACAAAATGGCCGACGAATAGTACGCGTTAGACCCACTACATACGACTAAGAACCCCAAATTCAAAATTTCAAACTGGGATAAAATGGCGGACGTATCACGTTGTGACATGTATTTTTTTTACATTCTTACATTATGGGCATCTTCATAGGTATACATCGTTGTACTTTTTTTTTTTGGGGGGTGGGAAATCATCGAATAACTTCTCCCGCCCTGGGCGGGGCGGGAGGGAGTGTCAGATTTTTACTGACTAAAACCCACCCGTGTTCCTTCTTGTGCCCTTTGCGTTCCGGGGGCGCGGTATCTCTTGCGAACAACCCGCAGCCCCGGCAGGCATCGGCCCTCAGTGGCCCCTTCCCTATGCTGACATCTCTTTGAGGCGCGCGTGGAACACGAACGAGCCGTCGACATGGCCTGTCGTTATGCAAAGTAAGGACGGTGAGCTACCCATTGCTCACCGTCCACAGGCCCGTATCTACGGTGGCCGGGAGTCGTCTCGCGGCTCCCGACGTCCGGAGCGTCTACCGCGGCGGCTGGGACGCGAGAACCTCTGTCTCAGCCGTTCCGCCGCCTCCTTCTCAAGCATTACTGCCTCGCAGAAGGAGGCGACTGCATCCCATTCCCTCTCGCTCCGGACCATGGCTTGCACCAGGGCCGGGCGCGAGAGTTCACCGCCGCCGATGGCCGCCACGAGGACTCGGCGATGTTACGCCCAAGCGGGGCACACCGCCACACATCGTTGTACTGCAGATATTGTTGAAACCGTGTTGAATTTATGACAGACATATAAAGAGTTATATTTTTTATATATCTGTGGTTGAAATAGACTAATAGCGTCAGATTCCGCCATGTTTGACGGTTAAAAATCGATTATCTATGGTCTTATTATACTCTTTAGTTAGCTAGCAGTAGCGGTAGTTTGAGTATTTCGTGATTCTGTGCCTGTCTAGGGTTTTGCCTTTGGCTTCAAAAGCAAACCCAGAACCTTCCTGGGGTTTGAAATAATCGCTCAATAAGAACTGCTTTGTCATAAAGATGTTGTAAGTAAGTCAAAAACAGAGGGCTCTTAGTCGGTCGAAAATGTAACAAGTGAACCATTCGCCATCGCCATGAGTAGAAAGTTCAACATGTTGTAACTTGTACATTGTTCCTGTCTGGAGTCTACACAGTAGGAAGAATTAGAAGGTAGTTATGGTGTCGCACTTTTATTTTGAAAAAAACAAGCTATTAGTATTAGGTTGATAGTGTATCAACGACGTATCGTCGTAAATTTGGTCAATCAGTAATTATGTTGGTCTTGTTATTTCAGTTCTATTTTAGAGCGATCGAACAGGGCTTGGGATATCATGTTCAGTTTTTATTGATAAATTTGTTGCTTATTGTGATGGTCCGTGTTTGGAAAATCAGGCCTGAGGTTCACTTCGCTATTCCTAATATGTTTGAAGAGAGAGGATAGTTCTGTGTTCCAATTTATTTTATTTACTCGTTACCTATGGTACCTGAAAGCCTGGTATCAAAACCTAAGACTGAGGATGAAACCAAAGATTTTTACATGCCTATTATTTTTTATTATCTGTATACTCTAAAATTAAAATAAAAAATTAATATTGATTCGGAAAGAAGAATTCTTTGTGTTGGTTTGTATGGTTTCAGTTGTTTATTTTATTTATTTATTTATTTATTTATTTATAAATTTTACATGCCTATTATTTTTTATTATCTGTATACTCTAAAATTAAAATAAAAAATTAATATTGATTCGGAAAGAAGAATTCTTTGTGTTGGTTTGTATGGTTTCAGTTGTTGATGTTTCTTGCTCATTTGCAGCTAAATTGTTATATGGGGATAGTCTGATAAATTTTAATTGTCATAGTAAACTTAAGAGTGTTCTGTCTTGTTAGCCCATGGTTGGCTTAAATTGCTTAATTTTATAATCACTTAAAATATGTACATTTTATTTTTGTTATTTTGGCCCTAAAATCACTGGAAAAAGGCTAGGTAGATGATGATTTGTTAATTTCTATAATGTATGCTGTTGAAATAAATTATCTAAGAGTCATTATCAAGAGACTCATTATTTGGTTGACTTCGGTGGAAATTTTTTATTTTTATTTTGCCATTACTAACGTGAATTATCAATCTAGAGTTAATTTAAAACATATTAGTAGTAGAGGTAATTGAACAGACCGATTGGACATGAAGGGATTTAATTTAGCTTTTAATTGTGTCCACCGAAATCAATATTCTTATCACTGAAATCAAATATATCAAATAATTTATTTTCAAAAGACTGCTTTTTTATATTTCTTAACTGCCTAAGTACCACCAAGAACATATGATCTGTAAGAAATTACAGGTTAATTTTACAATAAAACATTTTAATTTATCATGTTATAGGAAACAAAAATCTACTTTGGATAGAAGCATACAATTATTAAATCAAATGTAAAAATAGAAGGTAGTTCTACGTTAGGGGTATGGTCTCTTAACCCTTAATAGGGCATGGGCAAACTGTGGGTGTTTGAAAAAAAAACGCAGTCAATTTGGCATTATGGGTGTATAGTGTTGTCGGATAGTAAATCATTTGCTCCCCAAGTGTTTTCAGTTTTTCAGGAAAATGTGTGGGAAAATAATTCCTCTTGCCCATTTAGATCAACACATGTAAGTGCTATGTGGGAAATTATTTCCCTACTTATGAGAAATATATTACATATACATCCAATAGTAGGGGCAAGAAACTAATATATTGTGATTATTTTTATTACAGGATAATTATTTTATGTAAATAAAACACAAATAAATGTAATAAAATAATGTTTATTTATTGGTGGAACATTTCAAAGCAAGGAGCAGCGCACAAAGAGACCTTACAAATTTTGCAAATGTATTTGCTGCGCTGTTCCTTTGCACGTGTACTGCACATCCTACACCTCCGAAATTTAGATAGCTCTGGCATGTGTGTTCCAACATCCGCTTTTCTTAGTTCCTCAGGTACTGCAGTGGCACCTCCTTTTTTGGTTTTGAATACTGGAGCAATTTTTTTTCGTGACGTAAAATTATTTATTAGGCCCCGGCCTAATCGCAGACGAAATTCTTTATGAGTATTTCGCCGTTCCGAATGAGTTGTCATATAAACAATGTATGCATTGATCACAGCTGCCTCCAGCAAAAACCAAAAAAGTCGATGCCAATTCTTTCGAGATTTGCGCCCAAGTGGGTATGAAGCTCTAAAGTGATCAAAATGATCAACTCCTCCCATAAACTCAGTGTACTTCTTGATTGAAAGAGGGCAAAACATTTTTTTTTTGGTACCATCTTTTTGTTTCCGCTCAATCATTTCCACAGCTCGAGGATTGAATGCAGTAGTTGCAACAAAAACATCTTTTGTATCTTTCCATTTGATAACAGTTATTGGTCCATCACACTGGTATATAAATTCTCCCGGTTTCAGGACTGTGTCCTTTCTCTCTTCACTGTTTAGATTTTTTCCTGTCAATAAATCTGGTAAACCCTTGCGGTTTATTCTTACGGTTCCAACACTATAAATATGTTTCTCAAATAAAATCTCTAATAATGGAAGGCTGGTAAAAAAATTGTCAAATGCTACCAATGTGTTGCTTGGCAAAGATTCACATAAATCTAATATTACTCTAGCGCCTAAGTTCTCTTCTGTTCCACTATCGACTTTCCCAGAATAAAATTGGAATTCATATAAGTACCCTGTTTTTGAATCAGCCCTTGCCCAACATTTATATCCTCTCTTTATAGGTTTCTTGGGCATATATTGTTTCATGTGGCTGCGCCCCTTGAATCTTATCATACTCTCATCTATTGAATTGAATGCAGAAACTTGTACATTATCTTTGAATGTTTTGTTCAGTATTTCAATAGCAGGTTTAATTTTTCCTAATTTATCATAATCAGGAGAGTTTCTTGGTGCCTCTGTTGTAATGTTTGATATGTGTAGATTTTGAGATATTTTTTTAAACCTTTTTGATGGCATCACTTTACAAATGACTGGGTTTCTGAAAAACTCATCCGTTGATCAATATGTATTTATATCGGCTAACGGATTTATACTCATAAGTATAATCAAACCAAAGTATGCTTTCATTTCTTGTTTTGTGACATCTGTCCAAGCTTTAGAATGTGTGTAATTTGCATACAAATTTGTGTTTTGAACAATAATATCAATTAGTTCTTCTGGAAAATAATCAATGAAATATTCAAGTGGTTGAGTTCTGTTAGTGTACCTCTTTTTTACTTGCATTTCTCTGTCAAAACTAGGCCAAGTACCATTTTCATGTATAAAGGACCAATTCCTTGATTTATCGTGTCCCTTCGTCCAGCATACTCACCATGGAATCCTGATATTTCATGAATGTCAAAAAACTGTTCTGAAATAGTGCTAAATAGTGCCCAAAGGAAAAAAATAGTGCTCTTGTACTTGCGAAGTTATAGCCATAGTTCGATGAGTATGCTGGACGAAGGTTTCGCCCAGCATACTCACCTCCGTCCGGAGAATCTGTATACGCTTCAAACATAATTCATACTTCAAAAAATAGTTCCCAAATAGTGCCAAACGGTGCCCAAAAAGAAAAAACAGTGCTCGAATAACTTCGGAGTTATAGGCTTCGTTCAGTGAGTATGCTGGGCGTAGGTTCTACGCCCAGCATACTCACCTCAGTGCGCGAATATCGAACGAGCTATAGGTACAATTTACGTCTCAAAAAATTGTGCTTGAAATAGTGCCCAATATCAGTCCAATTTTTGCTTGACTTTTGACTTAGAAAACCATTAAATTTTAATGTAAACTTCTACATACTAACGTAAAATGGGGTACAGTCGTCGACACATGTTTTTGGACAAAAATATTAAACTTTCTAATTGTAGACTTCATGTTATTGGAAATAATTATGGTATTTTCTCACATGTCAAAAACTTTCGATTAAATGCATTATTATATATTTTATAAATAATAATAAATGAATGAAACTTTAAGCGTAAATGAAGTCTATTACTTCATTGCATTGTGTGTTTGTCTGAATAAAAACAGTCATTTGCAGCCAATAAAATTAATATCTTGAAAAATTGTAAAAAGGAAATTATACAGTTTCTTTTTGTATATATGTTGCAGGCAAAACTTATAACCAGTCAAAACTAGTACTGTGACATAGTTATACAAATTTTTAAAACTCTTTCCAATAGTTTCATCAATGAAAGGTTTAGCAATAAAAAACATTTTTAATTACTTACGTTATTTATTACTATTTAAAGGGCCAAAGTAATCAGAATTCTAGTTAACTAGTTCACAGCTTTTGTTAACATTCATAATATAATCAATGTAAATAGAAAAAATTGTAGTTTTAATATTGTATATAATATACATATAAAAAAATGTTTAGCCAAATATTGGTAAAACTTTCTAAAATATAACACGTAGGTACTTGTACTTTGTTTTACTGCTACAACGTTTTAATCACAATAAAATTATCTTACAAATAAGTATAAATTGAGCAATCACAGTTTATAATCACGTTTTTTTTATTAATATTAAATACCCTATAGTAATTACAAATTAACAATCACAGTTTATAATCACATTTCTGTAAGTTATTAATAAAATAACTTTTACAAGAACAAAAAAAAAACAAACAAACAATAACAAAATAGGAACTAACAAGTTAGGACCGATCTTCATCTTACATTCGCGTATAAATAATGCAGTGTGGTACAGTATATTGGGAATTACTACAAACTTTTTTACTAAGGTCATCATAGCAGTTCCAAGTTCTCTTTAGCAATCGATAGCACTTTGACTTGTAATGCCCCATGCGTCCTGATTCACCATTTGTAAAATCTATTACCGACAGAATTTTAAAGGTGTCACCGTTTATTATGATCTCTTTAGGAATTTCATCAATTTCTATTTCAATTGAAGTATTAATTTCAATAAATACGAAGTCTAGTACTTCATATTTGTATGCGTTTTTACCGTTACATAATTGGTATTTACATTTCCTTTCAGTATCATTTACTAATAGAGCTTCATTAAGGGCTCCAATACCTTGAGTCGTCAATATGTTTACATTTATTGGAATCCAACTACATTTTGTGCCAGAACCTTTATTGATTTCACAGTTCTGGTTTGTACAATTTAAGTATCTATTAGCACTATAAAAACCAGAACTTTGTATGTTATCTATTATAAAAGTTACATTACACTCACAATTTTTGCAACTACTAAAATCGGATTCCACAGTATCATATATTTTAGCCAATACCTTAGAACGAGTAGTGTAAATATCTTTTGGTTTTCTAGCCTTCTTAGTGATTTTCTTTAGATTGTCATACGTGATCAAACTTCTGGTCAGTTGTGAAAGATCGTTTTTTTTATCATTGATATATTTTCTAATATTAGGTCTATCTAAATATGCAATTGAAAAACTTTGGACCACGGAATCAAAAGCACACGTATTAATAAACGTGAATCTGTATGTTCCTGAAGTAGAAACACTGCCGTTTTGTAAAATATGTAATTTTGTACGACGATTGATTCGTTTTTTATTTTTCTTCTGTTTAGACACCAGTCCCCGCCAGTCTTCAATATAATTTGGTTCGCTCCTAAAAATTGAGTTTTCATAAAATGATTCATCATTGACGAGAGTATTTATTTGCGGTGTGTTATGGTCACTTATTTCATTTTTTTCATCGACAATATTTTCAGTTCCTTCTTGAACATCAATCAAGTCACTTTTGGCTAAGCGTATGGAACCGGTTATCAAAGGCTCGTGTTTAATAATAAACTCATCTACGCGGTACTTATTTGAATTTGTTTTAAAAAATAACTTTTTTACGTCTTTCATATAACTTTCTACATTTGAACTGGTTGGAGTACAATAATTACTGTTAAAATAAGTCATCATTATATTTCCCCATAGTGGAAGTTTTTTAAGAATCCTAATCAAAGTGTCCTTTATTTCCGGCAAGTAATAAATATTTTCGATTTCAGTTTCTTGATCACACAATTGTTTAATTAAATCTTCTTTCTCCTCAAGATCTTTATACATTTTCAGAAGCGGGTTTTCTTCTTTATCTAATCCCTCCCATAAAGAATGTTTAATTGGAACGTGATTTTCCGAATCTACATTTTGTATTTCACATTCCTGCAAATTAGTTTTGATCCGGTTTTTTAATTCTAAAATCGCCGTTTCACACCGTGTTAAATTTCCATTTCTACTGCCGCGGTGTTTATTATGTGCTATAATATAAACATTTTCTATAATTTTCTTTACCTCTCTGTATGAAACACATTTTTTAATCAGAATCATACAATCAACAAAAAATTTTGTTACTCTAGTGTCTATATTTTTGAAAATACTTTGATTGTACAATGTTTTTATGAAATGCGAAGTATCAAGGCGAACATAACAGGTTGGAATTTTTTTGGTTCTATTTTCTAAAATATGAAAACATGTATTTAAGTAGTCAGAGGTGGATTTATAACCACAAAATACTTTTACCACCGCACCTACTAAAGCTGCGGAATCATCAGTTACTACTTCATTTGGAGGTTTTCCATTAGCCAACCAAGATTGTAACCAGCTAGCAATAGTATCTAAAGAGTGACTTTCTGATATACACTGTGAAATTGGCACGCTACTTTTAACGGTTGTATCTGTCATCATAACATACAAAAATATAGGACTTTGCGACTCTTGAGATAGTTGTGTGTGTTCATTGACGACAGGCCGAAGATTTTTATTAAATATAGAACCTGTTGCGTCTATAGAAACTCTAATATAATTAAACTCTTTTTGGCATTTTTTATAATAATTCTTTTGATCGTCCGTCCAGTAAAATGTATAAAATGGAAAAGCAGAAACATATCTAACACATTTATCAAAAGGTGGTGAAACACACATACAAGTAAGTGACAATATTGGGTTGGGATGGAAAACATCAACTTTTTTATTTTCATGTTTAATTCGATGTAGTGTTTGTAATTTTGGCAATACTGGAGGTTCCTTGTCATTTTTCTTCATTAAAGTTGAGGCTAATTTATATCTTATAGAAGCTGCTGCTTCGTGTTGTAATTTTTCACCTAATTCCCTTATTTGGTAATACCGTAATCGGTTTTTTTTACTGGTGTTATGAGAGTACTTTTTATTTTCATTAATTATGCAACATTCTAGTTTAATTAAATTTTCCGTTTCTAAGTTAGTTGTTATAATTATTTTTGCGTGACATTGATTACAATATCCTGTGCATTTGATTTCGTAATTGTCTTTCACAATATTATTTTTAAAACACCAAGTGCATAAAGATCTTATTTCTTTCCATAGATGCATTTGAATTACATTAGTCCATTGGTTTGGTTTTAATTTACGTCTGACATTATACAGACTACCAGGGGCGATTTTGCTATTTCGGTGATAAAAATACCTTTGAGGCTTAATACTATCCCAAGTTATTGTATCCATATAAAATGTATACGTACTGGTGTTCTCCGAAACACTATTAATGCTTTCGTTTGATGACGATGTAGACTTTTGATTTATCAAATTAGAATCATTATTACGAATTATTTCTTTTTTATCAACACCAAAAAAGTATTCGTAATTTCGTTTTATGCTTAATATGATTGATTTAATACTCATTTTGTAATTTAACCGTGTTTGAATTTGTTTATAAATTGAGTCATTTGCGGAAGGACTATTTTAAAAAAAGTCATCTTTGAATTCTGAAATTACTAATTTTTGCGTTTCTAATGAAACATATGAAATAACAACTAACTAACTAACATATAAATCAACATCAATAACATTATGAACACTTGTGTACTTATACTACCTATATTACCTGAAAATACCAACTATAGATGTAAAAAACATAACGGGCCCCACCGCTCACGCAGTACGAGTCAGAAAAAGTTGTCTTCTAACGTGGTAAACATTGTGTCTTCAAGATAATCTGAAAATAACACGTATTTAAATAATTTAATATAGGTATGACAGGCTCCAGCCTTCCTCTAAAGGTACTTAAGCACTTACGTGTTTTCCATTATTTTAGCGTGATTTCTATTATAAATAGCGAAGGGGCAAAACACGAGGCTGAAGACGATTTCCCGAAGTCACAACTCCCATAGAAAATGTGATGAATAGGTTGACGACACTTAAAAGTTTAAGTGCATTCGCCGGATGACAATCGGTAATAGTCTTCACTTCACGTCATATTATCTAAAAAATACATCTGTGTTAATTCTATAGTTACGTTTATACTTACTACCGACGCTCGCGCTGACTGATTCTACCTATTTCGATATTGAAATGTAACTAACGTGAACTTAAGACGAGAACAGATCCTGACGGGTAACGAGGACAAGCTTGTAATAAAAAAATTGAAGAAAAGTAAATTATATCCTAGCAAATAAGACAGTGTTTCATTTCCAGTAGAATTGGAGGATAAAACCAGGCCTCCGCAGAAGTAGGTATATAAATAGGTATTTGAGATCCAATTAGATAAACAAACAAGTTACATTACGTTATTATGTGTGTACCTACCTACATCAAACCTTTAAAAAAGTAACTAAGTAGGTACCCATTTTTAAAACTTCTTAAGCATGTCCTTAATTTTAAGTGTACAGTGTCATATTCAACGAAAAAATGAACGTGTTTTTGTAAAAAACAACTCGCTTGCTACCTAGTTTTACAGTGCAATTAATGAATGAGTGTAAAATCAATTTAGTTAAATGCCACTATTATAAATTGAAATATACTTACTGATTTGGGTGCAGCTCCTATATTGATTACGTACTAGATACACAATTTTATATAGGTAAATAATGACATCACCAACACATTGTTTGGTTTTGCAACCCACTATGTAGTCAAACTCAAAAGCCGGCGTTATTATAATGATGTGCGACGAAGTAAACAAACAAAGAAACTGAGAAGCGCTTGTTCGTTTCGATTGCTTTGTGACACAAAATGGACCCTTATCACCTTCAAAATACAGATCAGTCTTGTCTAATAATCATGTGCGTCAGGATTGCTCCGCCAAGTTATCAAATCAGAAAATGGTTTCAGCCAAAAATTTGTCGATATTTGTCAAAATCGAAAGAAACAAACCCCGTATTTGTCAAAGCAGAAATAAAGAAGTTATAAGCGTTTTAAGTTGGCCGCGCAATCCTGACGTCAAGGACTGCGCGGCCACGGAGATCTCAGCAACTACTTGGGATAGAGAAATAATTCCTTTTGTCAACTCAAGTCTGTATTTGTCAAGATTTGTCGAAAAATGAATCAAAGCTCTATATCAATATTATAATTAAATATTCGCCTTGAAAGTCATGGCCGCGCAGTCCTTGATTTGCTATTTTGTTTTTAGTATTTTTTTTATTAAAATTGAAGACTTCATATAGTATAGGAGTTAAAAGGAGAAAGGTCTTAATTTGTCGAAACTGACAAAAGCTTTGAAATACGACTAAAGTGTAATTAAACAGACGAAATCAATTTAAAACACAAAACTCGTGGCCGCGCAGTCCTGACGTTACTTTAAACCATGATATCTCAATAACTATAGTAGCTAGGATTTTGCTGTAGACGTCCATATAATCCTCATATTAACCCCATTAAAATGACATATCCTTTTACCCTCAACACTGTTTGGGACGCGAGTAATCTCAAGAATTATGTTACCCCATACAATGTTCTAGTAGAGTGACCATAATTTCGATTTGTTTTTAATCTTTGTCAAACTGGCTATGACAGCACAGTTCAAGGGCATTCTGTTCTGTTAGTCAAAAACTTAAATAAAATACTAAATAAGACGAAATAAAAAACTTGTTTAATATTTGAATATTTTTATTCATTGCACAAATATAAAGATTTCAAAAATCAACAAAATCATTATTCTTCAACTTTAAATGTTTTTCATCGGCTCTTACACCTCTACTAAAACATAAGTTAAAAAATGGATATATACAGAATCGTTTGTACTCTCTTCTAATTTACTCTTGTTATCGTCGTAACAAAGCATTCCGCTATTTCTTATAATATGACACTTATAATGCCCTATTGTTCCAAGTATTGGAGGAACATATTCTACGGCACCTAATAATTTATAAATGTTTTGTTTAATTATTATACTTTTAGGTACATACATACATACATAAACTCACGCCTTTTTCCCATGGGGGTAGGCAGAAACCACAGAACGCCACCTGCTACGATCCTTACATACTTCTTTCGCCTCGACCACGTTCATACATCTGTTCATACAAGCACGCCGGTTACGAGTACTGCGCACACGTCCTTTCTGAAGAACCCCACCAATAAGGTCAGGGTAGGTCTTTCTAGGGCGTCCTCTCCCGGCGTTGCCACTCACATCTGCCATATAAATCCCTTTCGTTAGTCGCCTTTCACTCATCCTCTCAACATGACCGAACCATCTAAGCATACTCTTTTCTATTTTTGTTACTACATCCTCTTTTAATCCGCAACGTTCTCGTATCGTTTCATTCCTCACTCTATCGTTCAAAGTTACACCACACATACTTCGCAAGGAACGCATCTCCACAGCATTTATCCTACTTTCTTGCCTCGTTTGCCACACCCAACATTCACTTCCATACATAAGTGTAGGCACCAACACACCATTGTGCACAGTCAGTCGAGCCTCTTTGGACATCGACTGATTGGTCACAACCGCATGTATAGCACCATTCACTTTATTTCCCGCATTTACTCTCCTTTCCACATCAGCATCAATCTTTCCATCTCTTGTAAACATACTGCCCAAGTATACAAACTCGTTCGTTTGCTCCACACTCACATCATTTATTTTCACATCACACACCGATACATCCTCTTCTCTTTCAAAAACCATTACTTTCGTCTTGCTTACATTTATGTTCATCCCTTTTCTTTTAAACGCTGCATTCATTAATGTTACCATGTCTTGCAACTGCTCCGCCGACGATGCAAGAAGAACTTGGTCATCTGCGTATAAGAGGCATTTGACAGGCAACTCATTCATTCTTAATCCACTCTCACTTTCTCTCAAATCCATCAAACAACTATCCATATATAGGTTGAACAGCCAAGGAGACGCTACACAGCCCTGTCTTACACCTCTTGAGATATAAAACCAGTCAGTGTATGCCCCATTTATCCTAACACAAGCACTGGAATCTTTATATAAAGACTTCAGTGCTCGTATCAAGCGCCCGTCCACACCATACATGGATAGAGTTGACCATAACTCTTCCCTCCACACACTGTCATAGGCCTTCTCCAAGTCTACGAAAGCACAGTAGACTTTCGTGTGCTTTGCCAGATGTTTTTCGGCTATGCACCTTAAGGAGAAGATCTGATCCATACAGCCCATTCCCTCTCTAAATCCAGCTTGTACATCCCAGATTTTCTCATCAGTCACTCCTATCACCCTATTAATTAAAACTTTCGCATACAGTTTGCCGACAGCGCTTAAAAGACTAATGCCGCGGTAGTTTTTACACTCCTGCTGAGAGCCTTTTCCTTTATATAGTGGAACAATAACAGCCTTGCACCAGTCATCCGGCACACGACCATACCTCCAACACATATTAAAGATTAGGTACAACAGGCTTGCTACCACCCCGTCACCGTTTCTTAGCATTTCGACAGACACTCTATCATAGCCTGCAGCTTTGCCAACTTTCATACCTCTCAATGCTCTTACAATCTCATCCATCTTTATTACATTCTCTTCATCTACATCTGAGGTTGGGTCTTCAGAACTAGCCTCCGCCCAGTTGCCCACTCCTTGCATGCTATCCTGATCACTAAACAAACTTTCAAAATATCCCTTATGAAGAAAAGATACACCGAAATGAAAGCGAAAGTGAAAGAGATGGTAAAAAAGAAGAAGGATGAGAAGGAAGAAAAGTATAACAGGAAGTTCGCTGATAACTTCAGAGCCAATGTTAAGCTGTTCTGGAAACAGGTAAGATTGGCTCGAGGGGTGACAGGAAAATCAAGTATGAACGTTGTAAGAGCAGAAGATGGATGCCTATTAAGTGAAGAATGTAAGGTTTTGGAACGCTGGAAGGGACTTTTAGGTACCTCATGTAAAAACACCATTTGCGTGCCATTTAAATCGAATGTAACAATTTTTGACAAGGTATAATGAAATAGAACTACTTCATTGCATTTTCTGCATTGCTTGTTTTCCCAATCATGAATAATAATAGAATCTTCCAAGTTACTGATGGTGAAAATATTAATTATATCTAAATTTAACGGTATAAACACATGTTTTCTTCTTGATGGGGTAGAATTTATGCATGCACTATTTGAACAGTTACTTACAGAAGAAGCACTAAAAATAATATCATTTAAGACGTGCTCATAAATAAATGCAGCGTTACATTCACAATCATAATGATTGTTTTTGAAATGTATCGAAGCAATTCTTATTCTTAATTTGTTTGCTTCTTCACTGTTATTATCAGAGTTACAGAGGATTTGTAAAAACGCTGTTATATCCCTATTTCTGCAATTATTGTCAAATAAATCGCGTATGCATGAATACTCTTTAAATCCGTGGGCCAATAAAAAAAATACGGAATCAAATGCACAAGTGTTTGTTAATTTAATATTTTTTTCAGATATATCTTGTACAGTAAAATTACTATTTTTTAAAAACATTATATTTACAGGTTTATTTGCAGAATCATCTTTAGGAACACCTTCGCCTCTCCAGTTTTCAACATACGTAGGAATTACTGAGAATACCGAATCATTTAAAAACGTTTTGGTTACACTAGGTTTTTCTTTTTTGCAGCATTTGTTTTCAAATGGTAACATTTTTCGCTTCCTAGTCTTACCTCGTTTTCTTTTAATGTTTTTCTCCTTTTTGTCTACAATGTCGGCGAAATTATTTAAACAATTTAAAGCAATTTTTATTTCACCTAATAAATAATCATAATGCATATTTAAATATTCATCAATGTTATATTTCTTCGACCTTGTTGTGAATAACAAATTTTTCATAGTTTTAAAATAGCTCTCTATAGCTGAAGATGTTGGTACTTTGTTTTGTGATTTATATAATGGGCACATAATATTACTCCAGAGGGGTAACTTTAGGAGTAACCGTTTGAGCGTTGTTATTAAATGAGGCATGTAGAAAGAGTTTTGTGATTCTGACGAACTTTTTGTTTTATCTAGGCTTTTTTCCCTCTCAACAATTTCATCAAACCATGAGAGCAAACCGTCATCATCGTCGAGGATTATGTTTTCGTGAATATTTTCCTTCTCATCGGTGTCTTCATTAGGTTCCGTATATGTAGTATTACCTAAGGTGCAACTTATTTTCTGAATATAAACAGAAACAGGGTTTTCTGGGTTATCGTATTCGGTTAGACATAGTCTTACAACATCAGTAATGAGAGTTTTAATTTGCTGAAACGATTCACATTCTTTCATATACAAAATGCAACGAACGTATAACATTTTAACATTTATATCCCTATTTTCAAAGCAACGTAAATTATAAATTGTTTTGATAAAATGACTTGTATCTAGCCTAATAAATACTTCAGGTAATGCATAATTGCGGCCACTTAAGACTAAAACAGATCGTTTAACATAATCTTTTATACTGCTAAACGTAGTAAATGCTGAAACATTAGCTGCAATTAATGCTGATGAGTCATCGGTAATAATTTCATGTGGCGGGCTCCTTACTTGAATTAACCATTTTTTTAACCACGCTGCAATTGAATCTTTATTGTGAGAATCGGTAACCATTTGAAAAATTGGAGTAGATTTAATTGAATCCGAAGCAATCATGCCAATATATACAAATAGTCGTTTTGTTAGTGTAGTTCCATCGGGAAGCTTTATAGCCTGAAAAAAAGATCCAGTTGCATCTACAGTAATGGTCACTTTAGAAAAACTATTACAATAGTTAGTATAGTACTCTATTTGCTGATCAGACCAATAATATAAATGAAAACACGGTATCAATGTCACTTCACGGATAAAGTTCTGTACCTCTTGAGTCATCATGAGTATACTTAAAATTGGGTGAGCATGAAGTCTCTTGCTTTGTCGTTTCTCATACTTGATCTGGCGGAGAGCTGCTAAACTTGGCAGCACTGGTGGGCAAACTTGATTTGGGTCTTTAATTAATTTGGCCGCAAGTTCTTTTTGTACGACTACGGCAGGCTTATACTGTAGAATTTTTGCTAATTTACCTCTTTTGTATGGAGTTAATTTTGATTTTTTTTTAGGATTGTGTGGTACATTCTCTTCCTTACAAGTAAGTATATCGCATGTAAATCTTACAGTTTTTTCAGAAATTGCTTCAAAATCTAAGCCCTACAAATATAATCAAGAGATGAGCTTTTTGAAGCCAATTATTAAGCCAGGTGAAACATATGACAATAATCCAAATACAAGAGATGAAGCCCAAAGAGAAAATGCAGATCAACAAGAAAATCAGAAAGAGAAACACTTAGAATCATCATCAAAAAAGAAAAGAATGGATAGTGGCAGCGTATTGGATGATAAAATGATGAAACTTGTTGATCATCAATTAAACACAATTGGAAGTGATGACCGTAACATGAATTTTTTTAAGGGGGTTCTGCCATCCCTTCGGCATTTTGATGATGATCAAATACTGGAATTCCAATCTGGGGTCATTAACCTAATACAGAGTATTAAAACTGGACGAAACTATTCGAATTGGCATCAAAATTATTACAATTCACATCATCACAACTATAATAGTGGTGGTTATTATACTAAGCCTCAAGAATCACCGGGAGGAACGTCTAATAATAATAATACTCGGCCTCTTCCTGAAAGTTCATCGATAGTAAATGCAGAAGTGTCTGCAGAAACGCCCACCCCTCTACAACCTGGAACATCGCTGATCCATCGCGATGATCCAAGTGCATCACCGGCACTATCTACAGCTCTAAGTCAATTAAGTGATTATCTGGATCTATCAAATTTCTAAAAACATGTTCTAAATTATTATAAATATAACCAATAAATAAGAATAATAAATAATATAATTAGTTTTTCTTGCCTTATAGTTATCGCCAACTTTTCTTCAGGGCTAATGGCCTTTCTCATACATGTATCCTGTTTTCTCAAATCCGTATCCAACCTTTGGAGAAGGAAGTCAAAGGTATCTTTAGACATTCTAAAATAAGTGTAAAATTTGGTATCATCTTCTCGTAACGAGCTCATCAAAGTATAAAAATCCCCAACACTTTGTCTTTGCCTTAAAATTGGATGCACCCAGTGTATTCTTCTTGTTTTTCTTTTTTTAGATCGACGATAATACCAGTACAAAATTAAAGTATTCACGTCCATTGTCTTTGGTAGTTTACTCTCAACTGAACACAATCACGAAACAACATGTGAACATCAATTCGGATATTTTGACGAATCGTGAAAAAACACGATTCCGTATTCAATGTGAACATCTATCCGTCAAGGCGAATCGTGTTTTATACCGAATCGTCAAAGACGTATCCCGTGTGAATGCGCCCTTAAATGATATTTTTTTTTAGTGCTTCTACTGTAAGTAATTGTTAAAATAGTGTATATCTATTTATAACGTTATTTTAGATATAATTAACATTTCCACGAGCAGTAACTTGCAAGATTCTATTAATATAATTCTGTACATTTTGTTTATAATGTATAAGAATATCTAAATATTAAAAAAGTTTTTTATCAGTTAACAATAGAAACCAGAACAGAAATGCGCTTAGACTGTATTGTCTTGAACTTATGGTCTTGAAATTATGGTCACTCTACTAGAACATTGTATGGGGTAACATAATTCTTGAGATTACTCGCGTCCCAAACAGTGTTGAGGGTAAAAGGATATGTCATTTTAATGGGGTTAATATGAGGATTATATGGACGTCTACAGCAAAATCCTAGCTACTATAGTTATTGAGATATCATGGTTTAAAGTAACGTCAGGACTGCGCGGCCACGAGTTTTGTGTTTTAAATTGATTTCGTCTGTTTAATTACACTTTAGTCGTATTTTAAAGCTTTTGTCAGTTTCGACAAATTAAGACCTTTCTCCTTTTAACTCCTATACTATATGAAGTCTTCAATTTTAATAAAAAAAATACTAAAAACAAAATAGCAAATCAAGGACTGCGCGGCCATGACTTTCAAGGCGAATATTTAATTATAATATTGATATAGAGCTTTGATTCATTTTTCGACAAATCTTGACAAATACAGACTTGAGTTGACAAAAGGAATTATTTCTCTATCCCAAGTAGTTGCTGAGATCTCCGTGGCCGCGCAGTCCTTGACGTCAGGATTGCGCGGCCAACTTAAAACGCTTATAACTTCTTTATTTCTGCTTTGACAAATACGGGGTTTGTTTCTTTCGATTTTGACAAATATCGACAAATTTTTGGCTGAAACCATTTTCTGATTTGATAACTTGGCGGAGCAATCCTGACGCACATTAATAATCGTAAGATGTTAGGGCAGCGCCATCTAGTATTTAAACATAAACATATTCATTTGCGTCGCGGGCGCCGCGCGTCGCTTTGTGACACAAAATGGACCCTTATCACCTTCAAAATACAGATCAGTCTTGTCTAATAATCGTAAGATGTTAGGGCAGCGCCATCTAGTATTTAAACATAAACATATTCATTTGCGTCGCGGGCGCCGCGCGTCGTAAGCCCCATACCTATTGACCGTACGTGCATCCATTACTGCCACACTATATTGAACTTTATCACATGAGGAATACAGGTCAATTCCGTAAACGTTGTGGTACCGTCCTTGATCCGGAAAATGATTATTTTGAATAATTTTGTCAGTTGTAATGTAAGCATTAATAACAGCAACTTTATTTTTCATGCATGATTTACTTCATTTGATATCTTAATCCTTCAAGCGCCGTGATCTAGACAAAATATATAAAATCATTGTTCCTAGCTACCGGGGTCCCATGCGACGCGCGAAGGCTTAATCATATTATTATAAAGTATTATTAAAATAATGTGTAATTAATAATATTGCGATTCTAAAGTAAATACTCCCTTACATAGACAATTAATAATTTACACAAGACAAAAATTGTTAGAAAGAAAGTTAATAATATTGTATTCGACTGTACTCAATGTAATGTATGTAGAAGTTTACAATCAAATTTAATGGTTTTCTAGGTCAAAAGTCAAGCAAAAATTGGACTGATATTGGGCACTATTTCAAGCACAATTTTTTGAGACGTAAATTGTACCTATAGCTCGTTCGATATTCGCGCACTGAGGTGAGTATGCTGGGCGTAGAACCTACGCCCAGCATACTCACTGAACGAATCCTATAACTCCGAAGTTATTCGAGCACTGTTTTTTCTTTTTGGGCACCGTTTGGCACTATTTGGGAACTATTTTTTGAAGTATGAATTATGTTTGAAGCGTATACAGATTCTCCGGACGGAGGTGAGTATGCTGGGCGAAACCTTCGTCCAGCATACTCATCGAACTATGGCTATAACTTCGCAAGTACAAGAGCACTATTTTTTTCCTTTGGGCACTATTTAGCACTATTTCAGAACAGTTTTTTGACATTCATGAAATATCAGGATTCCATGGTGAGTATGCTGGACGAAGGGACACGATTTATCTTGCAATGGTCTAAATGTATCTCGAGAGAAAGACAATGTAGTTTGTGCATTATTTTGTTCATCAGACACAGTCACTTCAGGTAGTGGAAGAGAAGTTGATGTTGAAGCAGCAACAGAAATTTCAGGGATTGAACATATAGCTTCCTCATGGACTTCAGCCATAGTGACATCTTGTGAAGTAGTAGTATCTTGAATAAGTGATAAATCTGGCTCACCCTCCAATAAACTGTGCAATGCTTCTGTAGAAAGATTTTGTACTTCATCCAAACGCTGATCAAAATCGATATTGTAGGAGTCAGAGACAAAATAACCAACTGCTTCATCATCAAATTCCTCATCCTCTGACGAACATAACAGCGCGGACAGTTGGGCTTCAATATCTGAATCGCGAAGATGTTTCTGAAAGAAAAAAACACTACCATCAGTCTGATTGTGAAACATAAACATTCCTTGCAGGAAAACCTTTCCCACAATATAATAAATATTGTTTACCTAAACGGGCAACAAGCTAATATTTCCCACATAGTTTTGAGTGCTAAATTTCAGTCACTCATTGTTTTTCATAATAATGAACTACATAAACAAGTAACGTGACCCTTTATCTAATAAAATAAATCAATAGTCAACACTTACCGGATTTTTTTTCGGCATTATCACAATTTTTATCCGAAATCACACGAAAATCTGTTATCCGTTTGAAAAAATATTGAAAGTAAAACTTTGACAGCACCTTTTTTTTACTTCGTTCGTTTTGGAAACGTGTCTTTTGGCTCATGTTGTAGGTTACCTCATAAATAAGAAAATGACAGTGACATTTTGTGGGAACAGTGACACATTTGACCGTTTACGACAACAAAATGATGTGGGAATAATGTTCATCTGGCCCTATTAAGGGTTAAACTAACAATATAGGAATTAAAAAAAATCTGAAGTCTTAGTTGAGATCTAGCTTAATCACAGACAATTTCCTAATTGATACAAAATCACTCCAAAAATCACTTAAAAACCAGTCTTTTCAACAACCAATCAACAACAACAACAATAATAATAGGAATAATTGAGGACCTTGCAGCTAAAGGGAGGCAAGTCCAAATTTCAAAACTGTTGGGTATTTGAAAAAATGGTTTTTAAAAATTGATTGATGTACTTATGTCTTATCGTTATATCGCATTATATAATATGAACCTATATACACATTTTATTCAAGATTTTAAGGCAATTGAAGAAGTAATAGAATTACTACGATTTTTTAAAGTTTGGATTTGCCTCCGTTTTGCACCAAGATTGAAGAAAAATACTACCCTATTTTGTATTAAGGATAATGAAACAAGTAAACACGGATTTATTTTTATTTCAAGAATTAGTAATCAGTCCACAAAGAATTAAACAATCAAAAGAAATACAAAAACGAATGAGTGCTGAACAAAAAAAAAAATTAAAGGTTAACTTCAGCTTGATCATCGTCGTCTTCGCTAGAAATATCATCTGTTGGTCCAACAGCTTCACTTTTAAGGGCCCTGTAGAAATATAGTTTATTTGGTGGAACATGGTTCTTTACCTACTGCATAACATCGTTGTATTTAGCCTTTTTCAACGGCAATGCATGATCATACAGCGGTTTCTGAGGCAGAACTGATAGTTGGGCTTGAGCATTTCTCATTATAGAAAAATAATCAAATACTGGCGTTCCCGTTGTAACACTGACTGCAATAGTTTCAATGTGGTCTTTACTATATTCAAAAATACGATATTGAGATATTTTGAATCGAATCTTCTCTGTATTTGTTATTACTTTTTTGAAATGACTCTCATAATGTTCGCTGAAGTTAAGTATCATATTTTGACTTGCATTTACAACTTTAAAATTTTTAGATGCTTGCGTAATACAATCAGACAGAAGTATACAGAAGAGAAGTATTGCGTATACAGAAGTCGTAAATATGTAATCTTTCCTTCTATTAAACTTTTCTATTACGCCAAAACACCGATCACACGGTAAGAAGCTGTGTCCTGGTTCTGGAAATCGATGACCAACTTCTCAAAAGATGAACACCGCATAAGCGTATATACAGGGTGTCCCGTAAATAATGGATCAAACGTTTTGGGTAGGTAGCTTACCTGACTTCCAACAACTAATTTGAACGATTAAAAAAAAACCGTTACGGTAACCAAGATATTATTTTTTTCCCAATTTTATCATTTTCTCTACTAAAATTCGGTATTTTTATGCTGTCGCTGCAAATTATGTCATTTTTAAGTGAAATTTTTGTACAACATTCCTGAATAGCTTACTAATATTATAAGATTTTTATTTTATTTCTTAAAGTTTTACTTGCCTTAGAAAAAAATCTTGAATTGAAAAGTTATTTTTCCATGATTTAAAGACCTGAATTGAAAAAAATCTCCTGTAAAAAAATTGTATGACACCGATAATCACCATTATTTTAAAAATTTGTACATTTAATAAGGTTTGCAAATTGATATAAAACTTACGTCTAGTCCTAGTCGTTAGAAAGTTATTGCTGTAAACCTAAGAGAGGTGCTAAATCATCAAAATAAAAAATAAAACAAAAACTGTGCATAATTAAACTTTTATCTTTCAAAATAATGTTTAGTGTAGTTATTATCAGAGGCAATGTTCATTGAATTAATTAGGCATATCAGCGTATGAAAGTAATTAAAAGAAGAAAAAAAAAACAATTAGTTCAAATAAATCGTTTATTTTGTTTTTAGTTACAGTAATTGTTCAAATTGTCTTCCCCCTCTAAGAATGCAAAGTCTGCATCTCCTAATAAAGGACGCTCTTATCCGACGGGCAAAATGGCTTTGGTTTATTTCTGATACAGCAGATTGGATGCGCTGACGTAACTCTTCTTCGGTCGTTATTTGTTGTTTGTAGACCTTGTCTTTTAAACATCCCCAGTAAAAAAAATCTAGGGGATTTAAATCCGGAGATCGCGGAGGCCACAAAATTGGTCCTAATCGACCGATCCATCTTTCCGGATAAGTTTCGTCAAGATGCGCCCTTACTGCCGTCGCATAGTGAGCGGGGCACCCATCATTTTGCAACCACATTGCTTGCCGTACATCTTCTGGAATGTTTTCCAACAACGTTGGCAACTCATTCCTTAAAAAATGGAGATAGTATTGGGCATTTAAAGTTGCTGGTAGTTCAAAGGGCCCTATTATTTGCCCATTAATTATTCCCGCCCATAAATTTATTTTAAACTGATTTTGGCTCCTGTCCTCTCGCATCAAATATGGGTTCACTAGCTGCCAACTATGCAAATTGTGTAAATTTAAATATCCGTCACGGCGGCAAGAAGACTCGTCACTCCATAAAATTTTGTTAAAAAATTGGGGGTCCGCCCGAATCATTCTAAGCATCCTTTGGCAAAATTCTACTCTGAGCTGATAATCCCGTGCCGTCAGCGTTTGAACACGTTGCACGTGATATGGATGAAACCGATACCTCTGTAGCACTCGATGCACCGTCGATTTTGGAGTACCGATGCGTCGCGCTAAGACACGAATTGAGATCGTCGGGTCTTCCTCGATTTCTCGAAGAATTATTTCATCATTGACTTGTCGTCGCGGCGGTCGTCCTTCACTGGCACCACCAACTCCGGTGCCAAGAATTCTTCCCTCAAGAAACGCGTTATGTACTCTAATGAATACGCGATAGTCGGGATATCGAACCAGGTTCGGGTATCTTTCACGGTATAATCTTGCGGCCGCCCTGGCATTACCTCTTGCTTCTCCGTAAATAAAATGCATTTCGGCGTACTGCCGTGGCGTGTACTCGTAACGAGGCATTGCGCTGAATAAGGTTGCAGCAGCGCTATTGCACACACGTAAGTACGTACAACCACACACAAACGATGTTTTCGAAGTCCGTAGGATCGCCGAGTCGTCTGTCCAATACACTAACAATTCCAAATCGGTAGGCAAAGCAAAGTCCAAATACACAGCACAAGTCCAATTTCACAGAAAACACTGAGGCACTTATCGGGAGCGAAAGTTGTCTGACGTACGTATCAACTCGAAGAGCGATTAGTCACAACTAATTTACCTAAAACTGCGCAACGACATCCAAAAAACAAAAGGGCGTAATCTATCCCTTTCACACTGAGTGAGATGCAACTCCGCCGCAGGTAGCGGTCCCTAATTCCGAACTGAGCCATGACGTCATAGGCTCAGAGTCACGCTGGGCCCTTATCTCTTTGCTTAGGTTAAAAGTATTCGAGGAAAAACATTACAAAAAGAAAAAAATAAATTGTATTATTTTAATTTATTTTCTGTCATCATCACATTCATAGTAATTATTTTGGAACGACTAGTACTAGACGTAAGTTTTATACCAATTTGCAAACCTTATTAAATATACAAGTTTTTAAAATAATGGTGATTATCGGTGTCATACAATTTTTTTACAGGAGATTTTTTTCAATTCAGGTCTTTAAATCGTGGAAAAAATAACTTTTCAATTCAAGATTTTTTTCTAAGGCAAGTAAAACCTTAAGAAATTAAAAAAAAATCTTACAACATTAATAAGCTATTCAGGAATGTTCTACAAAAATTTCACCTAAAAATGACATAATTTGCAGCGACAGCATAAAAAATACCGAATTTTAGTAGAGAAAATGGTAAAATTGGGAAAAAAATATAATCTTGGTTACCGTAACGGTTTTTTTAAAATCGTTCAAATTAGTTGTTGGAAGTCAGGTAAGCTACCTACCCAAAACGTTTGATCCATTATTTACGGGACACCCTGTAGATACTGAACTAAAGTAGAGTTCTTATTTTGTGCTGCTGCGTTATCAGAAAATAAATACATTATTTTAACTGTGCTTGGTAAAATGTCATTTATGTAGTGATTTATAAAAGATATGACTTCGTTTGGTGATTTTCGGCCTATGGTTTCGTCATATAAATAAAAGTGAGCAATCCCTGTTTTTGCTGAATGAATACAAAAATTATATGCTCAAAGTTGACGTTTATAAATTGCTTCACCTGCTGGAATTTTAGGTAATGGCATATTCTGCTGATAATCAAATGTTAATACTTCGCATTCTTTATTATTAAGAGCAAGTTGACTCTTCTCTTTTAAATCAACAAAAAAAGTGTCGGCCTTAGCTTGATGAAGACTCTTCTCTATCTGTATTTGTTGGGTTTCATCGCTATCCAAGGTCTTATCTTTTAGTTTGTTAATCAGCATGTCGCACTTCTTGCAAGTATCTGAACGAGGTGACCCAAAACTGTATTTAAAATTTTGTTTAAAGTATCTGTAGTAAAAATCAAATGATACTATAGGCTTAGCAGATGCTTCAAGACCAAGTTCATGCTTTTTCAAATATAACTCGTACATCCTTTTAATGTTCAACTCTGGAGACAGATAATAACGTGAGCTTTTATTTCTACTGTAGTGTGACTCGCGACGTGGGAAACTTCTAATATGAGAGTCAACTTTAGAAACCCATTCACTTGGAATACGATTTGGTCTATTTTGATGTTTTCCACGATTAGACTGAGCTGGTGTAGTTACAGTAGGATCCCGATACTCTTTAGCAACATTGTCTACACGCTTTTTGGATATTCCATGGATAGATGCAAAGCCATTTCTGCAAACTTGTATATTTCTATTTCCTAATTTAATATAATATTTGTGTGAACAACTCCGTTTCTTCCCCGTACCAGTTTTGGATCTTTCCCTTTCAACATTCTCAGTTTTAATTAAACCGCCTAAGTATACGTTTTGCACATAGGTTTCTTCCAATTTATTAAAATTTTCCAATATTAATTTCCTATCTTCTTCATTAATTTGAACAAAACACTTATACTTCTTACAACAACAATCCGGTCCAGTTTTTCTTTCGCCTATTTCACGGCCTTTATAGTTTAAATAGAACTTTCCAGTAGCAATAGACTTCTTTATTACATTCCGTTTCGGTTCCGATTCGCGGATTTTCTTTTCTTCGGCGCTATGCCACTCGTCGATGGGCATGGATTATCTGTATTAAATTCATCCAAAATATTCATACCTTTATCGTTCGCCTCATTAGTTTGGTTTTGAAATGTCAACAAACCAACATCGCTTCGGCTTATTCCACTTTTCCCCGTTGGATGATCCCCATTGATGGGGATTAGTGAACTTTTTGTTCACTATTCCCCGTTGACCCAAAATTTTTATTTAATGGGGATAAGTGAACTAAAAAGTTCAATAATCCCCATTAGGTAGGTACGTTAAAAAAATAAAATATATGAATCATGTTACATTTATTAATTAAAAATATAACTTTCTTATACCTAATAAAATCACAGATTGTACAATTATTAATTTAAAATAAAAAATATAACTTTCTTATACCTATTAAAATCACAGATTGTACAATTATTAATTTAAAATAAAAAATATAACATTCTTATACCTAATAAAATCACAGATTGTACAATTATTAATTTAAAATAAAAAATATAACTTTCTTATACCTAGTAAAATCACAGATTGTACAATTATTAATTTAAAATAAAAAATATAACTTTCTTATACCTAATAAAGTCACAGATTGTTACAATCATTAATTTAAAATTGTAGCATGAAAATATAACTTTCTTATACCTAGTAAAATCACAGATTGTACAATTATTAATTTAAAATAAAAAATATAACTTTCTTATACCTAATAAAGTCACAGATTGTTACAATCATTAATTTAAAATTGTAGCATGAAAATATTTCTTTCTTATACCTTGTAAAATCAAAGATTACACTCACTTAAGTTTTTCTAAACAGTGCCCAATCGTAATTTCATTATTAATGAGTTCCATTTGGACCTCCTGTATATAATTATCGCGATTGATGCTTTTTTTTTGTTTTTTCCGCTATACCTTTATTTTCAGAAACCCCCAATGCAAGAACTTCGTAATACGATGCATCTTCAGCCAACGCTGTGAGGAGCTTCATAATGTTGGGTTTCTTTATTTTCACACGCTTTTTTATTTTATTATTCCATGCTTCGACTAAATTCGTAGTGCGATGAGTCTGTCCAAATACACACCACGTTTTAATAAAATCATCTTGTAGCCATTGTCTGAGCATGTAATTTCTAAACTCCTTGCTATTATCGTCACATCCACGGCAAACTTACGAATCTGCTGAAAATGCATTTTACAGGGGAGCGTTTTGAAAACAAACATCAATGATAACTTTTTTTTAGTAACAGGTATATAGGTACCGTGGTACATTTGGTTTTCAAAATAGTACTTTTTTAAGATATTATCAAAGGATTGTCAATATTTTACAAGGATCAGAAATAAATACACATTCGTAAGTTTACATCATCATACATAAAAGTTAATAGATATTTATTCGTACCCCGGCAAACTTACGAAAATGGCACTTTCGTTACTAACATAATAAAAAATCCAATTGAGACTTCGGTGAATTTACGAAAGTGGTACTTTCGTAAGTTTGCCAGAGGTAGAATACTATATAATAATTAAAAGTAAGTTAGGTGAGTAAATAAAGTAAGGTAAGTTATATGAGTAAATAAAGTAAGGTAAGTTAGGTTAGTAAGGTAAGCAAAGTAAGGTTAGTAAGGTAAGTAAAGTAAGGTTAGTACACTAATGGTAGGTAAGGTAAGAAAAAATATTCAAGGTAAAGTAGTAAAAAACTGTAAATTTCAGCTGTTATAATAATTGGAATTGCGAATAACAACTAGTGAATTCATTAATATTTTGTTATTTATAAAAGAACATTTAAGTTGTAAACAAAAAAAAACACTGTTATATTAATAAGATTACAGGTCCTCTGCCTCATCAGCATCAGGTTGTGGCAAACGATCTTCAGTTGTTTCCGAGTCTGGAAGATTTTGATAAAAAGAATGATAATATTTCGGTATTTGGTTATCAACACATCGCCTCTTTACAAGAACAACGTGATATTTTATAAACCACAACTTTACAGGAGAGCAATTTTAAACATTTAAGCGTTGATAAATTCTAAAATATTGACAATTTTACTGTCGGAAAACAATTAAATTGTTGCGGTAATTAAAGTGCTTTCAGAAAATATGCAAAAAAAAAAACTCAGTTCAATATGAAACAAGTTAAAAACTGATTTAAAAAAACACAGACACACATGTCACGTTTTTTTTTTAATGAAAATATGACAAAAAATGCTTGTAACATATTGATGTATCACATTGAAGGTGTTAAATTTAGGTGTAACGCTGTGTGATAAGTTGAATAAAACACACTATCAAAATAAAAATCTTGTATTAAAAAAAAATCAAATTTACGAAAACAATGGCTTACTTACACCATAAAATTAGTTTAAGGCACAATAATCAACAAGAGATCAATCAATCACATAGTACTTAGTATTAGCTTTAATTAAAATTATAAGGTAACTAAAAAATTACTTTCATACAAATAAAAAATCAAAAAGATAACTGTACTTAAAGTTATCTAATGGTAATTAACGTCTTCTAAGTTCTAACACAATTATGGCACCCAGTTTTATAGTACTTAGAAATTCAAAATAGGAACATTGCTATCACCCTTCATAAACATAGAATCACAAATTCTCTTAATACTAATAAAAACACTATCATTTTGAATGTAGCAATTAAATATTTCTAAAAAATACAATTCAAAAAATCTTTGTACTTAATCAGTCTTATTACAACGTTTCGTAAAATGATGTACGTTTGCCCAGCACGGCCCCTCAGAATTTGCATTTATGGTGTACACCATTGCAATGTACTCGCCTCTAGCAGTATATGTACCGATTTCTTTTTCAATGTACCTCTATACTTTTGAAGAAATATGCAAAAAAAGGTGGCCGTGCCAGCCAAACGCTTTCAGCATGGCCCCCCATATAACTTGAATAATACATACCGTATTAACAAATGTCTATAACTCAAGAAATGTACTCTATTAATACGTTATATGTGCCGCAACAGTTATTGTGAATTCATAATAACAAATAATATATAGATGTGGATAAGGGGCCGTGCTGGAAAAAATCATTTTAAGAAATATCTAAAAAAGACAAAACATACTTAGCCAAAAACTATTAAAAAATAATTGAAGTTTAGCAAGTAACATATGTACCGCATTGATTTCTCATACAACTTGTTATATTGTGAAAAATAAATCTAGTTTAGTTCATTCAGCACGGCCCTCTATAGTTGCCTATATCTTTTTAAATAAGCCGTGTATGTTTACAAAATTCGACTTCCTGAATAATATATAGGAGTACATTCCTTTCAACTAAATTGCAATTCTGCTGTATCAATACTTTAGAAGATAAATTCAATCTAAAATATACATACATTAAAACTGATGGGGTGACCATGATTCTACATGAAAATAGGATAAAAAATACTGCTTAAATTGAGTAAATCTTTATTAAAATAAACAAATCAACAATATGGTAAACTATATAAACGATAACTAGGTACTTATACATAATAGGTCGATAATCGTACAAGTGTCAAGTTAGTGTCGCTAAGACTACATAGCTCAAAGTCTTAAAAATCATACATTACAATAAAATCACAGATTCATTACATTTCACAAATTAGTTCGTTTACATGGAATAACAACCTATGTCTCAATAACACTACAGAGCTTAAAAATCTTAAAAAATCACAGATACGCGTTCAATAAATCATATTGATTGAACCTTACATTACACTAATATTAATTTGCATGAATCGCTTTAATTATTTGGTATAATCACAGGCAATTAATTAAATCCACGTAATCACAGATGTTTTTCAACGACTATAACAATTAGAATATTGTTCGTTTATGTTACTAATATTATGTTACCTATGGAATAATCATAGAAAAACTAGTACATAAATTAACTTATTAAAAGTAATCACAGATGACATTACAACAGTATTGACTTCTTATTAAACAGTTCACAGTTTCATATGCATATTTTTAGCAACTAGTCTTTACCAGATTCTTAAATAGTGTAAAATTAACTTTAAATTATTACAAAATACATGTATTTAAAAACCATGGCTCAAAAACATATTCTGGTTTCACTGTAATTACCAGAGCCGTCACTCATAGGATCATATTCAGCAAACCCTGAGCTCCGCTCCGACGTGAAAGCGGAATATTCGTAAAAGTTATTATTTTTAGTTGTATTAAATATCACATATCACTCACTAAAACGTAAGTAAGAGTGTGTAAAAATATCGACTCCACTGTACTGTTGTTAATTTTCAAGGCCAAATCATCATAACATAGCCACAGATCATGGCTAAGCGTATGGCACTTATAATGGCCCAGAGTTCCCTCTGAATTCCCTACATATTCAATGGCACCAACGACACCATAAATTTGATTATGAATATTAATAGTGACCGGGATATTACACAAAACTATTGCATCTGTTCCATTTAAATCAAAGGTTATAATCCTTTGTAATTTATAATTTGAAATGACAGTTCCACCGCAATTATTTTTACAAATTTGAGAAGTAGTTTCGATAGCAAGTGATTCTTCTAATGCCAAAATACCAAACGTGTTAATTATGTTAATATTCAAAGCTATAAAAGGTCTTATGATTTCTACATAATATTGACATTCTTCTTTTGTGCAAACTTTTATAAACTGAGCACTGTAAAATAAATTGGTAAACATTTGCTCATACAAATTAGCGACATTGCATTCACAATCTGTTATTATCTTTACATGCGCTGGCCGGTCAAAATATTCATGACAAACGTAATTTCTCATTTCATACACAGTACCTTTGTCAACATTTTCATTTAAGATGAGATTTATATAGTCTCGAAGTTTATTATCTTTTGACTCAATTTCCATTTTGAAATTAGAAAACGACTGAAAGCCAAATGCAATCAAAAACATTATTGCATCAAAACCGCATGTGTTAACGACTGTTGAATTTTTAATCATGTTACCATTTTTTATAAATTTTATACCGGTATGTGGCTTTACATTAACGGCCTTGTCTGCTTGACCTCCCCAATTTTCTACAAATGTTGGTTGATCGCTAAATATTAAGTCTTGAACAAATTGTCGTTTCGGTTTTTGTTGTTTTTTACTTATGGGTTTTGTCGTCCTGCGATTTGTTTTTTTTACAGTGTTAGGTTCTATATGAAATTTACTCGCTGCAATATTTAACTCTCCTTTTAAATAATTAATATGTCTTTGCAGGAAAACGTCAATTCTATGTTTTGTTATTTTAGATTTCAGCAGCAAGTGTTTTAAAGTTTTAAAATGATCCTCTGATGCACTCGACGAAGGATTTTTATTATCTGATTTATATAATGGCATCATGACATTCGACCACAGGGGCAATTTTCGCAGTAGTCGTTTTATTGTCGTTAATAAGGGCGGATAATAAAAATCATTTAGAGGGCCAGTTACACAAACTTCTTCTTTATGATGTGTAACAGTTTCCTCAAACCACTTCGCGAAATTCAGCTCATTAAACGTTGTATCAACATGAACGTCATCATGTAAACAGTAACGGTCATCACTTGATAAAGAGTCATCTTCAGTTATATTATCATGTATTTCCTTAATATTTACATTTTGAAGTACACTTCTCAGGTAATATTGGGCTTCAGTACAATGCTTGGAATGATATTTAGACAGGATTATAGCTAGCAGTTTATCGATGATGTTTTTGATGACATTAATATTTCCTCCTTTTTAATGTAAAGAATACACTGAACAAATAAGTAATTCACTTTTTTTGGTGCGTTTTCTAAAGAAATTTTACGAATAGATTTAATAAAATGGCTCGTATCAATTCTCATATATAAATTAGGTACAATGAAGTTGCCTTCTAATGCTTTAAAAGAAGCCTCTAAATAATCCTTGGTTGAGTTAAATTTTGTAAAACAATTAATTACAGCCGCAATCAAAGCCGATGAGTCGTCAGTTATAACTTCTGCGGGCGAAGTGATATTCTTTGCCCATTTAGATAACCAATCCGGAATAGTTTCTTTGGTATGGGAATTGCTAACCATTTGGGCGACGGGTACAGATTTCAAGCTATTATTAGCAGTTAACATTACTACGTATAAAAATAATTTCTTGGTTAGGTTGTTAGTTTTATAAATAGAACCAGTAGCATCTAGGGAAATAGTTATTCTGTCAACTACTTTAGAATAGTGTCTATAATAATTGAGTTGTTCTTCTAACCAATAGTGTACATGAAATGTTGGTTTTATAAGTATTTCTTGAATTATATCAGAGAACTCGACGCTCTCAGCTAAAATTATCAAAGACATTAATTCATTTTTGTGATACCAATGTTGACTATTAGATTCATAACGGATTATCCTGAGTGCTCCAAGAGATGGCAATGTAGGTGGTTCTGTATCTCCGAATGTCATTGTGCGACGTGCCAGATCTTTATGAACAACGGCTGCTGGCTTTTCTTTTAAATTATCTGATAATTTTCGTCTCAAGTACGGAGTACAACGAACTTTCTTTCGTGGGTCATGCTTAAAGTTATTATCTAAGTTGATAATTTCACAAAGAAATTCGACGACCTTGTCTGTCTTCTCGGTGTCATGAATACGCACTTTTGCGTTGCACTGAGTACATTTTCCGTGGAAGGTAATTCCATTGCTATTAATGTTATAATTTTTAAAAGATATTGTACATGGCAATTTAAAATGTTTCCAAAGCTTTTGCCTCAAAAGGCAGGACCATTTATACTTAGGAATGGTTTTGTATGTTTCATATCTCAGGTATGGCTTCTTTTTATCGTTTCGTCGAAAAGTGCTGCGTATTGGCTGTATTTTTTTCCACTCGTGAATATCCACAGGAAATTTAAAAATAACTCTATTTCTATCTTCGTTTTTACTATGTTCGGATGATTCAGGCAAAGGTGTCGATTTCTTAGACGAATTCAAAGGTGTCGTTCCAACACTAATGTTTCCTAGTTTGTCATCAATTTTTGTTGGCTCCGGTGTGAGGTCATTAGTGCCCAGAAAATTTCTTTTATAACTTAGGTACAATGCTTTCGGAGACATAGCATAATTAAGCTCTTCAGCTAGTTTCTGGTACACATTTCTATCATATTTCGGTCCTTTGAGCTGATGTCGATTTTTCATAAATAGTTGTTTCTGTACATCTAATGCTACATCACTTTTCTTGCCCATCCTCACCATTAATTGTATCAATCTGAAGAAAAAAAAATCTGTACAAATATTTATAGTGAATTACGTAACTTCTTTTTAGATTTATATATAATTTTGCTACCTATTTATTTACTAAATATATTAATAAATAACGGTTAATATAAAGTGATAATTATTTTTGATACCCTAATTATTCAACATTTTTTATAATTACTGCTCAGTATGATTACACCAATTCTTAAGTGAAAAATGCTGAATGAATGAACGATGCTGTCAACGGGCCGCTTTAAGTTTAAAATAGCGTCCGAAAATTGTATATCTCAACTTTTGCGTGTCACATTTACCTACTCTATATATGTATAGTGGGTAAAGTAGGTATATTTCCATTATATTGAAGAGTTCCTTAAAATTTTAAAAGATGGTAGGTAAATTTCTATGGACTCTGGGCGTAAAATCAACAGAAATGTAACTCCTAATAATTGTAAAGGCTTAATACTACTAGATACACAAGTATTTTCTTTTATATAACTACGAAGCACTCTTGGGTTTTGCTTGTAAATGAACAGAACACAATTAAACAAAAACTATGATTAATTATGTAAGGTAACATAATAATCGTAGGCTCATTACACAGTTTGCTATCATATATTATGGTTAGCAAAATAAATTTAATGTAAGAAATAATTAATAATAGAACTACTCATTAGACATGGATATGCACTGCGGTTGATATCACAAAGTACATATTCACTGAGCAGTGTATACATTCACTCGCATTGCCCGAGATATTGAGATATGTACTATACACCGCATTGACTATGGCATCGCATTCATTCGTATCACACGGGCAATGAGTGAGAGAAAGAGTGCATGTAATATGTATGGCTCGCCAACTCTGACGTGAAACGCATTACCCGCGACAGCTAATACAAATTATAATGAGAGTGAATGAGACCGAAGCATAGCTTAGCCACAACAAGTTAAAATGAACCCTATTCCATTGCGTTACAGTTTATATCTCAAGAAGTGATGTTCTGCATAGTGTATACACATGTCTGTAAGTGACATGGGTATGCCCTATGTACTATTAATCGCAGTATATATTATATACTGCGGTTGCTATTATCAACCGCAGTGCATAGTGTATAAATCGTATTTATCGACCGCCCTCATGGCCGGTTGATATGTACTAAAGTGCATATCAAAAGTTGATGTACTTTGGAACCGGTGCATATCATATGGCATTGACTTTCGATGCACTGTTATGCGCATGTCTACTACTCATGCAAAGATTTGTAAAAAAAGAAAATTTGCAAAGATTTGTGTCGTAAGCAGGTGCTTCATACATTTTGGTATTTTTAAATAACATTAAATAAATCTAGCATACTGATTTAATGTGCTTTGCATTATCTTATGTGCATACAACGTGTAACTTTAATATTTACGCAATCTTCTTTAGGGTCAAGTTCAATTCCTACATGCACTTACCTAGATATACTTACATCAAATCTATTTTTTAAATACAAATAAATTATATTATAACTTAAAACTTACTTACCCGTTTATTTTAACAATCCATTTTCGTCCTTGAAATAG
Source organism: Caradrina kadenii (assembly GCA_947462355.1). Classification (NCBI taxonomy): domain Eukaryota; kingdom Metazoa; phylum Arthropoda; class Insecta; order Lepidoptera; family Noctuidae; genus Caradrina; species Caradrina kadenii. The sequence goes on along the minus strand of OX381691.1, from coordinate 2,526,327 downwards.
AATTCACTGCACAAACACACGACCCATGAATATTCATATTATTTGAGCAGTATTTATATTTACTACTGTCTGTTATGCGCGTAGAGATGTGACTGTCAATAAACACTCAAGCGCAACATGAAGTAACCGCGACACCAGCGCCACATTAAAAATTACGGTAGCGTCAGTGAACTAATAGCGATCGCACACGACAAAATTAACTGATAATATATTATTATACTTAATGATTATTTTTTAAGATGTAATGAATAAACACATAATTATTTAAATAAATTACCCAATAGCGGACAAATTTTAAACTTTGAGAAACATTGAATATTTTGTTTTTTTTAGCATTTCTCATTCTGAATAACATTTATTTAAACATATTATAAGTTGTGTTTTTTCTAGGGGAAGGTTATAAGCACGCTTTATATATTTTTTATTTCTACCACGCGAGCCGAACCGTAAGTTAAAGCTAGTCCACTTAGAAATTCGTTTATTTAATATATTATCCCACTAGATAGGCTTTGAGGAAAAGAAAACGATTAATTACTTGACGCCAAGAATCAGTTATTTTTATTTTTAATGTTTTTGATGGGTACCTATACCTACCCTGTGTCATTCTCACAATTAAGACGAATATAACGACATCTCTCAAGTTGAAATTAATAAAGCCGTTTAGACTACAAAGCGTGCCAAAGAAATGAAGGTTGCTACATATCTACATTCATTCACTCGAAAAACCTTACCGTCCTTCTGGTACAGTCGGGTAAAAAGAATGTTTATTTCAATGTAGTCACATAATTTAATTAATATAAGTACATAAATATAGAACATTTATGTACCTACCTACCAAATATATGAAATCATGGTCACCCCATCAGTTTTAATGTATGTATATTTTAGATTGAATTTATCTTCTAAAGTATTGATACAGCAGAATTGCAATTTAGTTGAAAGGAATGTACTCCTATATATTATTCAGGAAGTCGAATTTTGTAAACATACACGGCTTATTTAAAAAGATATAGGCAACTATAGAGGGCCGTGCTGAATGAACTAAACTAGATTTATTTTTCACAATATAACAAGTTGTATGAGAAATCAATGCGGTACATATGTTACTTGCTAAACTTCAATTATTTTTTAATAGTTTTTGGCTAAGTATGTTTTGTCTTTTTTAGATATTTCTTAAAATGATTTTTTCCAGCACGGCCCCTTATCCACATCTATATATTATTTGTTATTATGAATTCACAATAACTGTTGCGGCACATATAACGGGTCCGTGGCTTAGGCCCCCAGTGGTCGACGCACCTGTGGCCGACGCCCCCGATACGATTAATTTAATTCAAAGTAATTTTTGATCAAATGTACTGTCAGGCACAAAAATTGTTTTACAAAATTATTAAATGTACTTATATTGATTGTAAATATATGCATAACATTAAATCGTCATTATATTTATAACATAAAAATGCTTTTATATTAGAGGTATGTTTTGAAAAATTAAAGTCTTAGTTATTTTTCATTATTAATTTATATATCTCGACAAGAAATCTAGTATTTTTTTAATATAAATCACAGTTTTCATCACCTATAATCAAGAGAATCATTTAACTTAATTATAATAATCAGTCTCAAATGTAATAAAATAAGATAGTCATTTTAAATAATCAGTCTTAAAAATTACTGCAGAGCAACTAAGTTTTTACATAGTGAAATGTTCTTTTATCTGTAAAAATAATAAATAAACATATTCAACTGTGAAACAAATGAGAATAATTTTACCTTATTATATCAGTCAGTTTCAATAGCAATAACACAACAAAATAATCAGTCTTAAAAAACAAACGTACCTACTCGTAGAGTAACAAATTTTTTACATGACATGAAATTTTGCTAGCATAGAAATAATCAACTGTAAAAACTTAAACAAATATAAAAATTAAAATTTCAAAATTTAAAACTTAAAAATAGTATACAAGCAAAATCATCTCTTTTCATTATGTAAGTTAAATTATTACTTTTTAGGACGAACTGCCACATATGGGCGGATTTGTTCTAAAAACGTGATTGTGCTAATTTTTTTGTTTTCATACTGTTCAGTTAAATTGGCAATCATTTTTTCATTCTTTCTTGTGTTGTTCTTTCTTCTGCTCACAGGAATGTTTTTGTTTTTCAGTCTGAAAGAAAAAACTAGGTAAATATCTTAATAAATTTCTCTTAAACTATTTTTTTTTTGTAATATTTTAAATTGTTTTATATATAAGTAAAATAAATAATATTACCTCGCTTGTGCCGTGCCGTAGGTAGAAATATCAATCCTAACCATTTCTAAAAACGACAATAAAGACGGGTTCGTTCCTAGGTGTTTTTTTAAACGGTGATTCCAGGCCTCTACTAAATTAGTGGTTCTATGTTTTTCCTTATAACAACACCACTTTGCGATCATATCCGCAGGCTCAAGCCATTGTTCAACAAAATAATCATTGAACTTAGTTACTTGGCCGTCTGGAATACTGAAAAGAAAATAATCGATCGAATGATTGTGCAAAAGTAAAAATATAAGGAATAGACAAGCTTTAATAAAGTGTAAAAAATACATAACTACCTGTTCTCCATTATGGCAAGCCAGCCGTCTTCAATTTCTTCTTTTGGCAGATACGCAAGGCAGATGCACAGTTTTACGTACTGTGTGGTCTCCTCATATTCTAATAATTTGAGAGATTTTGCCCGCCTATATACAGCATTTTGGAAATGTACAAAACACCCATGAATTTCAGCAGTCGGAAATTCGTTATTTATTGCGACTATTGCTGACATTTCAAAATCCAATGTGAATTTTAACGGTTTGAAATCTGGCAAAGCTTCTTTGATTTTTTTGAACATCATTTCATATGTCTCTTTTTCTTTATTAACCAGCAGCGCGTAAAATATGGGCACAATGTTGGTTTCATCTGAATTATTCCCAATATCTCCGTGGATAGTATAAATCTGTTTAAAGGGACAGGGGCAGCAATCAAATGTACCGTCACAGAAGAAGTGGTGCACATTTTTAATTTCATCCGAAGCTATGTCTGATGCAAATACGATGATCCTGTTGCCGTCCTCATTATAATCAAATAACAAATGTTTTTGAAAAATTTCAGGTATAGTAACTTGAGCTGGATCCTTGAATCGTATTTTTTTTACCTTCAGGGCTGTATATCGGCTTCTGTAAATCGCTTTTTTAATATTGTTGTAGATTGGAATTTCATTACTGTACTTTTCCCTCTGTAATTTTGCAATTTTCGTTTCATACATTTTTTGAATGGAGCCAAAATTAGTTGTGACTTCTCTCTTTAAGTCATTTGTAAGAATTTTGATGTCGTTTTTTAATAAATTCGGCTGACACTCAGGCTTATGTCCTTTTATCATTTGAACGTTGTCACTTTCATTTATCAATTTAACTGCACCACCACACTGGCCATGTCTTTTATTCACACACACCCACACACTAGAGTTTTGATTTTTTCTATGAATATTATACGCAAATCCAGCGTGAGTTAGGTTGTGGGCGGAGGCGAAAGGCTTTTTAAAAAGACAAGTGTTCAGCTTGAAGAGCGGATTAAGACTGACTTTATTTACTATAAAATCTTATAAGCTAAATACATATAACAAAGGGCTATTATACTCTTAATGCTTCCTGATATCGCAGTACCAGGAAGTGTCCACGTTATGTTATCTAATTACCTAATTATACTGAAGGCTACTGTGTAGTAGCCTTGTTACACCTATATAACTCCTCCCCCCTTAAGATGAAGGCGTGCCGAAGGCTGCGACTGAAGCTGAAGTGTTTCAGCTTCCGGAAGTTGCATGACTGAGGTGTGCGCCGACCTGGGTATCCACCAGAATTTGTAGACCGCTACTCCAGCTCCTGTTGCTAGTATTATGATGTATAGGAGTATTGATGGCCAGCTAGGTGTACTTGGAATGATTATTGGATTCATTATTGATGACTTGACCTCTTCCGACTGCTGTAAGGCTTTCTTCAGGTTATCTAGTTCTATGTTTTCTAGTTTTATTTTGATAGGTAGAACTTTCGGCGTTTGGTGTGCGCGTGGTAATGGTATTGATTCCTTTATGTTTATGTATCTTTGATGCGTAGTTAGTGTTCTATCCATCACTTGTACTCTGCAATTGTTGTCCGTTGTTATCAGGAAAACTCCTTTGCTGCGTTGATATTGTACATCGTTGCCGCAAGTTGTTTTGATGACTTCTTCTTGCTTCATGATGACTATCCAGCTGTTGTCCTTAATTTGCTGAATGATGTTGTTTTCATAGGCTGCAGTTGCATATGTGCAGTTGTGTGGTTCCTGATGCTGGATGAGTTGAGCTATGCAATCATTGGAGTGTAATAGGGTGTTCCATTCTAGATGCTTGCAGATTACTTCATCTTCTATTATCTTCGTGCATGGCTCGTGAGGATAGGCGAATTCGTTATTTCCCAAGATAAGTAAAGGGTTTTTAGGTATAAGGATTGTGTTATTATTGTTTGGGATGGAATATAGGTGTAGGAGATTGTAAGGTTGTTCTGCAACTATTGGTATATCCAGTATAAAGTTAATTGTTTCATTAGTACTGTATGCTTTAACTGTTATCGTTTTTTCCCATAGTTGAATGTTATTTAGGTTTGGGGCGAACGCTAAGTTTCCACTAACTTCATTCTGAATGTTATTTAATTCTTGAATTAGGTATGAGGGATCTATTATACTAGGGTGCATTTTTCCAAGGTGTGAAAATGTTAATGCATTTTCTAAAGTGTCTAACCTATCGTAAAGCTGTTGAAGCGAAGATTCAATATTATTAAATATGCTAGTTGTTTGATAATTAGTTTCAAATTCCGTTTCCTGAGTTGCGTATCTATCTATTGCTTTGTAAATTTCTATTTGGTTCTTTTTAATGTTCCTTAAGTTGTTTTCGTAATCTTTCATGAATTCTTCCATGATACTAATCGTCTTTTTCTGATTGGCTCTGTTATTGTTTAGTGATAATTGAATTGCTCTGATTTCGTTGTCGAATTTTGTAGCGTCGTTCTGGTCTAGGTTACCTGTGATGGCTTTTACTACAGTGCCTAAGCCATCTATAAGGCCACGTCTATATCTATAACTTAATCTGAAACCTATGGTTTCTAATCCTAGATAAAGCAACTTACTTTCTATTGTATCTATACGATAGTCTATTTGCTTGGTTATTGTTGTTACGTCTGCAGAACTATTCTGTTTTAATTTCATCGTGTAATAGTTTCTGCAAATATCTACAAAAATTTCCCTTAATTTTGTTGTATTATATATTACTGCTAGGTGGTATGTGTCTACTTGGTATTGTGCCTTAGCTTCTGTCAATACTAGAATTTCATTGTGGTTATCTATTGGCTGTATGACTGCTGTGGCAGCGGCGAGCTGGAGCACTGCGACGCAGGCGATGGCGTTCCTGAAACATTTTCAGGACGCCTTAGTAAGCGGAAGTGAACTCTGATTGTTTTGGCGTTCACATGTTTGCCTACTATTTCTGCTATTTGCTCTGGGTGTATTCGCACTATGGTGTAAGGCCCTAGATATTTTGGCTCTATTTTATTACTCCTAGCTGTCTTAGCTACTTGTTTGTAGACGGTATCTCCTACTTTAAATTGTGCAGTTTCCTTAGTTTTATTGAATTTTTCTATAACCTGCTGTTTTTCGTTTGTCAATTTGTTGTTTATTAATCGCTGAGCACTTTCCATGATCTGTTTGTGTTTGATCACGTATTCCTGATAGAATTCTTTAGGACAGTGTAATTCCAGAGGGTTTCTACTATCTGTGTGTCCGTAGAGTAATTCGAAGGGTGTGAAGCCTGTTGAGGAATGTATGGTATTGTTGTAAGCTATTACAGCGTATTTCATTAGATTAATGGAATCGTCCTTGTCTGTTATCCTTTGGATTCTAATAATCTCAGCTAACGTAGAATGTAATCTTTCTATTGGGGAATTTGAATTAGGATTGTATGGTGTAGTAAAATGTATGTGTATGTTATGCATAGCGCATATTTCTGTAATTACTTCATTATCAAATTTTGAGTCCGAGTCTGTTGTTATTTTCTTAGGGATTCCAACTACTGAAAATAAGCTAAGTAATGCTTCAGCAATGTGTATGCTTGTTGAAGCGGTGAGTGGTATTGCTTGTGCGTATTTTGTGAAGTTATCTATTATAGTCAGGAAAGTTATACCTCCGCTGCTATAAAGATCCATGAACATGTGTTCCATTGGTCTATGCGGTGTGTCTGTTAGTGATAGTGGTAGTTTTAAAGGATTACGTTCGTATTTACTTTTAAGACAGCTATCACATTTATTAATAAATTTCTGTATTGAAGTTAGCATATTAGGCCAATGATAGTTTCTGTGTATGTGTTTGTAAGTTTCTTGGATACCTCTGTGTATGGTTTTTCCTTCATGATATTTCCTTATTAGATCAGTTTGTTCGGAAATATTTTCTATCAGAGTTACTCTATTCATGCATCTAATTAATTTTGGTCCCCGATTGCTGAATATTGATTTGTAAACTTCATTAAATATTGGATAATATTCTTCGTGATGAAAGAAACAATGAAAAACTCTATCTGGAACTGTGTGTTCTTTTAAAAATTGAATTATCTGTTCTTTCGTGTTATTAATTGGTATCCAAACGTCTTTAATTATTGTTTTACCTTTAGATCTATTATCTACTCTGTATGTGTCTCCTGGTGTCTTCCTAATGTGAACTTGTTTTAACTGTCTGTCTATGGCATCTTCTATTTGTGGTATTTTAGTTATGGTTGTTTCTATCTGAATATTGTCTGGGACTTGAGGCGTTGTTACTGATTGGTCTTGGTTCTCCTGTGATTGATTTCTGTTGTCAGGAGTAGTAGGTATACCTAATAGTGTCCTAATGTCTATGTCTGATATATCTATATTGTCGTTTGATGTGCTAGGTTGGGGTTCTGTGCTGACTTCATTGTGATGTACAATTTGTACTCTTGATAGTGCGTCTGCATTAGTATTAGTTTTACCTTTTTTGTATTGAACATCAAAGTTATATTCTGCCAATCTTAATCGCCAACGTGTGAGTTTAGAGTTTGGGTCCTTAATAGACATTATCCATGTTAGTGGACGATGATCTGTATAAATTGTGAATTTTTTACCGTATAGGTAAGGGCGAAAATATTTGATTGCCCATACTATACTTAATAATTCTTTTTCTATAGTGGAATATCTTTGTTCTGTTTCTGATAGTGTACGTGAAGCGTATGCTACTGGTTTGTCTGAGCCTATTTGTCCTTGTGATAGCACTGCGCCTATTGCTACATCTGATGCATCTGTGGTAAGAATGAATGGTTTTTCGAAATCTGGGTATTGTAGAATTGGTGCGTTAATAAGTACTTCTTTGCATTTTTCGAATGCTTGTATGTATTCTGGTGATAAAATAATTTTACTACCTTTCTTCAAACATTTCGTTAGCGGTTTGGTTAGTTTTGCAAAGTCTTGAATGAATTTCCTATAGTATCCTACTAGTCCTAAGAATGATTTTATTTCTTTTTGTGTCTTAGGTAAGGGGAATTTCTTTACTGCCGTAATTTTATCCTCGTTTGGCTGAAGGCCTTTGTCTGTTAGTGTGTGCCCTAAGAATTTTACCTGTTTCTGTAAAAACTCTGATTTATTTAGTTGAATTTTTAAATTATGTGCTCTAAATCTTTCAAATACCTGTTTGCACTTATCCAAATGCTCCTGCAAAGATGTGGAATATATGATTACGTCGTCTAGGTATGTTAACACGTTATCCAGTCCACGCAATACCGAATCCATCAATCTCTGAAAAGTGCTTGGTGCGTTTTTTAATCCAAATGGCATTCTAAGAAATTCATAGTGACCCCGATCAATTGAAAATGCAGTCTTTTCCACATCATCTGGATGCATTTCCACTTGATGGTATCCTGACGCTAGGTCTAGTGTGGTGAAATATTGAGCACGTCCTAGTTTATCTAAAATGTCATCTATATTAGGTAAAGGGTATTTATCTTCTATTGTTTTATCATTGAGTTTCCTATAGTCTATTACTAGCCTATATTTTTGTTCTCCAGACGCATCTGCTTTCTTTGGGACTATGTGTACGGGACATGACCAGGGGGAATTGCTTTCTCGTATTATGTTGTTTTCTAACAGTTGGTTGATTTGTTTTTTTATTTCCTCCTTTTGTTTTGGAGCTTGCCTATAATTTCTCACAAAAATCGGTTTATTTTCTGTTAGTCTAAGTTGGTGTTTTATTTCGTGTGTGAATGTTAATGGGATGTCTTCACAATGGAATATGTCTCTATAATTATAGCATAGTTTTTTAATCTCACGGTTTTCCTCCGGGTTCATGTGGCTGGTTCTTAGTCTTTCTAAGTTTTGTTTTTGTAGTCTATCTATAGCTTTGTCAAATTCTTTGGTGTTATTTGCTATCTTTTGTTGCGTATTTTTGTTTTTTATGTTTAGTCTTTGGAAGTTTAAGGGGCAGCTGTTTTTAAGTTTAATGGTTTTATCCGATGTATTTATTACTGTCATTCGCGCGATTCCGTTTTTAACTGTAATTAGTGCTGGTGGGAAAATGAGTCCATTTTTAGTTGTTTTGGTTTCTGAAAAATAGTCTCCTTCCTTGTAATTACACAGCAAGTTTATTACTTGTTCGCATTTAGGTCCTATTTTACTGTGAGACTTTATATCGTCTCTGATAGGTATTATTGCTTTTTCTGTGCGTAGTTCCATATTTTTTATGTCTATCTTACATTTAAGTGGGATAAGTAGGTCTAAACCTAATAATCCTACGAAATCTGAATCGAAGTTAAAAATTAGAAATTTATGAGTAATGTCTTCGTTAAATAGTTTTTCCGGGAGTTTGATATATGCCACCTGCTTATGCTTTGATGTTGCATGTGCAGTTTTAATAAAATGGGTTTCGTTTTTTATGGTGATATCTAAATCCTTTTTTTCATTTAAAACTCGCGGGTTAATGAGGGATTGTGACGCCCCAGTGTCTAAAAGAAATCTGCCACCTAACTCACTGATATATATATATGGGAGACGACTATAATTTTGTATATTATTCATAAATATTATATTGTTAGCTGATTTTCTATATCTAGGAGAAAATTTTCGTCCTCGATTACTTCGGAGGCGTCCTCCGTTTCCTGTTCTGAAATTTCCTCGTTCGCCTCTACTTCTTCCGTTTCATTTTGGAAGTGAATTTTCTTTGATTGTTCTGTATTATTCGAATTTTTGCTCGGGAACTTCTTTTGGAATGAACCCGGTTTATTTGTTTTATTGTTTGGATTGTTTGCTTTATACGAATTAGGTTTATTAAGTTCGTTGCGCCTAACTCGTAGTTTAAGTTCCTCTTGTTTGGCTACCGTAATAGCCTGGTCCAAGTTTTCAACATGTTTTAATTTTATTAATATTGCTGTAATTGGGTTTAGTTTGTCTAAGAAAGTTTCGAGCGCCATCTGTTCATAGTAATCTCGTTTTTCCGGGTTTGTTGATATTAGTGTACACATGAGGGTTCTTATTTTGTCACCGAAAGCGTCTATAGAGTTATTATCTCTTTTAATTAGCATTAGTTCTTGGACTATTTGTATCTCCGTCCTAAATTCACCGAATTTTTTCATGAATACGTTTTTTATGTCGGTCCAGGATTTTGTTCCTGGGTTTTCTGATAGTGCTTCGACAGCTTTACCTGTCAATTTATTTCTAATAAGACACGCTATTACACATTCGTCTTCTTTATTAGTGATTAAACTAAGAGCATTTTCTACACCTTCAATGTAAAATGCTAACGTTCTCTTATTCCCATCATAGCTTGGTAATAATTTTGAGAACGTTGAGTAATCGGTAGGTACCGATTTCTCTTCTGTAATGGGTTTCTCATCGAGTGGCTTCTTATCACTAGCCATTTTTATCTAAGTGATTTAGAATACAACTACGAATGAGAAACAGCGATAATTTGTGTTAATTAATAACACTAATATACCTCAACACTAGATACACACAAAAAGTTGTTTTTAGTAAATGTGTTAGGAATGGAATAGGTAGGGACTTGGGAATAAACAAATTGTATGCTTACCCCACAAGCATAGCCGATATGAGGCTGTTCGATGGTAGATGAGTCTTCGTCTTCGTGCTGCTTGCTGCTGCTGCTTGCCGCTTCTGCTGTTGCCCACGGTAGGTTCTTTTGATCGCGCCACGGATTCTAGTTTTATGGAGATTTTTCCACTGGAACCGATATAACGCGACGTACCGACTGCGCCAGTTAGGTTGTGGGCGGAGGCGAAAGGCTTTTTAAAAAGACAAGTGTTCAGCTTGAAGAGCGGATTAAGACTGACTTTATTTACTATAAAATCTTATAAGCTAAATACATATAACAAAGGGCTATTATACTCTTAATGCTTCCTGATATCGCAGTACCAGGAAGTGTCCACGTTATGTTATCTAATTACCTAATTATACTGAAGGCTACTGTGTAGTAGCCTTGTTACACCTATATAACTCGTGCAACAATGTTTTTCCATTAAGTCTATTTTTAACTATATCGTAATTATTTCGCACGAGCCCTTGCGAGGGACCTTCGCTCGTCATTGTGAGATGACACACTAAACTTTCTTATCAGTTGCATATTGCAATATTCAATAACTTGACTCAGGTGTGAAAGAGATAGACATAATATCTATTCATACTTCCTTATTGTTTTCAATTTTGTAGATAAAAAGACGGACTTTTTATTGTTACCAATAACTGGTTTGGCTCAGTTAGTTGACGAGTTGGTTGAAGTTGAAAGATAAAATTTCTATAAGGTAATTTATTATAAATGTATATTATAAACATTCACTAACATTTTATATGAAGTGTTTTTGTTTTTTTGGATGTTTGTACATAATAAATATGCTTCTAATGGGGAAAAAGGTGTGTAAGGATTTGGTTAAGTGGCGATCTATTCTCTCTGCTATTTGATAGATAACTTTTGTTTAGCAAGGAAAAATACTTTATTATTAGGGTGAAACATTTTTCTCATTTACTGTACTAAGTGAAAAAGCACAAAAAAAAAAAGATATTAAATTAATCGTATCGGGGGCGTCGGCCACAGGTGCGTCAACCACTGGGGGCCTAAGCCACGGACCCCATTTAACGTATTAATAGAGTACATTTCTTGAGTTATAGACATTTGTTAATACGGTATGTATTATTCAAGTTACATGGGGGGCCGTGCTGAAAGCGTTTGGCTGGCACGGCCACCTTTTTTTGCATATTTCTTTAAAAGTATAGAGGTACATTGAAAAAGAAATCGGTACATATACTGCTAGAGGCGAGTACATTGCAATGGTGTACACCATAAATGCAAATTCTGAGGGGCCGTGCTGGGCAAACGTACATGTAAAATGGCTTGTGGTATCTAGGAATGAGGTTTTTATTGACCAAATCCATGAGATCAGCTTTTTTTCGCTCTGCTAGTCCAGGTTTTTGAAGATAGGCCTTTTGCAAATCTAAATTAATGCTTTGACTATTATGATTTCTCTTTTTTTTCACCACTATAGCTTTCTTAAATAATTCGTCAGCGTACGATTCTTTGAAAAATATGGCATCGGGATCAGAGCTTTGAACTTTTATCATCTTCAGTCCAGCCAGTTTCACAGAATTATTGTCTTCATCTTTCATTATTGCAAAGTTCATTTGAGTGCATATACTTTTCCAATCAAAAAAATCATCGAAGCACATTTCATTAACATGAAATGGCTCGCTTTTTTTCCGTGCCGCCTTTATAGCCCCGATAAATGCGTCAGGTGTATACATTGGTCCTGATCTCAATTGCCTTTTAACTTCTCTCTCTATTTGAGAGTGAGCTGAATCGCCCTCGTTCTGCGTATGTCCTTTAACGAGGTATTTGTGTGTAATTGATCTGAGATTTGCCAGAGTTTTGACTGCGTAAGTGTACATTGAGATCATGAACTTATTTTTTTGCTGTCCGGCACAATTGTCTGAATAAAAGACAACATCGAGGTCTTCAGCCGTTGCCGAAATTTTCTCCAGGTATTTGTAAACACAGGTAGCTATTTCGTTGACACCTCTATTGGCGTTAGACTCATCCCATACATAACTCTCAACTAAATTATTTTGTAAGTTATAAATTGTTAAATTAAGTACATTTAGTTTGCACTTGTAGTAAAAAACTGAGATGTCTCCTTTGGGGCATTGGAACACTGCTTGAAGATCATAGACCGCTACTAAAATATTTTTGTTGTTCTTATCTTTTTCTTTTTCAATACGAGACAAATTCTTTTCCTTAAGATGTAATTCATAATCTTGTTTCTTAGATTGTTTCTCTTCATCTGTGATGTTTTTATAGGCTTCGCAAATATCGCATAAATCCTTTTTAGGAGTGAAAAACGAAATGTTAAAATCTTGTGTGAAAATACGATAAAATGTAATGTAGGTTCCATAGGGGACGTTTTGGGATTTGCATTTTTCTACATAATCTCTATGAAGATCTGTGACAGCTTTGCTACCATCAATATAATTTCGTTTTGAGTTAGCCCGGATATAATGTGACTCAATCTTCGGTATAGACTCAATAAACAATTTGATGCCATTTTTAATGCTTTCGTCCGCTGCATAATGGTTTGAATGAGTACCTCGGTTATCTTTCATGGAAGAAATATTAGTGTTGCTATTTTTCTTTTTCAAAGCAGTCTCTATGGGTCGATTATTAATCCCCAAAGTATTTTTGAAAAACAATTTACAAACTCTTGTTTTTTCACCAGAAATAGTCAAAAAGAAAGCGTTGTTGTTGTTTCGAATAGTTGCAACATTTCCATCCGAATCAACTTTAACGTAACGTTGTTTTGGGATGACTATGTCTACGCTATTAGCAATAAACGTCCATTGTTTTTCTATTGCACCTAAGCTCCAATAATCATTTAAAATGGTCTGTCTTTGCTCCTCTGTAAATTTAAACCCACATTTAAATTTACATTTATCTTTACAAGAAGGTTTCAATTCACGACTTGGCATGTTTTTTTTTGATTTGGTAGATTGATAAGGCTTCCCACTATTTCTCAGTCGTTTAGCTACATTGACTTTCCAGTTTGCTACATTTAGTCTTCTTTTTTTACCAGTTTTAGTTGGACTAGAATTATACACTATTAGACCTACAGCATTTCCATTACTTACTTTTTCAATCGCAGAAGATTCACTGTTCTCTATGACACCGAGATCGTTGGATACCATAGCATGTTCGTTTGTAGACGAAAGTGGTTCCTCGGAGTTTTCAATGTTTGTTGAAACTATATTAGATGTTACCAAATGTTGACCATCCGAAATGTTTATATAGTTAGTAGTGATATTTTGTTCCACGTCAGTATCAGAAGAATACTCAGCACGTTTTTTTGGTTGGGCTTCATAATCAGGATCCTTTACTGAGTCGTCGCTGTCTGAAACGTTATAAATGCAATCAAAATTCTTGAAGTGTAGTGGTGTGGTATTGATTTGATCAATTACCCTCGAATTTTGTGAGAATAGTGGGATATAAATTAACTTACCTTGATACACAGATGGGCCACTGCTTGAAGAACTGCTAGAACTCGAAGAACTGCTAGAACTAGAGGAACCGCTGCTACTAGTCGAATTACTACGAGGTCGGATGGAATCTAATGCGATGTCTTTGTCTACAAAAAGGAATGAAATAATGAAATTATAGGAACATAACTAGAATAAAAAAATATATCAGTACAAGTAAAAAAATACCTTCTGTTGATGTCTGCAATGTATTGGTCGAGCTTTTGGCATTTTCATTCTCATCTTGTGTTAAAGTATCTATCTGAGAGTTTGAATCACTTTGTTGTACACTTAAATTATTTTTAACACCTGTAGCTAATTGAACTAACATCCTAGATCGTGATGCCATCTGAAAAACAAATTCGTAAAAGTTACTTTATTTTAGCATGTATAATGTAACATTTTAGCATGATATAATCCAAAACTTAAAGGTTTTCAAAAATAGTGATGTAAAATAAAATAACCCACAGTAATTGAAAACGATTCATCAACAACATGGTTACATTCAAAGATATCACAAGGAAAACTTGTAACTTTTTCATCAATAATGTGACAATATTCATAATCTCATTCTCAATACTCATGAGTTTTACAACAAAAACGAGTTAAATAACTAATATCACATTAATCAAGTTAAAGTAAAAAACAACAAGAAACATACCTTTGCACTAAAAACGTGGTATACTCGTGATGCCACGTTTTTTGTGAAAAGCAGGAGCACTTCACTCGTTGCGCGTGCGGGGCAAACTAACGCGTCGCGTTGTCGAAGTCGTGCGCCACACCGAAAGAGACAACGTGATAACGCCATTTGCCACGGTCATGTCGTCTCTTTCACTCATAGCTCCTCGAACATTCACTTTTAAAATACCGCGTTTTTGTAGAAAATAAAATTCGACATCGCGGTTTTGAATATCAAATAAAAAAAAAAACGTTTTTATGAGATGTCACGTTGCTCTTGTAAAGAGGCGACATAATTTTAATAAATCTTTTTTTTTAAGTTTTGAAATAGGAATACGTTCAGTATAAATAGGTGCAGGTACTAATAATGCCGTTTTGCCCCGTTTTGGCTTTATCTTCAGCTCTTTGAAGCTGTCGTCATTATAATCTGTTTTAATAAAAATTGACTTAGGACTGTTTTTACGATACTGAATCCACACAGCATCTTGGAAGTTCGTCTTTTCCTTTCCTCTCGCTTCTAGTTGTTGTTCATTGCTTTCTTTTTCATTGTTTCTTTTTTCTTTATTAGAACATTTCTTTCTTTGGTTTGGTTTTCTTGTAACTTCTTCGGCAGACTGACACTGATTTGGATTGAAATCTAAAAACTCCTCATGAACTAACACATTTACATTAAATGGGCGGGGATTCGTTCTGGCCAGTCTCATTACCTGAATCCATCCATCCGGAGTGTATACCGCAGAGTTTTTACATTTTTGTTCTATTTTGGAGTGTATAGAGTCACATTCCATGTGGCTGTGTCCAGATTCATAAAAAACATGATCTATAGTGAGTATTGTAGGGTGGTTTGTTACCAAATATAGCAACATGCAAGAAAAGTTAAAATTCTTCTGCTGACCTCCGCAATTATCAGACATCATTCTGACATGACTTATATCTTGCTTGGTCGAAATATATTTATAAACGCAAGTCGCTATCTCAATGCTTCCTCGCTTGCCTTCAGTTTCATCCCAAGTAAAACAATCGACATCTTGATCCCCAAATTTATAAAATGTCAAATTGTAAACGGCTAGTTTTCGAACGTAAAAGAATGGTCCAGAAGCACCTTTAGGGGTTTGAAGGACCGCTTCTAGGTCAAAATTGAAAGCCAAAGTTTTCGGTTAGTTTACTTTGGTTTTTTCTGCACTCTGTCCTCACACGCAATAGATATAGAAGCACTTCTTAACTTTTTTAATGGTTGATGTGTTTGATGAAACTGTTGCAAGTCATTTTCAGAATATCTTCTCTTAAGTGGCTTGGAGACAACCACTTGAAAATGTGATCGCGAATTGCTTTCATCTACTTTTTGAGATTCCTGGATGTCGTCATCCCCAATTATAGCAGTTGAAACAGCATTATCGTGAATTATTTCTGGCTGTTGAGTTGTATCCGATGTATGACAGTATTCTGAATTCAAAGAATTTTCTACATGAACTAGTGCTACAATGTTTGTATGTGAAGTAGATTCATCAGATGAATTATTATGGAGGTCTTCATCAGCAATGAAATCGGGGTCTTTAACACTGTCGTCGTCACTGAAATCACTATGATTCAGTGTTTCGAACAATTTAAGAGTATCTGGTGACATATTACGAACTGGTGAAGAATTTTCGGGACTTTCAGGAATTATTGTATTACCTCCAGATAGAAAAATGTTTCGGTCTATTGGAGTTATCGGTGAGTATAATGGTGCCTCCGGCGTTACAACTGCTTCGATTGTTGTATTACCTCCAGATAGAAAAATGTTTCGGTCAATTGGAGTTATCGGTGAGTATAATGGTGCCTCCGGCGTTGCAACTGCTTCGGAGTCTATGGAATCAAGGGTCTGTAAAGATGCATCGTTAGCTATTGATAGTGATACAGGAAGGCATTCTTCAGTAGGGCCATCGGATAAGGATATATCAATAGATAAATTTTCTCTCATTATGTTTGGTGGTTGTTGAGTTTTTTTTGATGTATTACTTCTTCTACTAATTGTTTCTTCCAACTCTGCTGCTCCTGAAAGTAATATTATTTTTAAGTTAGTTTAAAAACGTGACTGCTTCGTTGGTCCAGTGGTAGTGTATGTTATTACGGATCACGAGATCCCGGACTAGTAAGTAATGTAATTACGTACGGTAAGTAAGGTAAGTACCTAAGGTAAATAAGTAAAGTAAGGTTAGATAATAGGTAATACGGGCTGGTGTCCGTCACTCCACATCAAAGCGCGTATTTTGCGTTAATAGGTAGTGCAGTTAGCTATGTAAGAATGACTAAAATTCGTGTATCATGCTGTGCCAGGATTTACCACGCATAAACCAACTTTACATGTCTCTTTATTTAAACTTCCCGGTCTGTGAAGCATTAACCTTAAGTCCAATCGTTTTTGATTTAAAAAGTAGTTCAAGTTTATTTTGTTTCATTCTATATCAGCGCGGATAAAAACACCACTGAAATTGAATACCGAACCACGAAACAAATGACGCTCTGGTAAAATTGCTTGGAGAGATCTTTTCTTCTGAACGCCACTGGCAACTTCACTGGGTTTTCTATACAAATTATTGAAATGTGTACGTAACAAGCAGTGGAGGGGCGCTCAGTTTTAGATTGAAAGTAATTTACTTACGTTAAATACCTATCTTACTTACGTACGACGCGACGCGAGGACAAAATAAAAACAAAGTTGTAAGTTGGTAGATTTACATAATACCTACACACAATTTCTTTAACAATAAAATAGAACTAGCCAAGACAGTTGTGAACTTTCTGTTCTAAAATCATTTGAATTAACAACCTTTTAACAAAGAAAAGTATGTAACTAATAACCTAAAATAATATAATATACTTACTTGTATTTCTCTCAGCTTCGAACACTTTACGTAGCATCTTATCACTTCTCTTCATGTTGAAAAACAAAGCACGTGAATTTTAATAAACACAATAATTATTAATCAAACTTTTAACCAGAGCACAGTTAACAACGAGAGTAAAAAAGTGATGCAACCAATAAATTAGTGATGTGCAATTTAATCGATATTGCATATTATTAAATCAAGTACTTAAATCGATTGTTTGTTTTAGATTATTAATAAAAATCTATTATTCGATAAAATCTTTTAGGCATAAAATGTGGAAACTCCAAACACCAACGAATTTTAAAATTCGCGGCACGTTTGAAAACCTTCATAAGTTTCTGTAAGTAAGTTCACTTATTTAATAATAAATAAGCAAATTCGCATAATTGTTAAAAGTTATTTCCTCAACAAATAGTATTCGTAACAATTGTAAATGCACGATTACGCCACATTCGTAAGTTTGCCTTGGGTTACTTGACCCATTTTAATGATGTTTGCTACCAATGTAAATTCACGAATATGCCACATTCGTATACTTGCCTTGGGTTACTTGACCCATTTTAGTAATGTTTGCTACCAAGGTAAATTCACGAATATGCCACATTCGTATACTTGCCTTGGGTTACTTGACCCATTTTAATAATGTTTGCTACTAATGTAAATTGTGTGCGTTCGCGCAGCGGAATGTTGTTGAATTTAAAGATATTAATTATGCAGATATTTAGTGTATGACGTCGTATAATTGTGTATGGTAAAAAAAAAATTGTGTACGCAGCCATTGTGGAGAAATTCACCAAAAACTGATTCCGCTGGGCGAACGTTGTCCTGGCGGAACTTATTTTAATCCATAGACTTTAGAAGAAAAGAGGTGTGTCCAAAAATTAGTGTGTATTTGTGTGTAATTGTGTATGTATGAATAAAATGAGTGCATGCATAAACTTCGGAGAAATTCAAGTTTCCGCTACGCGAACGTTTGGCCATTAGCTAGTTTTCATATAAAGCGCTTACATAGAGAGCTGTAGATTTTTACATACGTTGTTTTGAATTTGTTTATATTTGTTTAAAAAACAGATTTAGAAAAAATCGTAGGGCTTAAAAGATAAAAATATAAACGTAAAATACACTTAATAGGTCTTAGTTCTTAAAGTATGCACTTTGGGGTCTAGATTTTCACGTTTATACAAACCTTGTAAGTATCTGAAACATGTTGCCAAGTATCAATGATGTTCCGTTAGTAATTAAAGAGTTAAAGGACAATTTTACCATGAATAGATCACTGTTTACAAAACAGTCAAATATCACGACGTTCTAAAGGAATTGCATGGTAAAATGTATGCCAAAAATTAGTTTATTCATTCAACTATTCACATGCAAAATTTCATGTCATTAAATTTAGTAATTAAAGAAATCAATTAAAATACTGACGAAGCATCGAAAACCTACATAACCCGACCAAGTTCGGATAGCTACAAAAAAGCGGCCCAGCCATATATCTAAGAGACGTTCTTAACCTTCCAATATAGTATTTACTAATATGGTACAGTTCCGTACACAAGCGTTAGGAAAAAATAAAACAATTGCATTTCTTGAATTAAAAATATTTTTTTAATAATAACCCAACTATCTACGATAAAAACAAATCTTCAATTAACAAGTACTTTTCTATTTAAATATCCGTGTACAAAAATTTTTTTTATTAAGTACATACTTAATTATGTTTCATTACACACTTAAATAAGTAATTATAATAACGTTAACAAACGCTTGCAACGACAGCAATAAACTTAAATGTGTTTTAACTAACATAGGTTTAATAAACGATTATGAATATAAGGGTAAGTAAAATATTTAGAGCTTCAATAATAAAATCACAGATTAACAATCTCAGATCACATAACTAGACTATTCAGTTGTTTAGGTTTGAGAGTCTGCCTAATATAAAAATAAATCAACATTTAAAAAGTACTTATAAAATAAAAAAGGTATTTACAACTCAATACCAATTATTAAATGAGTAGCAAATACAGAAAAAGACCTCAACATTTCTAAGTATAATGTACACTAGCTTAAAAAAAAATCACAGATTAACAATCACAGATCACATAACTAGACTATTCAGTTGTTTAGATTTGATCAACATTAAGAAAGTGCTTATAAACTAAAACATTGGTATAAAAAAGGTATTTTCAAGAAAATATTCTTAAATGAGTAGCAAATACAGTAAATAACCTCAACATTTCTAAGTATAATGTACACTAGCTTAAAAAAAAATCACAGATTAACAATCACAGATCACATAACTAGACTATTCAGTTGTATAAATTATTGCATGAGGCATTATGTTTTTGGAACTATTTTGAATTTTGCTACATAAATCGTCATAACACTGAAATGATTTATTAGTGTACGGGGGTCTCGAACAATGCGCCTTGTAATGACCAATACCTGGCATTTGTAAAGGTGGAACATATTCAATAATAGCCAATATTAAAAATAGCTTATTATTTATTTCAATATTACGAGGTATGTCCTCTAGATTTATGTACAAATTATGTAGTTCAAAGATAATTAAATCATTTAAATCATATTTAAAATCGACAGTGCCTATTCCACAAAAATTACAAATAGGAGGATTGTCACTCCTCATACCAGATTCTACAGACTCTTGCAATTTGGCAATGCCTTTACACTTAATGATATCAATGTTTAAAGGTAGGTATTTACATTTAAAATTGCTGTCATTTATGGAAACAAGGCATTCTTTATTTGAACAACATTTCTTTCTGTTTCCAGAAAAGTATGGCAAACAGATGTCTTCAATTATTTTTGTGACATTGCATGCACAATCTATAATTTGGCACTGTCTTGCATCAAGTGTATTGTCATTAACATTAAACAATGGATTTAGTAAAATTTCTCGTTTTGCGTATAACGTTTTGCAATAATTCTTTTTCGTATTAGATAATAGGATAAAAAAACGAGTGAATGAATCTTTGCTAATCAAGGAATCTATAAAATTACGGAAAGAGATACGGTCAGTATATGCGACTGCGAAAGCTTGCAATCAAATGCACAGGTATTAGTCACTACATTTTTGATATCTTTCGATATTGATACGTTACCATTTTGTAAGATGTAAAGAGGCTTCGACGAGATAGTTTTTGTGTTGGGAATAACTAGACCTCTCCAGTTTTCTATTTCAACAGGATTGTCTTGAAAAATAGATTGCTCCTCGAAATCACCTATAATTTTCGTCTGTTTAACTTGATTTAAAATCATATGTTCATTCTTATTCTTAATTATCTTAGTAGCAGTTTCAGAATATTTAGCTTTAATTAATTTGATCATTCCATTAATGTAAGTGTAATGTTGTATTAAAAATTCGTCTAAACGTATTCGCTCCTGCTTTGTATTGAAATATATGGTCTTTATATCTTTGAAATGATTTTCAACATTTGAGCTACTCCCAACATTTCTAACATTACGAAAATACTTATCCATAACGCCACTCCACATTGGCAACTTTCTCAATAGTCTTTTTAATGTATCATTTATTTCTGGTAGATAATATTCGTTTTTATGTTCGTTCGGGTCAATTAACATTAAATACAATTTTTCGGTTTCTAGAATATTGTCGTAATATTGAATGAGTGGGTTTGTACCTGCATTGTTGGTGTCATTCTTTTCATCGGCTAATACAGAACATAATGCCTCATCATCGTTACAGTTATCTAAATCTTGGATGTCAACCTTATACTCGCTTATATTCGCTAAACACGCTACAGCTTGATCATATTTCTTGCATGAATGCCCATCTAAATCTAGGGTTACATATTCATGTAAAGATACAGTAACGATATCTTTGATTACTGATTTGACTTCGTCATAGGACTTAAGCAAGTGAATTTTTTTTATACAATTTATATAGAAGTATTTACATTTTTCTGTCGCTTTATCGAAACAGCTTTGTTTGTATAATTTTTTGAAAAAATGAGACTTATCCAATCTAATGTAACATGCTGGTATAGAATTATGTTCACCTTCTAATATCGAAAAGCACTGCGCTAAATATTTGTTTGTGTCGGTGTTTAAAAAACTGCGACATATTGCTCCTAATAGGGCAGACGAATCATCACTGATAATTTCATTCGGCGTATTACGGTTACGCGCCCATGTGCTTAACCACGTGGCTATGGTTTCAGTAGTATGGGACTGGGACGCCATATAACATAAAGGTATACTTGTGTTTGCAGTGTATGCCACAACGGCATACAAAAAGGTATGTTTGGGTTCTTTAGTTCTTAAATTATCGTTAACATTTGGCGGTGCAATTACTTGAAAAATCGAACCGGTTGCATCGATGGATAAAACGATGTGTGTATTTTTTAATACTTCATCATAATATTTACCTTGTTCTTGGGTCCAAAAATATAAAAAAAACGGGACTAAACTAAATTTTTGAACAAAAGAATCAAAAGGTGGACTTTGTGACATAGCATAAATGGAGAGAATTGTATTCTTATCGAATTGGAGTGCCCTTTTAACTTCGTGTCGTATACGCCTCAAAGTACTTAATTTCGGAAATGTTGGAGGTTCACATGGATCATTTATGCCTATAATTTTGTCTGCCATCTTGGCTCTAACTGCTAATGCCTTATTATGTTTTAACATTACTGCTAATTTTTGTTTTCTTACAGAATTAAGTTTATTCTTTATAGTCGAATCATGGACAAAATCTTTTTTATATCGGCTTAGCAAACAAGTAACATCTATGAAATTACTAGTTATTGGATCAATAGTGACTAAAATATTTGCTCCACATTGGGTACATTTGCCATCACATTTGATATTATTTAGCTTTAAATTTGAAGGAACGTAATTGCTTTTAAATGAAAAAGTGCATTGAATATCCGTTTTTGCCCATATGTGGTCTTGTAGCTCATTCGTCCAATTATTTTTTAACAACTTGTGATTTGTTGGTTCTATACAGGGTGTCCCGTAAATAATGGATCAAACGTTTTGGGTAGGTAGCTTACCTGACTTCCAACAACTAATTTGAACGATTAAAAAAAAACCGTTACGGTAACCAAGATATTATTTTTTTCCCAATTTTATCATTTTCTCTACTAAAATTCGGTATTTTTATGCTGTCGCTGCAAATTATGTCATTTTTAAGTGAAATTTTTGTACAACATTCCTGAATAGCTTACTAATATTATAAGATTTTTATTTTATTTCTTAAAGTTTTACTTGCCTTAGAAAAAAATCTTGAATTGAAAAGTTATTTTTCCATGATTTAAAGACCTGAATTGAAAAAAATCTCCTGTAAAAAAATTGTATGACACCGATAATCACCATTATTTTAAAAATTTGTACATTTAAAAAGGTTTGCAAATTGATATAAAACTTACGTCTAGTCCTAGTCGTTAGAAAGTTATTGCTGTAAACCTAAGAGAGGTGCTAAATCATCAAAATAAAAAATAAAACAAAAACTGTGCATAATTAAACTTTTATCTTTCAAAATAATGTTTAGTGTAGTTATTATCAGAGGCAATGTTCATTGAATTAATTAGGCATATCAGCGTATGAAAGTAATTAAAAGAAGAAAAAAAAAACAATTAGTTCAAATAAATCGTTTATTTTGTTTTTAGTTACAGTAATTGTTCAAATTGTCTTCCCCCTCTAAGAATGCAAAGTCTGCATCTCCTAATAAAGGACGCTCTTATCCGACGGGCAAAATGGCTTTGGTTTATTTCTGATACAGCAGATTGGATGCGCTGACGTAACTCTTCTTCGGTCGTTATTTGTTGTTTGTAGACCTTGTCTTTTAAACATCCCCAGTAAAAAAAATCTAGGGGATTTAAATCCGGAGATCGCGGAGGCCACAAAATTGGTCCTAATCGACCGATCCATCTTTCCGGATAAGTTTCGTCAAGATGCGCCCTTACTGCCGTCGCATAGTGAGCGGGGCACCCATCATTTTGCAACCACATTGCTTGCCGTACATCTTCTGGAATGTTTTCCAACAACGTTGGCAACTCATTCCTTAAAAAATGGAGATAGTATTGGGCATTTAAAGTTGCTGGTAGTTCAAAGGGCCCTATTATTTGCCCATTAATTATTCCCGCCCATAAATTTATTTTAAACTGATTTTGGCTCCTGTCCTCTCGCATCAAATATGGGTTCACTAGCTGCCAACTATGCAAATTGTGTAAATTTAAATATCCGTCACGGCGGCAAGAAGACTCGTCACTCCATAAAATTTTGTTAAAAAATTGGGGGTCCGCCCGAATCATTCTAAGCATCCTTTGGCAAAATTCTACTCTGAGCTGATAATCCCGTGCCGTCAGCGTTTGAACACGTTGCACGTGATATGGATGAAACCGATACCTCTGTAGCACTCGATGCACCGTCGATCTTGGTGTACCGATGCGTCGCGCTAAGACACGAATTGAAATCGTCGGGTCTTCCTCGATTTCTCGAAGAATTATTTCATCATTGACTTGTCGTCGCGGCGGTCGTCCTTCACTGGCACCACCAACTCCGGTGCCAAGAATTCTTCCCTCAAGAAACGCGTTATGTACTCTAATGAATACGCGATAGTCGGGATATCGAACCAGGTTCGGGTATCTTTCACGGTATAATCTTGCGGCCGCCCTGGCATTACCTCTTGCTTCTCCGTAAATAAAATGCATTTCGGCGTACTGCCGTGGCGTGTACTCGTAACGAGGCATTGCGCTGAATAAGGTTGCAGCAGCGCTATTGCACACACGTAAGTACGTACAACGACACACAAACGATGTTTTCGAAGTCCGTAGGATCGCCGAGTCGTCTGTCCAATACACTAACAATTCCAAATCGGTAGGCAAAGCAAAGTCCAAATACACAGCACAAGTCCAATTTCACAGAAAACACTGAGGCACTTATCGGGAGCGAAAGTTGTCTGACGTACGTATCAACTCGAAGAGCGATTAGTCACAACTAATTTACCTAAAACTGCGCAACGACATCCAAAAAACAAAAGGGCGTAATCTATCCCTTTCACACTGAGTGAGATGCAACTCCGCCGCAGGTAGCGGTCCCTAATTCCGAACTGAGCCATGACGTCATAGGCTCAGAGTCACGCTGGGCCCTTATCTCTTTGCTGAGGTTAAAAGTATTCGAGGAAAAACATTACAAAAAGAAAAAAATAAATTTTATTATTTTAATTTATTTTCTGTCATCATCACATTCATAGTAATTATTTTGGAACGACTAGTACTAGACGTAAGTTTTATATCAATTTGCAAACCTTATTAAATGTACAAGTTTTTAAAATAATGGTGATTATCGGTGTCATACAATTTTTTTACAGGAGATTTTTTTCAATTCAGGTCTTTAACACATTAAACGCCGACTCAAATTTAGTGGTTGTTCCGTTTGGGCCGTGGGGCTCACCGGTGAGCGACAGCAATACTACCCGTTCAGGCCGTGGGGCTCACCGGTGACCGCGCGACGGACTCGTGTTTGAACTCAATTTTCTCGCTGGAGGACACATTGCCGGTACAAAACTATATTGAGCGTGCCCGGCACGGCCCTGGAGAACAGTTTACGCATACTAGCTCGTTTCGACACTAAGTATAAAAAAGACTGTTGATTTTTTGGCTAAGTACCTATACAAAATGTGGTTTTGAAATAAAAGAAGGTTTACAAAATATATGTTTTATTAGAAAATATTTAAAAACTTTTTATTATACGTTAGGCAATCACTTATTTTTGGACTTAGTAAAAATAAACTAAACAAACTTCGAAAAAAACTTAAAATAACTCAAAAAATTACTACGAAATTAAACTTTGTCATGAATATTTGGCAATAAATGAAATCAGTCTTATCAACAAAATAAACACATTTCCATTTTTTGCGTCGCGCAGTCGGGTAAAAAATTGGTCAATGATGAAGCACATTGAAGCAAGATATGCAAAGAAAAGGCTTTTCCGGGCATTGTGGACAAAACATTCTCACCTTTTTAGTCTTGTTTTTAGCCAACTTTCTGCCGTAAGTAGCTGCGTTAATTTTGTAACAATTCACACATGCTCGCCTGCTTGTTCTGGCTTGCCCTTCTTTTTGTTGCAGTTTGTGTATCATTCTTCTAGGTCTTGCAACTGGAACATCTTGTTGGCTGCAAAACGATTTCAATAATTCCAGCCGGAAGTCTGCCATTTGTATTTTCTTGCCAGTGACGCTTTGATACAAGACCAGTGCATTGACTACTGCTGTGTTCAGGAGAAGGTTGATTGCATACTTCTTGTACCATTTTATCGATTTCCTCAGTGGAGTTGAGTAAGCAGCCATCTGATCGGACATATCTACAGCTCCTTTAGCACCGTTATAGTCAATGACTATTTTCGGTTTAGAAATAACTTTGTTGCGTTTTCGGACATTTTGGAATCGCACTGAGTGTTTTGTGGATAGCAAAAGGACGTCTCTTTTATCCTTCCACTTCATTACAGTTATGCCTTCATCGCTTTCCTTCGCCACGAATTGTCCTCGCTTCAGTTTAGCATTTACTACATCCTTTGGCAGATGCTTCCGGTTCTTCCGAATCGTGCCTACGAGATGAGTCTCTGCATCGAGAAGTTTTTTGGCAAGATCTATACTGGTGTACCAGTTGTCGGTCACTAGCGTATGTCCCTTGTATAGAAGATCGCTGCATAGAGACATAACGACATTCAACGGTGTAGTATTGACTTCATCATTATTCTTTCCTGCGTATACATTTATTTTATATGTATATCCAGGAATGGTACATAACTTAAACTCCTTTATACCATATTTATGCCTTTTTTGTTTATTGTATTGTCGAAAAATTATTCGTCCGCGAAAAGGCACCACGCTTTCATCTATGCAGATCTCTTCGGAAGGGGTGTAGTTTTTTTGGAAGTTCCTGTTCACAACTTCGAGCAATTTCTCAATCCTGTGTAATCTATTAGATTTATTGTCTTCGTCTTGCTGAGAAAAGTGCAGCATTTGCAACAGCAGCTCAAATCGGTTTCGACTCATTATTGTTCGAGGAAAATTCTGTCCAAGCACAGCATCTGTAGACCAGTAGTAGGATATTTTCGGTAATTTTACGATCCCCATGAAAATAATCAATCCGAAAAATCGTTTCATCTCTGCTGTGGATGTAGGTTTCCATTGGCGAATCCGCGCAGCTTTAGATGCTGCGGCCGATCCTGTGACTTTTTTGATAGCAAAGCTATTTGTATAATCGGCCACCATTTCAAATACTTCGTCTGGTACTAAAAAATGATAGAAATCTGCCGGGGTCTTATCGATCATTTCCCTTACAACTCGTGAATCTAATCCTGGGAATTCAGTGTAGGGGATAATCCGACGCTGATTACCTTTTGGTTGGTGCCACACGGTAGATGATGCAGGAAGCGACGCGATGTGACCAGAAGTATTTGGCAAGGCATTTTCAAGTTCAATGTCACTCGTGTCACTAATGGGCAGAACTCGTCGACGTCGCTTTCGTAAAGGTGGTTGTAAGTCATACTCTTCCTCAGACTCCGAACTCAGCTGAAAGCTACTATTAAGCAAGGAAATTTCTATTTCTTCAATCCGCGTCAAATCATCATTTGTTATTTCAAAGTTTTCAAAATCATCCATGATTCACACCACACTTTTTCTAACAGTCAGGCAGGACACAGTTTATTCACTTTAGAGGTAATCAGGGTAAAACTGTCGCTAAAATAATCCAAAATATGTATTACAAAAAATAAACAATGCGCGTGACCTTGCTTGCGATTACTAATTCGACAATGCGCGTGACCTTGCTTGCGTATTACTAACTCGCGTCAAGAGCGCGCAGCCCTTTCGGGGAAGGGCGCGGGGAATGACCGGCGCCGCGACCCCCGCGGCCCCGCGCGTACGAATTGCAGATTCTCAACTGCGTGCGCCGTGGTGGTCACCGGTGCGCGTCAGCAATTATATTGTTAATTCTTTGGATAGTAATAGGAAATAATATTTAAATTGAGGTTTTTGACTATTTTGAACCTGATGAGCCAATAAAATATAATGTGCAAAAATTTGTTGAAATCGCAAATTGGCGTCAGCCCATATGGAAAGTATAGCGGTGGTCACCGGTGACCACCACGGCGTTCAACGTGTTAAATCGTGGAAAAAATAACTTTTCAATTCAAGATTTTTTTCTAAGGCAAGTAAAACCTTAAGAAATTAAAAAAACATCTTACAACATTAATAAGCTATTCAGGAATGTTCTACAAAAATGTCACCTAAAAATGACATAATTTGCAGCGACAGCATAAAAAATACCGAATTTTAGTAGAGAAAATGGTAAAATTGGGAAAAAAATAATATCTTGGTTACCGTAACGGTTTTTTTAAAATCGTTCAAATTAGTCGTTGGAAATCAGGTAAGCTACCTACCCAAAACGTTTGATCCATTATTTACGGGACACCCTGTATTTCTGTACTCATAATAATCCATTAGAAATTTTACTTGAACTTCATCAGATTCGTCTGTAATATCAACATTGTTTTCATCAGAATCATCAAAATAATGTTTACTGGTGGGTATGTTTTCACAGTGGTCAAAAAAATAATTATAATGGCGTTTAATTGACAATTGTATGGCAGGTTTCTTCATGTGGTAATTAAATAATTCAGCTAACTGCTTTTGTATACTGTCATACACTTCATGGCTAACAGGAGGAACAGATTTAACAAACGTGTCTTTATGTATTCGTACTACTACTTTCATATTATTTAACGGTATAGTACTTTTTCTGCCGGCCATTTTAAATTTTTCCTCCCGTCGGCGTCGGTAGCGCCGCGCGATGCGTTGGATCAATTGGTTTGGTTTGTAGAATTAGGTCGTTGAGGTGTTCGCTTCTAGTGAGATTAAGACGCCATTATAATCTGAAACATTAATAAAAAGTATACATTTACATAGGTACATGGATTACTACATAAAGATAATGAAAAATTGTGATACTTTATTAGTTGCTTTCCTTTTAAGGGGAGTATGTCTTAGTGATATAGAATCATATGCATAATTAATTATTGAAAAACAGCTGTTATTGCCATCTCTACACATAACCCCACAAAAAGAAAGTCAATAATAAACATCTGCCTCATACGTATATGTATTTTGCATATTGGTAATAAATATAAGGTGATTATTCAATAACAATATTTATTTTCAACATTTCGTTACAATCTAGTCGGTCGTTTAGTTAATTCAGTAGTTATTCTGTAATTTTCTATTCAGTAGTTTGTCTTTAACCAGGAAAAACATCTACTTGGTTACGATTTTATTATAATATATTACTACTATTACTATTATACTTTAAGGTACACACACCAAAATAATACATAAATTTTACAATAAAAAAATATAATGTACAAAGGCGAGCTTAACTCATTAATGAGTTCTCTGACAGCAAACCTAGAGCGAAAGAGAGATAGTTCTTAACAGGACAGAAAACAAGTGTACATAGTAAGAAAGGGGGGAAAAAAAAGATAAACTACTCTAATTATAATATTATAGGTACCTACATAAAATAAACTACAGATAGAAACTAAACAAATAACAAATACATAAACATAATATATACTCAAATGATACATACTTATAAATATATACTTAAACTACAGTTTATATTGACAAAAAATGTTCCAAAACTACCAACGAAGGGCTATCGCGTAACGAATGAGTGAGTTCCACAGACGCACAGCACGAACAGTGAAAAAGCCATTATAATATGTCTAGTATAATTTATTATTATGAATTTAAATTCTAAATAGAATTAGATCAATCTGTAGATATTAACTTGGGTTTATGGTGTCTGTCCAATGTTAACGTAACACAATTATTATAATTTATATGCCTCATAAACTACGTAAATGAATAAGTGTATAGTTATTAATTTATTATAAAATCTTACCTTATATCTGTGATCAGCTTCTCACTATCACTGACTCAATATTCCTACTACATAATTACCTATGTTAAGCTTCACTGTTACACTATAACATTAATAACACACTTTGTCAATATTATTATTATCGAGAATTGGCGATGCATAGCAAAACAACAGCGCATACGCACATTGTCCTTGACTGCACATTTGTTTGTGACTGGGGATAAAAAACAAAATCAGGTTCAAGTTCAACAGCAAAAACGAATACGCGCGGGCCGCGGCCAATGAAAACATATTATTGCCCTCTCTTTTCTTCAAGGATGGAAGTACCGTTTCAAGCGGGAAGCCGCGCGCGTCCTGTTCGACTAGCAGTTTGTGGAATATTCCACAGACGTTAAATTACGTGCGTTCACAAGAATATAATTAAATCAAAATATTAACTTTTAAAAAATGTGAATACCTATCGGAACTCCGGAATTATTCCAGTCAATTCTGGAGCTGAAAAATCAGAACAATTGAACAAAAATTTGGTGTACAAAAATAAATGACCTTTAAATTATATCGAAACAACAATTGTGTTATCACCTATACCAATTCAATACCGGTATTATACGGTAAATTTTGGGATGTTACCTAAATATATTGCATGGACGCTTTTTTGTAGCTATCCGAACTTGGTCGGGTTATGTAGGTTTTCGATGCTTCGTCAGTATTTTAATTGATTTCTTTAATTACTAAATTTAATGACATGAAATTTTGCATGTGAATAGTTGAATGAATAAACTAATTTTTGGCATACATTTTACCATGCAATTCCTTTAGAACGTCGTGATATTTGACTGTTTTGTAAACAGTGATCTATTCATGGTAAAATTGTCCTTTAACTCTTTAATTACTAACGGAACATCATTGATACTTGG
Organism: Caradrina kadenii; assembly: GCA_947462355.1. NCBI lineage: Eukaryota > Metazoa > Arthropoda > Insecta > Lepidoptera > Noctuidae > Caradrina > Caradrina kadenii. The sequence continues at coordinate 2,496,323 of OX381691.1, read as the reverse complement.
CAACATGTTTCAGATACTTACAAGGTTTGTATAAACGTGAAAATCTAGACCTCAAAGTGCATACTTTAAGAACTAAGACCTATTAAGTGTATTTTACGTTTATATTTTTATCTTTTAAGCCCTACGATTTTTTCTAAATCTGTTTTTTAAACAAATATAAACAAATTCAAAACAACGTATGTAAAAATCTACAGCTCTCTATGTAAGCGCTTTATATGAAAACTAGCTAATGGCCAAACGTTCGCGTAGCGAAAACTTGAATTTCTCCGAAGTTTATGCATGCACTCATTTTATTCATACATACACAATTACACACAAATACACACTAATTTTTGGACACACCTCTTTTCTTCTAAAGTCTATGGATTAAAATAAGTTCCGCCAGGACAACGTTCGCCCAGCGGAATCAGTTTTTGGTGAATTTCTCCACAATGGCTGCGTACACAATTTTTTTTTTACCATACACAATTATACGACGTCATACACTAAATATCTGCATAATTAATATCTTTAAATTCAACAACATTCCGCTGCGCGAACGCACACCCACGAACGCTGAAAAGCTTTCGAAACGTTTTTTATGTCTAGTGCTCGCGCAAACCTAAGACTTTATTATGCTAATTTGTTTACTTAATTGTAAGTAATAGTATTTATTTGTTTTACTGCAGATAATCAGGAAGAATGCTCTGATAACTATCCTGAATGTAGTCAGTCAATATTACAAAACTTTCCATTGAAAAGGAAATTTGATGGTTCACGTACTTGTGACACAGAATCAACAGACGGTAGCCTAGATGAAATTACTGATTCTGATGAATGTGTTGCAAAGAAATTGAAAACAGATAAATTGCCAATGACAGAAAATAATGATTCTTTAGGTGAAACCAAAACAAGTCCTGCATGTTGTGCCGCCAAAAAATATTTTAACGCATTATTTGCAAAAGATTTAAAAGCCGAACTGAATACAGAAAACGAACTACCTCCAATTTACGCCCAGTTCGAGCATGATTTGGGTATAATGCTTGCTTTTAGACTTAGAAATGTGCCCGCAAACAGGCGATTGGAATGCTATGAAAAATTAATTCGCACAATAAGACAGTATGAAGATTGAAATAAAAGACAAAGATTAAGACAAAAAGATTTTTATTGATTACAAAAAAAGGAGAACGGACAATCAGATTTGGAAATATAAGCTGTGATTAAGAGTATACCTAATAATTATATATTGAGTATTTTTTATTTAGGAATTAAGTACCTACCTAATCATATTTTGTAATAACTTTGTTATATGTAATAGCAATCAAGACATACTGAAACCATGAAAACCTGGACAATCTGGGCTATCAGATAGAACATCCTCTCTGTTTTTATAAACAATGTTACAGTGTCGATAATAGGCTGTGATTAGAATATAATACTGATACATATGTCATATATGTATATATTTTTTTCAAAACATTAATAAATAATCATATATTGTGGTCCACTACATAATAATGAGACTGATTTACGTAGTAAAAAAAAAATTAAAACTTTAACTGGTCTTTCATTTAGCTTAAGTACTTCGAAATTATAACTGAATAATTAATATTTGTGATATGGTTTGAAGCATTCTATGCACAAGCCTGGCTGTTGGGGACATTTCTCGCAAGCAAACAATGTTGCTACCCTTTTTTTTTTCGTTGTCCAGCAGTGGGCGCATCTTCTTCGCTTAGTTTTGCCTTTTGTGTCTTTTTCTAATTTCATAATGCAATGAACATTTGTCCCCAATGGAAGTCGCAAATCCGGTATTAAATGAGGCTCGATAATAGATTTTATTACATTTAATCTAAAATCATATAAAGATATCTTGTTATTCGCTGAGTACTTATTGTACAGGAAGAAAGAATTTATTAATATTATTTGCATAATGTGGATTATAACTTTTTTATACCACCTAAGACTCTTGTGTTCACATGAGTAATACGATAGCATTTGGTCATGTCGATCAATGGCACTCATATTTTCATTGTAATATTTAATTATTTGGGGTTTAAGTTTAATTTGCCCCCTGCGATTTCTGGTACTATCTAAATTACCATTGTATTTTGTTGAGATAGCCAATACCTCCCGTTGATCCATCCATTTAATTATGCAAATGTTATTTTTATGTAATATGCATAACTCACCCTTTTTTAATTTTGTTTTTAATAATGTTTTAGGATTGCCTTGCCTCATTTTTCTCAGAGTTCCTGTACAATAAGTATGTTTATTATATAATTCATCCACCAGACCCACGCTTGTATAAAAATTATCTATGAACAAATGGTGTCCCACATTTATATATGCATCCATTAAATGTTTAAAGACTTTTTTAACGTGGTTTGTTCCACCAACAAGCATATCAGAGGCACCCCCATACAGATGCAATTTTAGCACAACCCCTAGCTGATCGGCAAGTGCATAAAACTTCAGACCATACTTATTTTTCTTTCCTTTCATATATTGTCGACATTTTAATCTTCCTCTCCATAACATCATTGATTCGTCAATCACTATATTTTTAGTGGGATAATAAATTTCTAACATTCTTCTATTGAAATAATCAATTATTGGTTTTATTTTACAATTGCTTGTAGTTCCTCCTGTATTGACGCACAACATTCTTAAAATTAATAAAAAAGTATTACGCGACATTGCTTTAGAAAATACTGGTTGGTTAAAATATGAATCGGTTTTCCAATAATCTGATAGTCGATTTATTTTTATGAAGCCCATGTGGAATAATAATCCAAAGAATAATTTTATATCGCTGCAACTTATGGGTTTCCAAAACTTAGCTCTGCTTTGTGCACTTCTGCTTGCAGCTCTTTCCTTTTCCCCGTACTCGTTGGTAGAGCGAGTTAATAAATTAAGCAGTTCTTCATTGCATAAAGCGTTAAAATAGCTGATTGGTGTTTCAGCTATGTTTTCTTGGAGACCGGTTGTCTTGGTGAAAGGAATTTCGTTATATTGACCAGGATTCCCTGGTTGCCATTCATCGTTAAATGTATCAAGAGGTAAAGTTTCTTCTAGCTCATTTAAATCTATTTGGCAGTCGTCGTCATCTGTATCTATCTCATCTAAAACATTTTCAGAGAGGATCCCTAAGAGCTCAGAGTCAGTTAAAGCTGAAGGTGGCTGGTTCAAGGGCGGAGTTGAATTCGAAGATTCCATGGCTCCTACAGTGTCTTCGATCCAAGGGAAATCCCAATTAGGGCTTTCCCAAGAGCAGGATGGTAGTGGATTCTCGAAGGGGTCCATAACCTAAAAAAAAACAACAAGAATAAAAAATATGACGAAACGGTTAGCGCATTGGCTGAGCGATTGACTGCTGCGCTGCGTGTCGCGGGTTCGATTCCCGCACGGAGCAATTATTTGTATGGCCTACAGGTAGTTGTTTCGAGTCTGGCTGTTTGTGTACGTGAATTTAAATGTTTGTAAACGCACCCACGATACAGGTGAAATTCCTAGTGTGGGGCAACTTAAAAAATATATATCCTGGGAGAACTTACACATTTTTTTAAAATGTGATCGCATTGGAATAGTAATATTTTGTTAATATATATATATTAATATAATATGTTGTTAATATTTATAAGTATTAATATAATATTTTGTTAATATTGAAACGTCAATGAAATACGTGGGTCAACGACAGACTGATTTATTGCAAAGCAAAACTAAGCTACCCACCACCGTGATAATATAACATAACATGTGTACCGACAGATCGCCACACTTCTCCTCACCAAGTCAACAACTACATTTTACAAACGAACTTAATCCATTAATGTAAGAAATTCATGAAACTTTGTTTAGCACGATTGAACGCACGTACTGCTCGAGCGGACGCACCTAGGGGTGGTGGTGATTGCAACGGCTCGTGCCCGTGTTTGGGCGACGACCGTTCGGGTGGAACTAGTGGCGATTGAGGCGCGTCAAGTGTTTTAGTTTCACTGCCACCGCCAGATGCGTCCTCAAACAGATCACCTTCGGCTCCACTATCTATGCTCGGATTGGCTATCTTATTCGGACTCGTCTCGTCGGCGGCCCCCACGCCGCTCATTCTCGACAATGAGAACCTATTTTTACTGGTTGAAATTATCTGGTCCGCATGCCTTCGCCACTCCACCCCATTACCTATATCGACTTTATAAGAGACAGGACCAGTCTTTTTAGTAATGGTGGCCTCGGTCCATTTATTCCCCCTCGCGGTGTAGTCACGAGCCATCACTTCGTCTCCCACCTGGAATTCCCTATCCGACCCTAAACTGCGGGTGACCTGCTGCTCTTGTTTGGCCCGTACTACGGCCGCCACGTCTGGCCGCAATACGTCCAATCGGCTGCGCAGGCGCCGCCCCAGGAGTGCCACTGCCGGGGACACACCTGTCGTCGCGTGTTCACAGTTTCGGTATTGAAGAAGAAATTTACTTAGAGCGGCGTTTACATCCTCGCTTTCGTATATCGCCCTCTTAATAGCTTTTTTTACTGTTTTAACCGCGTTCTCAGCCGCACCATTTCCCTGAGGCCGATATGGAGCCGAAGTTGTGTGTTTAATACAATTTTTATTACAATATTCTTTAAATTCCTGAGAAGAGAATGGCGGGCCATTATCTGTCACGAGCTGTGATGGTAAACCAAAACGTGCAAATATACTTCTAAATACTTTAATCGTAGAAGCGGCATTCGTGCTACGCATTGGCACGGCTTCTATCCATTTGGAATGAGCGTCCACCATGATAAGGTAACGCACGCCCCCACAGTCTGCGAAATCCGCGTGCACGCGCTGCCATGGGTGTAGTGGGAACTCCCAAGGGTGTAGTTGCGCCCGCGGCGGCGCATCCCGAACGTTGCGGCACGCCGCGCATGCCCTAGACATTTCCTCAATGTCACGATCTAAACTGGACCAGTAAATGTAACTCCGCGATAAACTTTTCATTTTGTTCACGCCTAGGTGGCCCTCATGGATCTCCTTTAAGATTTTCTTTTGTAGAACACCTGGTACCACTATCCTGTATTTGTAAATAACGCATCCCTGATCCACTACGAAATCCGTTTTCCTAGCAAAAAACGGCTTTTCCAAATCACAGCTCGGACTTAACGGCCAACTGAAAAGTATATAACCCTTAATTTTACATAACGGGTCGCGTTCGGTTTCTCTCTTAATATCTTTGAAGCATATAGGTAGCGACTCCTCTATAAGGTTTAGATAGTCTACCGTGTCAGCCGAGCGACCCTCCCGAGGTAACGGTAGCCGGGACAGCGCATCGGCCGGACCGTTGTCCACCGATCGCACAAATTCGATACCAAAATCATACGCTGCCAGGCGTGCAGCCCACCTCTGTAAGCGGCTAGCCGCCGTTTGCGGGATTCCCCCCTTGGCCCCAAAAATATGAGTAAGTGGTTGGTGATCTGTACGTAGCGTAAAACGCCTCCCAAACAAATATTGATGATGTTTCGTGATACCGAACAGAATGGCCAGTGCCTCTTTATCCAGCTGGCTATAGTTGCGCTCCGGCGCACTGAGAGTGCGCGACACGCAGCTGACGGGCCGCTCACTACCGTCTGAGTACCGGTGCGCGAGCACGGCGCCCAGTCCGTACGCGCTGCTGTCTACTGACAACACGAGTTCGCGCCCCTCCTCGTAATGTGCTAATACCCGCTCACTCAGAAGAGATCGCTTTGCTTCCAAAAAGGCTTTATCACACTTGGAGCTCCATTCCCAGTGGCTGTCTTTTTTTAATAGGTGGTGTAATGGTTGCAATAAATTGCTTAAACGTGGAATAAACCGCCCGTAATAATTGAGCATTCCCAGAAAACTCTTGAGTTGCGATACGTTCTCCGGCTTAGGCGCACTGGAAATAGCCTCCAATTTTTCTGGATCGGGTCGCAGCCCCTTCTTATTAATAATAAAGCCCAGATACTTAACACTATCTTGTAAAAATTTACATTTGCTAAGTTTTACAGTAAGTCCCGTGTTACGCAACCTTTCGAGTACCGCTCTCAGATTTTTTAAATGCTCAAGTCTGTTTGCCCCGGTCACACAAATATCGTCTAAAAATACAACGCACCCTGGCACCCCGCGCAGTGTCTCCTCCATAATCTTTTGGAATTTTTCCGGTATAACCGACAATCCGTAAGGTGTACGTCGGTACACAAATGTACCCATATGTGTAGTTATTGCTGTATATGGTTGTGAATCATTCGCTAAAAGGCACTGTTCATACGCATGTTTTAAATCTATTTTGCGGTTCTAAATGTTCCGTCACCAGTTTCACCAGTTCGTCATATGTTTTGGTTTCCGGGAAGCTAGGTGAACACAGATCGCACATGAGTGCATACGTTTCTTCCCCTACAACGGTTATTAACAAAGACACCTTTAGTTTCTCGTCAATTTCATTTAGTGTTATGTACTGATTCACTCGACGAATATACGCCGGCCATTGTTTCGAACTTAAATTAAACGATTCTATTTTCCCGATAGGCATGTTGTTCGATTTGAAAGTTTAAACCGCGTAACCACGAGGAAGAAAAAAAAAAACACGAAAAGAAATCCCGTTCTCGTCGCCAATGAAACGTCAATGAAATACGTGGGTCAACGACAGACTGATTTATTGCAAAGCAAAACTAAGCTACCCACCACCGTGATAATATAACATAACATGTGTACCGACAGATCGCCACAAATATATATATTAATATAATATTTTGTTAATATATAACATTAGGTATAAAATACACACTTGTAATAATAATACAATTTTTTTATGTTTTTAAGAAATAAGTATTTAAAAATGTAATTATATGTTAATCCTTACTAATACTATAAAAGCGAAAGTGAGTTTGTTTGTTTGTTACGTCTTCACGCCTAAATGGCTAAACCGATTTTGATGAATTTTGGAACAGAGATAGTTGGGACCCTGGAGACGGACATAGGCTATTTTTTTAAAAAGATTGTGTTTTGAGTGAGAAAGAGGGAAGAAAAGGGAAAACTTAACATTGCTATTGCAAAAACTACAGGTAGCAGGTACCTGCAAATCAGAAAAGGGGAACTGTGTTACCCCGAATTTAACGCGAGCGAAGCCGCGAGCAAAAGCTAGTAAAACAATAAATGAACGAAAAATACAAATTTTAAACGGTTTAACCCGCGTATATTAATTATTAATATATTCCTGACGTTTCGAAAGCTTTTCAGCGTTCGTGGTCGCAGGCAGATTAATATAGGTACGCGAGTTAAACCGTTTAAAAGTTGTTTTAATATGTCTAGTGCTCGTGCAAACCCAAGAAACACTTGTAAATCAAGATTATGTGGTGTGCGTTCGCGCAGCGGAATGTTGTTGAATTTAAAGATTTTAATTATGCAGATATTTAGTGTATGACGTCGTATAATTATGTATACAGTAGAACCTCGTTAAGTCGAACCTCGATAAGTCAAAAACCTCCAAATCTCGAAAAAATATTTTGTTCCCTTCCCTTCAAACACCAAAACCTCCATTACTTGAAATCTTGACCTTCTGTTAGTCGAAATAATCACCGAGTCCCTCCAAGCCATTTTGGTACATATTTTCACTCTATAACTCAAAAAATTAAATTTGACCTCTGTATCTCGAACATAGCAACGTTTTATTTTACAACCTTTACAACTTGATCATTTGGAATTTATTACCTCTATTGTTCGAAAAAAAATAAGTTACCGACTTTAAGAACTTGCCGACAATGTGAGTACACTATTGTTTCTTAGAAAACATTTTAGGAGTATACGATAATAAATGTATGACTCACGTAAACACGTGTTTGCTTGCTTGGTGTCAGGTGTTCAATTTTGATTCCTTTGAAATTGCTCAGAAAACCGATACTAATGATTTAGATGACATAGAAGACGCGCATAGTACATGCGTTCATGGGTTTCCATCCGCATTGAATACCTTACGTAATTTTATAGAGCAAACCAGTAACTCTGAAGAAGAAGAATTTTCTGCTCTTTATAGATTAGACAATGCTATAGATAGAGAACAACCAAATTATCTAAAGCAAAAAAAAAATTACTGACTTGACTTTTTTTAATGCCATATTTTTTATTTTAAAATGATTTGAAATAATGTTGATTTAAAATAAATAAAAATATGTTTGCAAGGGTGCACTTACAAGGTTTGTATAAACGTGAAAATCTAGACCCCAAAGTGCAGACTTTAAGAACTAAGACCTAATAAGCTTATTTTACGTTTATATTTTTATCTTTTAAGCCCTGCGATTTTTTCTAAATCTGTTTTTTACACAAATACAAACAAATTCAAAACAATGTATGTAAAAATCTACAGCTCTTTATGTAAGCGCTTTATATGAAAACTAGCTAATGGCCAAACGTTCGCGCAGCGGAAACTTGAATTTCTCCGAAGTTTATGCATGCACTAATTTTATTCATACATACACAATTACACACAAATTTTTAGACACATCTCTTTTCTTCTAAAGTCTATAATTTAAAAAAGTTCCGCTGGGACAACGTTCGCCCAGCGGAATCAGTTTTTGGTGAGTTTCTCCACAATGGCTGCGTGCACATTTTTTTTTTAAATATAGGTACACAATTATACGACGTCATACACTAAATATCTGCATAATTAAAATCTTTAAATTCAACAACATTCCGCTGCGCGAACGCACACGATTATGTGTGTGATTATTTCACACATTGTTATGTTTGAAATAAATTGTACTCACCAATTTTGTAGACAGGTATATCAGTTCACTGAAAGTAGACTAAGTTGAAGTTGTTGGCAGCAGTCCCGAAACAGTAGCCGATGTCTTCGTGAGAGCAATCAAACAGTCCCGAAACAGTAGCCGATGTCTTCGTGAGAGCAATCAAACAGTCCCGAAACACTAGCCGATGTCTTCGTGAGAGCAATCAAACAGTCCCGAAACACTAGCCGATGTCGTCGTGAGAGCAATCAAACAGTCCAAAAATATAAGCCGAAGTCGTCGATAGAGCGATCAAACAATATTCAGTAAACGTAAGTTACGGAAGGAACCGTCACACATGTGCTATGTCGAAAGCTTCGAACACTGCACTAAACAAGTTTAACCTTTTGAGCGCCAGGGTCACAAATACGTGACAAGCGAAAACTGTCCCTGAGCGCCAACGACACAAATATGTGACAAAAACAGCGGTACATTAAAACACGAAATAAACTATTTAAACATTACTTTAATGCCTATTTATTTATATACCTGTAAAATAGAAGGTCCAAAATTTATTTATTTCCATAAAACTAATTAAATTGCATTATAAATATTGAGAAATTTTACGTTAAAAAGAAAGAAATAAACTCTGAAAAAAGAATGTCCTCACACGCCAGAGTCATAACTGCGTGACCGCTAGTGATGTAGCGCATGTTGGATAATATCATTATTTCAAATCAAAGATCGATTCGAAACTTTCCTCTGGAATATATTATTTTAGGTATAATTTGGTACTAGGATAAAGCAGCATTAATTTTATAAAACCAGTCTTAAAAATCATTCAATAAGCTACATAGTCAAAAATAAAATTTGGTTGGGTCGAATTTCGATATTCACTAATCCCAACTCAAGCGCATCCCTAACGCAACCCGAATTATCAGTACCCTGTACGCCATGGTCACGACTAGACGACAATATCGTGACGTCACAAGCGCGGCGACCAGAAATTAGTGAAGTGAATGAATAATATTTATGATTAATTTACTTGTGATATCGAGTTCAAGATTTATATTAAGTGACTATTATAATGAGTGGGAATTTAATGACTACGGAAGAACTTCTTCGCATATTAGAAGGAGTCTCAGATGACGAAGAATTTTCGGAAACAGAATCTTTGGACGAATTTGATTTAGAGGTAAGTAATTTTTATCTGCTTTTATTTTAAAAATTTTGAGCAAATATTAATCTTATTAAAAATCACGATGAAATCTGTAAGTGTGGCCTGGTATTGGTGTTTGTAGACCGAAAGAAACATATTTTTTACAGAAATAAGTTACTTTTGAGAATATTATTGTTGTAAAAAAATAGATACAGCCGTTATACAGAGTTTTTAAGTTGATATATCGATCGTTGTTTGTTTACATACGATTTAATTAAGATATGAATCAGCATACAGTTACCTACTAAATGCTTGTTGTATTATTTAACCTATTGATCGCTAACATAAATAAGTAAAAATCAAGAATGATTTTGATATTTTTACTTGTGTATATGTTTAAGCGATATAATATGTTTAAATATTACATATATTTATGAAATATTAATTGCGCCTTATACCTAAGCCTGCACTCATAGGTTTCTAATATATGTATACTATTATTTCAATTAATTATTATGTATATATGTGTGCAGAGAACTGGACTTTTCAGTTTTGTTTCGGTAATTCGGTATATAGTTCCTATAGTGTTCGTCAAGCTATATGATCCCTCCGAAAATGTTTTTAAGATATAATTTATGTAGAGCACAGGGTTAAGAAAGAATTAAGCCACGTCTGAAAAGTATTTGAAATAAATAAATGAACGAATTTACAGATTTTATGATTTATTTTGGGATATTTATTAATTAGACAATAATCAAACTTATAACCTTTTCAATCATTTATTATTTCTTAATCGGAATCCTGGTAGCTCGGTAAACTAATGTCATCTAAGTCTTTTTGGTGTCGTACTTTACGTATAATATTAATTATATTGGTGTAAGTTACCGAACGCTTCTCCGCTGGTACACTATCTAATTCATGTGCGACCAATCTTGCGAATGCCTTATTGCGTGGGTCCTTTGGCTCTTCTTCGAAACCCACATTAGGTAAATGTGAAACTTCACATTTTAATTCGTCTTTGTCCCATATACTGCGCTGGTACATATTTGAGGTTGCAATATCCTCAGTCGTTACCTGTGTTTGCTTTGATATCATTTCTGTTTTCACTCCTTCACACACACAGGTCACTTTCACAGGTTCAACTGAGAACTTAATTCTCTTGGCACGGTGTATATTTTGTAATAAACTTGGTGATGAAGGTCTGCTCTCGTCACCAGAAGACATATTAATTATGTAAATAAAATATTTCAGATAGAATGAAGAATGGTGATGAATGATAGAATTTCGAATGTTCGAAACCGATGTACGAATGTCTAATAAAACGTACTTTTCTAGTCAACATGTCAGTATTACCAACCTAAAAAAATTGCAAATACCAATAATGCTTGGGAAGAAACATAAAAACCATAGACGTTTTTTTAATCTTTAGCTTATTTTAATTATATTCTATTTTCTTTACAAATAGGTAAAGCGTAGCGTAATTAATGAGAATTTAATTTAATGCAAATTAAGTTTCTTTTTGTAAAATGATATCTTGGCTTACAAATTACCAAATATACGAAATTCTAAGATCGCTAATGTTTATGTCTGTTTTTTATTATCGAAGTTTAAACTAATTGTGCTATTGACCAGTCTTCAAATATTATGCTCTAAAAATATTTTGCAGTAGTACAATAAAGCTTGAGCTTCTGCCATAAACCTAAAGATTTTGTTTTGTTGATCAAAGTAAAACATTCTAACAATAACGAGATTCTTAAAAGTTTTACCTTAAAAATATTAACTAATGGAACAATAAACTTAAACTAACTGTCATAAATCTGTAGCTTTTGTTTTGTTGTATAGCAATAACCCATCTGCAACAGCGCAAGTAGTAATTTCAAATTTCATGATGAATTAGACACAATATAAGCCGATAACTCGAGTTGGAGTACAATAATATCTTCGGATCTGTCGGCCGTAAAGATCTATTGTTTTCGGGCAGAATTTAGAACAAAGAAAAATACTTGTTTCTCACGCACTGGCTAATTAACTTCCCACAATGAATTATTGTTTTTATTTTACAGCCAGCAACTGTTGCCCATCAAGAACCATCAAATGATACACCTTCGACGTCTCGAGATGGCCACCATCGAGGTCATGAGCCGGAACCGTCCTTCCAATGGACCTCGGAACGACGTACACCCGAAGTAGCTGACTTCAATGATTTTCAATCTGGAATCCATTTAGAGCCGTCGGAAATTGCTTCTGAATGCGACATATTTCAATATTTTATGGACACAGATTTTGTGTCGATGATTGTCAATATGACCAATAAATTTCATCGATACTTTGTGCTGAATGTAGACTTGCGTATGCATTCTCGTTTACATGCTTGGTACGACGTAACAGTCCCAGAGATGTACATGTTTTTTGCAGTCATAATGTTAATGACCAGAAATAAACATTTATCTATAGAAGAACATTGGTCCACAGATATTTTATTGAATTCTCCGATATTTTCGAAAGTAATGACACGCAACAGGTTTTCTATGATACTTGGCATGCTCCATTTTTCTGAGCAAAGAGAAGAAAATACAATTTTATCGAAAATCCAGAAATGTGTATCTCATACACGACAAAAGTTTAGAAATATTATTACGCCATATAAAACTATTTGTATTGACAAAAGCATTGTTCCATTTAAGGGTCGCTTGTCCATAAAACAATACTTACCGAATAATAGAAACAGATTCGGTGTCAAATTATTTGTTTTATGTGATGTAAATACGGGTGTTATTGTTGATTTTATTGTTTACTGTGGAGCAACCACAGAGATAGTTGATCCCTGTAATCTAGGTGTTGGCGGGGCTGTTGTTGCCACGTTGGTCAAACCATTTTTAGGATCCAATCGCCATTTATATGTGGATAATTGGAACATAATATTTACGCTTGCGGTACGGTAAAAAAAAATAGAAAGTATATGCCAAAATTAAACACGATTCTAGAATTGAATGAAACGGAAGTGCAATATTCTGGTCCACTGATGGCCATTAAATGGAAAGACAAAAAATATATTTTTATGTTATCCACCATCCATGATAATTCTATGGAATTATCATCGCGAATACATCGAAATACGGGATTGCCTGTAATTAAGCCAAAAGCTGTAGTGGACTACTCAAAAAACATGGGCAGTGTTGATACCGCAGATATGCTATTATCATCAATGCAGTGTATCCGCAAAACAGTCAAATGGTATAAAAAAATATTTTTCCATTTATTAGATATGCACTTATTAAATGCATTTTATTGTTACCGGCATTTAAAAGATATGCCAAAATTGAAATTTGCCGATTTTCAATTGAGCGTGATTCGGCAATTGATAGAGAGGTACCACAGTGGTAGTATTATAGAAGGCTCCACGTTAGCTACAACTAGCAGTGTAGTAATCCTCTTCGTATATTACCCAGTAATGCAAAGGATCATATGCCGAGTCGTATGGGAAAATATCAAAGATGCAAGCAATGCGCACTTTTAAAACAAAGAAAAAATACACGTTTTAAATGTAACGTTTGTAACGTATATTTATGTGCTGCGCCGTGTTTCCAAAAGTACCACTCTGTGTAATATATTTAGATTTATATTGATTTTAATGTCTCTGTGATACTGATTTTTCTATTGTAACTTGAAGTTTTTTATTAGATTTTATTTACATATGGCTTACTATTAGATGATAAGATAATACAATGCAGATTTTGTATAATGTTGTTCTATTATTCTAAAGATTTATTAGTATAAGACTGATTGGTAACTGTGATAATTATATATAATGGTTAATTGTTTTAATTTGTTACTTTTTTATGCCTGATAACACATGGCTTACTATTCGCTGGGTGCGCGATGACAGCGCCAACTAGCGGTCGGCGGACTCGGCGGACCTTGGTACGTCAAATAGTTGACTGTCATTGTCTTTACGAGGAGTAAGCAGTGAATAAAGCATGAAGGTGTAGGTAAAGATGGAGCACACAGTACACACTTGAAATACCTACTTGAATTTTTATTTCTCTTCTACTGTCTGAGGTCAGTTTGTTTCAATTTCTGTAGTACACTAGAAAAAGAGATCAGACCTCAGTTTGCCTCAGAGAATAGGAGCGAGAGTATTTGACTCGAAACTTTTATTCTAAGTGTGGGCTCCATATTTACCTATAACTTCGTGGAATAAAGTCTGCCAAAAGTTCCTTTTTTAGCCACGGTGCGCGCTGAGATCGATTTCACTGTCCCCACCACCCACTTTGCACCCAGCGAATTAGATGATCAGAATGCAGGTTGCATTGTAGATTTTGTATAATTTTGTTCTATTATTCAAAAGATTTATTAGTATAAGACTGATTGGTAATTGTGATAATTATATATAATCGTTAATTGTTTTAATTTGTTACTTTTTATGCCAGGTTTATAGAACTTAATATTTAAAAACATGTATACATAGTACATACTGTATAACATTTTATTAAAATTTTCTATTTTTTCATAGTTTTTATTTACCTTCTTAACCTATTTCAATCATATATTTTTAAGTACCTGTTACATTCGGAATTATAAATCTGATTTAAAAAACGTGTTTCATTTATTATAAAATAATATTGTACTAGAACATCGATAAACGAGATATTACGTTGCCACATCCTTATTTCGGAAGCGAAGTAGTTATTAAAATGGCGGGCCGTCCACTCCATGGTCACAATATGAAGACAGCAGATCAAGAATAGTGTTGTACCTACAGTTATTATATTTAAATATATTGTAGTCTCATATCTGTTATTACGGTCAAAGTCAAAGTCAAAACATTTATTTCAATTAGACCATTTACAGGCACTTTTGAATTGTCAAGAAGTTACTCATACAAAAAGTTGAAGCTAGTTGCTCGTTCCAAAACGTAGGTCTCTATGGAGAAGAACGAGGAAGAAACTCCATGGACACTCTTTTCAAATTGGTTTTTACAGAATCTTGGTTACAATATTCTTGTTGCTTCTACATGTGAAAACAATGAAGTTAAATATAAAACAATTAAAAAAAAATATATGATAATAATAGTACTAAAGATGTAAGCCATGGCAGTTAAGAGATGACCAATCCCACTGACAGCGCCCGTTCACGAACATGACGCGAGGATCAGCACCACTTAGCTCAACCATCATGAAGGGAACCAAATGATCCGACCCACGCGCCACCATCAGCGAGACATTTAAGTGAGCATGACAAAGCCCTCAACCACCATGCTCGTAGTGTCCAACACATAATAATAAAATAAATAAAAGGCTCTATGGTACTCACATTTACAAAATTGAAATAAATGATGATAGATTATATAAAACTAAGGTTTTAAGTAATTCTATTCGACAGATGAGCTGTAGTATGTAAAAAAAAATAGAAATAATAATAACGGTACACGTTATTAAGGTCAATGAGAATACAAATAAAAAGGTGGCAAGAAACATCCCCCTGTATTAATATA
This sequence comes from Caradrina kadenii, assembly GCA_947462355.1. Classification (NCBI taxonomy): domain Eukaryota; kingdom Metazoa; phylum Arthropoda; class Insecta; order Lepidoptera; family Noctuidae; genus Caradrina; species Caradrina kadenii. Next base: position 2,480,973 of record OX381691.1, on the reverse strand, counting down.
CATATGTAAGTATTAATTTGTGAACCCGAGTGACTATGGAGCAGGACCAGCATTAAGCCAAGCATTCTTGTCATTAATATAATCTTCTAACTTATAATATGCTTGACTACATAGTGTGCGTTTGATGCAAGTTTTAAATTTTCTCTCATTTAGTTCGAGAATATCGAGCGGTATTTTATTATAACATTTTACAGAGTACCCCATAAAAGAAGTGTGTACTTTAGACAATCTGAAACTTGGTTGATCTAATTTGTTCCTATTTCTAGTATTAAAATGATGTCTATCTCCAATTTTTTTGAAAAGATGAAGATTTTTTCGAACATGCATAATGTTTTCATATATATATTGACATGGAACCGTCATGATATTAATTTTTTTGAATAATTCCCTTAGAGACTCACGACGGCAAAGATTATAGATAGCTCTGACAGCCCTCTTTTGCAAAATAAAAATAGAATCTATATCTGCAGCCCGCCCCCAAAGCAAAATACCGTAAGACATAATACTATGAAAGTAACTAAAATAGACCAGTCTCGCGGTATCTACGTCTGTTAATTGTCGGATTTTTCTGACAGCGTAAGCGGCTGAACTTAACCGCCCTGCAAGAGATGTTAAGTGAGGACCCCACTGCAGCTTTGAGTCTAGCGTAATCCCCAGGAAAACTGTCTTTTCGACGAACTCCAGTATATCCTTATTTAAATTATACAAGTATTATACAAGTCTGTAAATAGTGTATAACTATTACTTTAATAGGAAGAAATGTAATGTTGAATTAAATTTCAATGTTATAAGGACATTATATTTCGAAATTAAAGACGAAAATGAAAATAAAATTGATTATCGATGAAGTTTTGGAATCCCTATTTTTTTCGTAGGTATTTGCGGTGAATTTGTGGCCTGGCGTTGAGGGCAAGTTCATGCGTTTTTGCTCTGGCGTTCAAAAGGTTAAAGGTCATAAGGAGTGGACAGTGGAAATAAAATAATTATTATGATTATGGGTATATAATAGAACTAAAAATATATGTACATATAAATATATATGTATATATATATATTTCTATGGTGGGAAATATATTTCCTTTACCGGTCAGATTCTATCAATAACTAATCTCTATTGCATGCTCTTTTCTCGCGCTAGACCTATTTTATTGCAGTAATATACAATTATTTTTTTGGTAGTATATCAAATAAACATCTTTACAAAAATCAAGTTTTTTTATTTATTACAAAAAATCAAGTTTTTTTTATTTATAACAAAATTTTAGTTTTTTTATTTATTACAAAAATCACTTTTTTTATTATTTATTAGTATTTTTACGTATAACAAAAATCTAATCTTATTTTTTATGAAACTCACTGAAACAAGGTGCTATGCATAGTGCGACTTGGCATTTCGCACACATAATTTTCGATCGTTTATCGTTCGTTTTAGTGCTACACATTTTACATCTCTTGTATGACTGCAACTGGCACGGCTTGTGATCGCCCACGTTGGTATACCGTACTTCTTCGGGGACAGCACTGATAGTTTTTTGACGGTTTTCATTCGCGAGCTTCCGCCTGCTAACATAAGATGGCATACCGCCGGTCGAGCGTCTCTTCCTGCTGGTAAAACCACCTATCAATCCTCGTGCTAAGCCGACTCTAAATTCAAGATGGGAAAGCGTACATTTTTTATTGCTTTTGTACAACAAGAAAGCATTAGTTATGCTCGTGTCAATGAGGAAGTAGAAAAGTCGCAGCCACCATCCCTTACTCCGCCTGCCCACTGAATACGTGCCTTTCAGCTGATCAAAATGATCAACGCCACCCATTCGCTTGTTGTATTCTTTTACGACAAGTGGGCAAGGTACATTCTTTTTTGAACCGTCTTTCTTAGTTCGTGTTACATGTGTTTGAGCAACTTTAGGGTGGAACGCGTTACTCATGAGAAGTACCTCTTTACTGTCTTGCCAAACTACAAATGCAACATTTTTTTGTACTCTCCATTTGAAGTGTCCTTTCGGCAGTTTCAGCTTTGTTTTATTTTTTATTATTAGCGGCATTTCCGCCCGGTGCCCGCGTACTGTTCCCGTCGCATAAATTCCTTTTTCATGTAAGTAATCCAACAGCTTATAATCACAGAAAAAATTATCAAATGTTAAGTGAACATTCTTCACCTCTAGTTGTATTAATTTTTCAGACAACTTTTTCACAATTTTTGCTCCTAATCCTTCTTCAACTCCATCATTGGTCTTACCGGTATATATGTCGAACTCGTATAGGTACCCACTCGCACTGTCGCAACGACACCAGATTTTATAGCCTCGTTTGATGGGCTTCAAAGGCATATACTGTTTGATGGTACTTCTGCCTTTGAAAAGGACCATGGACTCGTCGATACTCTGGGACGAGGAGTTTTTAGCGTTGATTTGGCAAGCGTTATTGATAATATTTACAAGGGGTCGGATCTTGTATAGTTTGTCGTAATCTGGGCTAGACTTCTCTGGGGTCAACAAGTTGTCATTAATATGTAGACAACGCATAATATTTTTGAACCTTCTAAGAGGCATTGTTGCAGCTACTTCTTCCACTCGAAAACCTGGGTCTGATGACCAATATAAATCAATGCTCGGAAGAATATGGTAACCCATGATAATAAGTATGCCTAAAAATGCCTTCAGTTCATTTTTATCAATGGGTGTCCACCATCCAAAGTTTTGTTGCTGAGCGTATAAATTTGTTTGGCATACTATCAGATCATATGCTTCCTCGGTAAAATATTTTTCAAAATAAACAATTGGTCTGGTTTTGCTATTGAACCCTTGGACTGGTTGCATTCGGGGTTCGTCAAAGCTACAAGGATTTGGTCTGCTAACTGTAGTAAAAGTTTTTTTTTTCCATAATACCTCCTCAGTATCTGACTGATCTGAATCAGAAAAATCATCAATAACAGGAAGGACTGGTACTGATGATACTGGTCTTTGTAAATCGGAAGTACTGGGAATAGGTGTAACTCGCCGAGGACGTGTTATTCTTCTGTTTGAATCAAGAATTGGACTGAAATTATCGGGATTATTATCAACTTCCTGAACTAGTAAAGGCGAACAAGGCTGATCAATCTGTTCATCAACAGACGACGGACTAGGTATTGGTATGTTATCTACTAATAAATTTGCGGGACGAGGGTCATCTATATCTTCTAGAATGTGCTGAAGGCGGATTACACTAAAATTTGGGCATTCGTCGTCAGATTCTAAATTATCGTCCGATTGATCAGGGTCATCGGGTAGGCCAAACATGTCTTGAAGGGCCTCCTCTACTTCGTAATCCTTCAAGTGACGATCCATTTCTAAAACAAAGCAAAAAAAAAGAGTTTCAAGCCATACCAAGCAACACAAAAACGAACGCCACACAGACAGAGGGAATATTCAAACCACCGTAAAATTTACAGGCAGAAGGGCAAAGGGAATATACAACCCACCACAAAAAATCAAGATTGTCCAAAACCGCGTATAGCAAACTTGAAAATATTTACATTTTTTATTAGAAGAAGCTCACGTAAACCATAAATAAAAGAACTTGCCTTTCGAAATTTGTAGATCTTCGAGATAAACCCTGCTTCAAACTAGTCGAAAAAAAAAGTACACTTTTACAACTTCTCTGTGCTCTCATGAAAAAAATATTTATGTCAACTGTCAAACCTGTCATTGTCAAAATGTCTATTGACAATCATAAAACTTACCTGAATGAAAAATACCGCTGGTGGGACGTAATTTCGGCGAAAAAAAAATAAAAATCATGGTGGTGAAAATATCACCTCTAACTTATAAAGGGTTAAGACCGTTACTGGTATCGAAGAAATTAGATAAGACATTCTAAAGGGATGGAATGGATGGGTTATAAATATAGGATGGTTGCGAAATAAATAATACAATAGTACAAGGTATTTTTTTATTTATTGACTTTAATGCTATATTAGAAGTTAATGTTAATGCTATAAAGAAGTTTTGCATTTGCAATGAAGTTCATAAGATTAAGAAAATATAGCAATGAGAATTCAAAAAATCTATATAGACGTAAATTTTAAACATGACTAAATAAAATTGTTTTAGTAAGTTTCTGTCGAAGTCCAACTTTACTGCCGAAATTTCGTAATGAATTTAATTTTGTTTGATGAAATATTTTTAAATTCAAATATGAGTTAGCCAAAGCTTTCACCAGTTGCAATTCATGTGGCTCTTCATCATATGCAGATTGTACAGGGTGGGCCGGAGAAAACAAATGCTTCAATTTGGTAACGAACAGTTGCTTTAACATGATCAATATTACGTTTTTGCTGGTGTGTCGGAATGATTTCTTAGCCATTTCCGACATAAATAACTGTTCGCAACTCCTTATCACCTCGAAGGCAAATCTGGAAACATACTTTAAGGCTCCCCTGTCAACAAATGCAGTAAAAGATGAGAAGTTGGTAATATCCACAAAATAAGAGTGATCTGAATTATCCTTAGTAACAATCAATGCGTCGCGACAGGATTGACAAGTAAGTTTATTTAACATTTTGTTTACAAAATGACCAGCAATGTAATAAAGGATATTATTTTTGTAATCAGATATTTTGATCGATTGCATGTAATTGAATAAGACCTCTACGTTTTCATCTTGTGAGTCATCATCATCCTTTTGATTTTTCTCAATAATTCTTTTTTTGCTACGAAATTCTAAAATTGGCGATAGTTCAAAATCATTGTCTGTGCAATTTGCGTTTATGCTAGGTTTGACACTATTTCGATACAGAAGTTTGCGCATAGCATACCTGAATTGCAAAGCATTCGGGTTGTTATTTCCACCACCCTGCAATCGAATACAGGAAAAAAACATTTCCAAATGGTCTTGGGAGAATTTATATGGAAGAAAATAATCTAACTTATGATCCATACCTTCCAAAAGATCTTTTGCTAAATTTGGGCAGCTATAAGTGTCAACAATCAAGCCAAAAGCTGCCATCTTTCGGCGACTTAATAGAATGTTTTGATTATCAATAGTGAGTGTTTTTAAATATTCTCTTGTGTCAGAAAAAGCTTTTGCCCAAAACATTTCATTACTAAGTCGCAACGGGGACTTAAAACCAGTGCCAATGGGGGATTTTGCGTTTAGTAAATCAAAAACTCTATCAATCATTCTGATGTATTCAGTACTTGCTTCACTGCCCTGAAAATTTTCATTGCCACTAGTTCTTAAAAAGTCGATGGCATCAGCGACTGAAGAACTTAATGTCTGCGCTGCAAGTTTAACATTCATTTTTTTCCCCATGAAATTAAGATGAATAGCATTTAATTTATTGGCGAGTTTTAAACCTTCTTCCTCTTGTAATATGTGTAATTCTTTCACAAATTTAAAATCAATATCACCGTTAGGAGAACTTAACTTTGTCTCTGCAAAAATATTTCTACAAAGTTTTACCATATGAGCTGGATCAAAAATGCAGTGTATCCTGCTATCTTGTTTGGGGTGCTTAAAGTTAGTAATCATATTTGTATCACTGAAATTACAGCCTAAATTTTCATATGTTGTAACATTAACATTTGTTCCATCAGATGTTAGGCTTCGAACTGTTATACCTATATCATGCAACATACATATAGCTGTAAATATTAATTGTGACTGTATGGCAGCTGAGATTTTACAAATAAAGAAATATCCAATGGGGCATTTAAATTTTCGTTTATATGAGACTATTTGCAAAACCAATACCTCAGTAGCTAACCGGTCTGATTCATCAGTGATAATGCCTGCCAAATCGACATATCCCCATTTTTTGTCTTTATACTTTTCGTAGACCTCTTCAGACTTTATTGACATTGCATCGTATATTAGGGCTACATTTTGGAGATCATATTCTTTAACCGATAATTTTAAATACTCAAAAACTTCCGTTATGAAGCCAACGTTACACTCATGAGTGGCAAGCATTTTTCGCAAAGTTACCGGATGTGGTAAACTAATGTGATTTCTAAGAAATAAGTATGCTTTTGACGAATAAAAGTATAAAGATAAAGCAAATTTTTTTACTTCATCTGAATATTTTCGACCTTTATTGCTTTTATCTGTATTCAATAGTGTGTGGATGTTGTTAAAATTATTTTTTATATTTTGTTCTACCTCTTCAAAATTTTTACACTTTTTCTTAACTAACAATAAAAGCGATTGTAAGTTTTTCAATCTTTCGTCACGCCTATTTAGCCTTTGTGTTAATACTTTAACTTTTCTCTTTAAAACATCGTCTACGGGGCTCATACATTTGATTGGTGCTGTTTGAACACCGACTTCCTTTACGTTTGGACAGAGCTTCTTACTTGGAGGTTCTTCTATATTGCTTGAACTTGTCCCAGCAATTACAGGTGTTTCTAAAGGAATGGAAGGATGTGGGATTTCCTCTTCAGATGTGACTGATTGTGGCTGTTGTAGCAATACATTACTGAGAACTTCAATTTTTTTATTTATCGCCTGTAAAATAAACGTCAAAGTATTAAGCATGCTCAGTCTTAACAAATAAAAATGAAAACGATGAACTTAGTGTATGTAGTGGGATAGTCTATGGGGACGCCATATTGAAAAAATATCAAAATTACAACAAGGGGTCCCACCGGTACCACGTAGCTTCTCTAGTACTTGTACATAGTATCACAATGGGTATAGTACTTAATTAATGTTTTTAATAGTAAAATAATCTTACCAACGGAGAAATCGTAGGTATAGCGTTGGCTTTTAATAATTGACGGGAATTAGCAGTATAAAAGCAGGAAGGTTCGAAGTGACGACTGCATACGACTGAATTTTTCGTAATATTTTGCTTCACATGTATACTGCTGAGCCATTTTTGTCGCATTTCATCGTTTTTAGGGAAACTGTAATAATTGTATAACAATTAGGACCGTAATTCACCACACAATGGACAGATTAATAGAACTCATGGTCACCATAGTTGTTCGATTTACAGTAATGTTATTTTTGGCTTACCTGTGGAACGATATTCTGCAACCACTGTATGATTCACTTTTACAAGTATAAACGCAACACTTTTTCACCATTTTACGCCTTAGAATGGTTTTTTATCAAACAATCTCAACGAAACATAAAATGTGTAAACACACCGACGCCATTACCTATGATGCTTTACAGAGTTACCATAACAAAATAAAAAATAGGCAAAATAATAATTTTTGTTTTCTTTTTTATTTAAGCATTTAAACAAAGATAAAAATGCAATTATTATTTATTGATTTACAATTGTTAAAATAGGTTTAAAATACAAGTGTTTCAATCGAGTTTTTAACCAGCCAAAAATTTTACTTATAAACATTTTTTATACTAGCAAGATGTAAGAACGAGACAAACGGCCTCAGTTATTACTATCCCTCTCGGCCCGGATTGCCTCTGTGTAAGGTGTAAAAGAATTAAAAACTTTATTGCGTTGGAATAGTGTTCATTTTCCTAACTATTATTTTTTAGAGTTATCGGTCCTGTTTGTATAATAAGTCCATGTATATGTCCCAATATGCGTCAAGGTATATTTTTTTTATGTATCGCAGCAAAGTTACTCGAATATTTTGATTGTAAAATAAAAACATACTGTGGTAGTAAATACAAATTATTTAATACAAGAAACTTTCTTATAATATATGTAAAACAAAATTAATGATAGTTAGCAAAACAATTACGTTCCGAAGTGTAGCATAGGTGGACATTACATGTAGAGCATATATTATTCGTTCGATTTTGTATACGACTTTTTGAACATTGTACGCATCTTTGCCTAATGCTTACTTTTAGCATTGTATGTGATATGTTTCCACGTTTTTGTGCGTGATAAATTCGCTTTTTCGTTATCACTAGCGACGACAAAGCTCTTTGCCGCAGCGAAAAATTGCTAATAAGTGAACGAGCTACTACCTGGCGAAATTCTAGGCTTGAAAGCATAGTCCCTTCAACACGCTTTGCTGCGTGTAGCTTGCAATAAATTATATACGAATTATTTATCGCAATATCCAGTAAGTCAAAAAATAGTCTTAGATAGTATTTTATTTTTGCCTTTCTGTCGCCTTCATTACACACTTTTTTTTGGTCCATCAGATCGACCCCACCCATATTTTTATTGTACATTACAACAACTTCAGGGCATTTTATATTTATCCTATCCCCGCTACCATGTGCACGCCTCTTGACTGTCGCTGTTGGTATGGGTGACAAAAAATTTGTCAATAAAAACACAGCTTTATTATCCATCCATTTTATGAAAGATATTCCTTTGCCGCGAAAATGTCTCCACGATTCAAACTTGCACATTTTTCGGAATATTTTTCCAGCGTACTGTTCCACAAGCTTTTATATCCATATTCGACAATTTATGCTGAAGATTAGGGGAATTGAAAACATTATCAAAATACACTTTACAACCTATACCCTGTAAGCTTTCACACAATTGCAACACAACCGATTCACCCAATCCAGTTTCAGTACCACAATTTTTTTTTCCTGTGGGATTGGATCTATTCGGTTCATTAGAATTGTCGCTAAAATGCAAGTTTCTACGTATTTCCTCGAAACGATTTAAAGGCATGACTTTAGCGATGTATGGAACTGCCATGTCAGGATCTGTAGACCAATAACTCCGAAATGTAGGTAAGCTATGATATCCCATCACAAAGTACATGCCAAGGAAGGCTTTGGCTTCTCCATTAGACACAGTAAAAGATCGGCTATTTTGTTCCGCGTAACGTATTGATTCAGGGACAATAATCGTATCAATCAATTTTTCAAAGTCTCCAACTGCATTGAAAATTTTTACAGGAGTGGGCTCCATATCAGTAGTGTAAGGGCTATCCAAAATGTGCACTTCACCAAAGTTATATTCTTGGATCTCACGAAAATTATGCGGTACATATGAGTTTGCTCTTTGATTGAACTGCCTCGGTAGCCTAGTGGTCCTAAGCGCGACTGTTACGCTAGAGGTCTTGGGTTCGATTCCCAGGTCGAGCAAAAAGTGTTATTGGGTTTTTCTATGAAATTCTCAGTAGCAGCTCGGAGTTAGGATTTGTGCCCGGTTAATGGCAATAGGCTCGCCCCTTATTACATGGGACCTAAATATACCGGCGAACTGTGGGTGTACATTGTTACACCTCTGCCTAACCCTTCGGGGAATACAGGCGTGAGTGTATACATATGAGTTTTCCCGCCAATTAAAAGGAGGAACGGTAGTGCTCGGCTGCTGAGATTCAATTACGTTTTCTATTTGAGACGCTGAACTTGGTTCAATTACAACAGTTGACATGCCAGCATCCATATCTTGCGCTAAATATGTTTGGGCCTCTTCATCAAGGGGTAAACCATCCTCGTCGTCACTGTTGTCAGCCAACAAGACTTCGAAAATATCGTCACATCCACGGCAAACTTACGAATCTGCAGTTTTAGTAAAATCGATATTTAGATGAAAAACTGTACGTAATGTGGTTCTACACACCGTGGCAAAAATACGTATTTCTGTCTCTGACGGTTACAGAATTCAAATTGTTCGATTCTGCGTTTTATGTTATTACACCCACAGTAAACTTACCAAATTCATTTAAGATATTTTAGCGCAGTAGAATTTATAAAGTTCGAGTAAAATGTGCCACTGTCAACTTACGAATCTGGTATATTCGTGAATTTACCTTGGTAGCAACTATTATTTAAGTGGGTCAAGTATCCAAAGGCAAACATACGAATGTGGCATATTCGTAAATTTACATTGGTAGCAAACATTATTAAAATGGGTCAAGTAACCCAAGGCAAGTATACGAATGTGGCATATTCGTGAATTTACCTTGGTAGCAAACATTACTAAAATGGGTCAAGTAACCCAAGGCAAACATACGAATGTGGCATATTCGTGAATTTACCTTGGTAGCAAACATTATTTAAATGGGTCAAGTAACCCAAGGCAAGTATACGAATGTGGCATATTCGTGAATTTACATTGGTAGCAAACATCATTAAAATGGGTCAAGTAACCCAAGGCAAACTTACGAATGTGGCGTAATCGTGCATTTACAATTGTTACGAATACTATTTGTTGAGGAAATAACTTTTAACAATTATGCGAATTTGCTTATTTATTATTAAATAAGTGAACTTACTTACAGAAACTTATGAAGGTTTTCAAACGTGGCGCGAATTTTAAAATTCGTTGGTGTTTGGAGTTTCCACATTTTATGCCTAAAAAATTTTATCGAATAATAGATTTTTATTAATAATCTAAAACAAACAATCGATTTAAGTACTTGATTTAATAATATGCAATATCGATTAAATTGCACATCACTAATTTATTGGTTGCATCACTTTTTTACTCTCGTTGTTAACTGTGCTCTGGTTAAAAGTTTGATTAATAATTATTGTGTTTATTAAAATTCACGTGCTTTGTTTTTCAACATGAAGAGAAGTGATAAGATGCTACGTAAAGTGTTCGAAGCTGAGAGAAATACAAGTAAGTATATTATATTATTTTAGGTTATTAGTTACATACTTTTCTTTGTTAAAAGGTTGTTAATTCAAATGATTTTAGAACAGAAAGTTCACAACTGTCTTGGCTAGTTCTATTTTATTGTTAAAGAAATTGTGTGTAGGTATTATGTAAATCTACCAACTTACAACTTTGTTCTTATTTTGTCCTCGCGTCGCGTCGTACGTAAGTAAGATAGGTATTTAACGTAAGTAAATTACTTTCAATCTAAAACTGAGCGCCCCTCCACTGCTTGTTACGTACACATTTCAATAATTTGTATAGAAAACCCAGTGAAGTTGCCAGTGGCGTTCAGAAGAAAAGATCTCTCCAAGCAATTTTACCAGAGCGTCATTTGTTTCGTGGTTCGGTATTCAATTTCAGTGGTGTTTTTATCCGCGCTGATATAGAATGAAACAAAATAAACTTGAACTACTTTTTAAATCAAAAACGATTGGACTTAAGGTTAATGCTTCACAGACCGGGAAGTTTAAATAAAGAGACATGTAAAGTTGGTTTATGCGTGGTAAATCCTGGCACAGCATGATACACGAATTTTAGTCATTCTTACATAGCTAACTGCACTACCTATTAACGCAAAATACGCGCTTTGATGTGGAGTGACGGACACCAGCCCGTATTACCTATTATCTAACCTTACTTTACTTATTTACCTTAGGTACTTACCTTACTTACCGTACGTAATTACATTACTTACTAGTCCGGGATCTCGTGATCCGTAATAACATACACTACCACTGGACCAACGAAGCAGTCACGTTTTTAAACTAACTTAAAAATAATATTACTTTCAGGAGCAGCAGAGTTGGAAGAAACAATTAGTAGAAGAAGTAATACATCAAAAAAAACTCAACAACCACCAAACATAATGAGAGAAAATTTATCTATTGATATATCCTTATCCGATGGCCCTACTGAAGAATGCCTTCCTGTATCACTATCAATAGCTAACGATGCATCTTTACAGACCCTTGATTCCATAGACTCCGAAGCAGTTGCAACGCCGGAGGCACCATTATACTCACCGATAACTCCAATTGACCGAAACATTTTTCTATCTGGAGGTAATACAACAATCGAAGCAGTTGTAACGCCGGAGGCACCATTATACTCACCGATAACTCCAATAGACCGAAACATTTTTCTATCTGGAGGTAATACAATAATTCCTGAAAGTCCCGAAAATTCTTCACCAGTTCGTAATATGTCACCAGATACTCTTAAATTGTTCGAAACACTGAATCATAGTGATTTCGGTGACGACGACAGTGTTAAAGACCCCGATTTCATTGCTGATGAAGACCTCCATAATAATTCATCTGATGAATCTACTTCACATACAAACATTGTAGCACTAGTTCATGTAGAAAATTCTTTGAATTCAGAATACTGTCATACATCGGATACAACTCAACAGCCAGAAATAATTCACGATAATGCTGTTTCAACTGCTATAATTGGGGATGACGACATCCAGGAATCTCAAAAAGTAGATGAAAGCAATTCGCGATCACATTTTCAAGTGGTTGTCTCCAAGCCACTTAAGAGAAGATATTCTGAAAATGACTTGCAACAGTTTCATCAAACACATCAACCATTAAAAAAGTTAAGAAGTGCTTCTATATCTATTGCGTGTGAGGACAGAGTGCAGAAAAAACCAAAGTACAATACACCAAAGAAGAAACATATTTCTGACCCTTCTAAATGGAAGAGACATATTGAGAGGGAGAAACGTTTCAAAGGTGAAGCTTACAAATCTATCAAAGGTAAATTTGTTTCAGCTATGCCTTTGAAGCAACCTAAGTGTCTGGCAATCCCAAAACATAAATGCAATTCTAATGTACCTGAAGAAGCGAGAAAGAAAATTTATGAGTCTTTTCGAACTCTGAGAACTTTAGAAGCACAGCGTCAATTTGTAATTCAGCACGTTAAAAAAGAGAAGAAGAAAAGATCAACAACAAATGGCCCTTCACGCAAAGATTTTACACACCATTATTCTTTTACAATAGGACACGAAAAGGTCAGTGTATCCAGAGATTTCTTTTTGGACACCTTAAATATAAAAGAAGGAATTATAAGGGGTGCTTTGAAGAAAGTTTCTTCAGAAGGTGTTCTTTTAGCAGATTCTAGAGGCAAGAAACCGCCATCTAACAAACTTTCTAATGATAGATTTAATCAAATTAAAGAACATATATTTTCATTTCCTGCCATGGAATCACATTATTTTAGGAAGAACACAGAGTATAAATACCTTGATTCTGGACTGAATTTAAAAATAATGTATTTGCTGTATAAGGAAAAGTGTGAAGAAGAAGGAACCAAGCCAGCAGGTATAGAAACATACCGAAAAGTTTTTAGATCCTATAAATTAAAATTTCATGTGCCTAAAAAAGATCTGTGCAAAAAGTGCGTAGCTCACAAAGAGTTAAAAAGTAATGACATGATTAACTCTGAAGACGACAGTCATTCCAAGCATCTTAAGCGACGGGACGATGCTTATCTGCGTCGAGACGCTGATAAAGCAGCAGCAAAGAATGATACGAAAACTTTGGCTTTCAATTTTGACCTAGAAGCGGTGCTTCAAACCCCTAAAGGTGCTTCTGGACCATTCTTTTACGTTCGAAAACTAGCCGTTTACAATTTGACATTTTATAAATTTGGGGATCAAGATGTCGATTGTTTTACTTGGGATGAAACTGAAGGCAAGCGAGGAAGCATTGAGATAGCGACTTGCGTTTATAAATATATTTCGACCAAGCAAGATATAAGTCATGTCAGAATGATGTCTGATAATTGCGGAGGTCAGCAGAAGAATTTTAACTTTTCTTGCATGTTGCTATATTTGGTAACAAACCACCCTACAATACTCACTATAGATCATGTTTTTTATGAATCTGGACACAGCCACATGGAATGTGACTCTATACACTCCAAAATAGAACAAAAATGTAAAAACTCTGCGGTATACACTCCGGATGGATGGATTCAGGTAATGAGACTGGCCAGAACGAATCCCCGCCCATTTAATGTAAATGTGTTAGTTCATGAGGAGTTTTTAGATTTCAATCCAAATCAGTGTCAGTTTGCCGAAGAAGTTACAAGAAAACCAAACCAAAGAAAGAAATGTTCTAATAAAGAAAAAAGAAACAATGAAAAAGAAAGCAATGAACAACAACTAGAAGCGAGAGGAAAGGAAAAGACGAACTTCCAAGATGCTGTGTGGATTCAGTATCGTAAAAACAGTCCTAAGTCAATTTTTATTAAAACAGATTATAATGACGACAGCTTCAAAGAGCTGAAGATAAAGCCAAAACGGGGCAAAACGGCATTATTAGTACCTGCACCTATTCATACTGAACGTATTCCTATTTCAAAACTTAAAAAAAAAGATTTATTAAAATTATGTGTTGATAACCAAATACCGAAATATTATCATTCTTTTTATCAAAATCTTCCAGACTCGAAAACAACTGAAGATCGTTTGCCACAACCTGATGCTGATGAGGCAGAGGACCTGTAATCTTATTAATATAACAGTGTTTTTTTTTGTTTACAACTTAAATGTTCTTTTCTAAATATAAAAATATAAATGAATTCACTAGTTGTTATTCGCAATTCCAATTATTATAACAGCTGAAATTTACAGTTTTTTACTACTTTACCTTGAATATTTTTTCTTACCTTACCTACCATTAGTGTACTAACCTTACTTTACTTACCTTACTAACCTTACTTTGCTTACCTTACTAACCTAACTTACCTTACTTTATCTATATATATAAAAGAAAGTCGTGTTAGTTACACCACTTATAACTCAAGAACGGCAGAACAGATTTGGCTGAAAATTGGTAGGGAGGTAGCTTAGAGCCAGGAGACGGACATAGGATACTTTTTATCCCGTTCGACAGCGTTCCTGTGTGACTTGACATGAAACGTCAGTCACTATAAAACGTGGTATAACAAAAAAGAATCAGACTTGGAATAACAAAACGCAAATGACAGCTATGTAATTGACGTAAAATGACAGCTATGTAATGACGTATGGATGACAATTTGATATTTGTAAGAAATCAATATTAAAACTATTTCTAATAAATAAATAATTAACAAGTGGATTCACTAACTATTCTGCCGGCGACGTACATTGGTAGCCCACGTCATATGCATGAATATGCACAAGATGCAATGACATATGTTCGTCATTACGGCCGGCCAGATCTCTTTATTACTTTTACCTGTAATCCAAAATGGATAGAAATTACTCAATTGCTGCTTCCCGGACAAACATCAAATGATAGACACGACATCACAGCACGTATATTCAGGCAAAAAATTCGGTCCCTGATGAACTTTATTGTTAAACAACGCGTCTTTGGAGATACTCGATGCTGGATGTATTCAATCGAATGGCAAAAGCAAGGCCTGCCGCACGCACACATTCTTATTTGGTTAGTGGAAAGAATTCAGCCTGACCAAATAGATGATATCATATGTGCCGAGATTCCTGATCATGAAGTCGATCCAGACCTACATGATGTTGTTACTACTAATATGATTCATGGACCGTGTGGTTCCATCAACCCCCAATCACCTTGCATGGTCGATGGAAAGTGCTCTAAACGATATCCACGGAAATTAACGGCGGAGACTGTCACTGGCAACGATGGGTATCCGCTGTATCGGCGTCGATCACCAGATGACAACGGTCGAACTGTCACAACGAAAGTGAAAAGAATGGATTTCGTTGTCGACAACAGTTGGATTGTTCCATATTCGCCACTTATTTCTAAAACGTTCAAGACACATTGCAACGTTGAATACTGCAATTCAGTTAAGTCCATAAAATATATTTGCAAATATGTCACGAAAGGCAGTGATATGGCGGTTTTTGGATTGCAATCCTCGAATACCAACGATGAAATTTCACGCTATCAAGTTGGTCGTTATGTGAACTGTAATGAAGCGATTTGGCGTATATTCGCATTTCCCATTCACGAACGTCATCCTACTGTTATACATTTGGCGGTGCATCTGGAGAATGGTCAACGAGTATATTTCACGGCTTCGAATGCTACGCAACGTGCTGAAACACCTCCAGCAACTACATTGACCAGTTTTTTTGCAATCTGCCAAAGCGATCAGTTTGCACGAACTTTGCTTTACTCGGAGATGCCACGTTATTATACTTGGAATGCTTCATCCAAGAATTTTCAAAGACGGAAGCAAGGTGATGCGGTTCCTGGGTATCCAGATGTGCGTTCTACTGATGCTCTTGGTCGTATGTATACAGTTCATCCAAAGAATGATGAATGTTTCTATTTGCGGTTGTTGCTGGTAAATGTGCGTGGGCCAACTTCATTTGAGACACTACGAACTGTTAATGGTGTAATATTCCCAACATATCGTGCTGCATGTGAAGAATTGAAATTAATAGAAAACGATACCCATTGGGATACGACAATCGCTGAAGCCATTATCTCTGCATCTCCAAGTCAGATACGCACATTATTCGCTATCATAATTTCGACATGTTTTCCATCAAACCCATGTAACCTGTGGCACAAATACAAGGATAGTATGTCAGAAGATATTTTACATCAAAGTCGTGTCAGTTCCAGAAATCACGATATTGAGATGAATGAGGAGATACATAATCGTGCTTTACTCTTGATCGAAGATATGTGTTACCTCATGTGCGGTAATTTATTAATCAGGTTAGGAATGCCAGCGCCAAATCGTGAAATGAATGACGCATTTAATCGAGAATTGGAACGGGAACGTGAATATGATCACCAGGAATTAGATTTAGTAGTTCAAAGGAATGTACCCCTGTTGAATTACCAACAAAAGGAAGTTTATGATACTTTAATGAAGGCAATCGCTGATGAAAATGGTGGTTTATATTTCCTAGATGCCCCTGGTGGAACTGGCAAGACATTCCTTATGTCATTAGTTTTAGCAACTGTTCGGGCGAGATCCAACATAGCGGTTGCAGTTGCTTCTTCTGGAATAGCAGCCACATTGTTAGAAGGATGCCGTACGGCTCATTCAGCATTCAAATTACCGTTAAATCTTCAAACTATTGAAGAACCAACGTGTAATATTGCAAAACACTCAGCAATGGCCAAAGTTTTAGCGACATCGAAAATCATCATCTGGGACGAATGCACAATGGCGCATAAACGTGCATTAGAAGCACTTAACCGAACATTAAAAGATTTACGCAATGACTCGAGATGTTTTGGAGGAGCAATGATTTTACTGTCTGGCGATTTCCGCCAAATACTGCCAGTAATTCCAAGATCTACGGCTGCCGACGAAATAAACGCTTGCCTCAAATCGTCAAATCTATGGCGCTATGTGAAGAAACTGCAGCTGACAACAAACATGAGAGTTACATTGCTTAATGATACATCTGCTGAAGATTTCTCGGAGCAATTGCTGACTATCGGTAATGGTCAAGTACCTGTCGATGAATCGAGCGGATTAATATCATTTCCAAATAATTTCTGTAATTTTGTCTCATCAAAAGACGAACTTATCAACAATGTATTTCCAAATATTATTTCTAACTACAAAAATAATGAATGGTTGAGTGAGCGAGCAATTTTAGCGGCTAAGAATAAAGATGTAGATGACCTGAACTACATAATTCAAAATAAGATCATTGGAACAATGCATTCATTCAAATCTATTGACTGCGTCACAAATGAAGATGAAGCCACCAACTATCCAATTGAATTTTTAAACTCTTTGGACGTGCCTGGCTTACCACCGCACAATTTACGCCTAAAGGTTGGCTCCGTAGTAATCATGCTTCGAAACATAAACCAACCAAAACTGTGCAACGGTACGCGTTTGGTGGTTAGTAAATTGATGAAAAATGTAATTTACGCTACGATAATGATAGGAAAATTCAAAGGTGAGGAAGTTCTCATTCCGAGGATCCCGATGATCCCAACCGATATGCCGTTTGAATTTAAAAGACTTCAATTTCCGATACGTCTTGCATTTGCCATGACAATCAACAAATCACAAGGCCAATCCTTAAAAGTTTGTGGTTTAAATCTAGAACATTCATGTTTTTCCCATGGTCAATTATACGTGGCATGTTCACGGGTCGGAAGACCATCAGCGTTGTTTGTTTTTGCGCCTGATAATAAAACAAAAAATGTCGTGTATCACAAGGTGCTTAAGTGAAGAGCAACCTATGTACTAAAATACAGAAATAATAATGAATGATTAATGTAGTTATTTAATTTTTTTTTTGTATTTTTTCGAATAAAAAAAAAAAAAACTGCTTATTTATTGCCATTAAGGCGGAACAAAGTTCGCCGGGTCAGCTAGTTTACTCATATAACTTACCTTACTTTATTTACTCACCTAACTTACTTTTAATTATTATATAGTATTCTACCTCTGGCAAACTTACGAAAGTACCACTTTCGTAAATTCACCGAAGTCTCAATTGGATTTTTTATTATGTTAGTAACGAAAGTGCCATTTTCGTAAGTTTGCCGGGGTACGAATAAATATCTATTAACTTTTATGTATGATGATGTAAACTTACGAATGTGTATTTATTTCTGATCCTTGTAAAATATTGACAATCCTTTGATAATATCTTAAAAAAGTACTATTTTGAAAACCAAATGTACCACGGTACCTATATACCTGTTACTAAAAAAAAGTTATCATTGATGTTTGTTTTCAAAACGCTCCCCTGTAAAATGCATTTTCAGCAGATTCGTAAGTTTGCCGTGGATGTGACGATATGTTCCTCCCGCAGCGAAAATTCTCGATGCCGATTTGAACACATTTTCTGTAGTAAAATATACCGGCTGATTTTTTTTACCGTCTGGACAACAATATGGTGTGTTGTGTATGTAGGTTAGAAGCCATATACGCTAGTATTTTCTTGGTATCATTAAGACAGTAAAAGTTCCAAATATCCTTAAAATACATGAAAATAAATACACCTTACTGCGCACGCGTAAAATTAATAATAACGAAAATAAGAGATAGTAAACGGCGTAGGTTGCCATTACGCATGAATGGAGCATGGTGGACGTGTGAACGAGACGCATGCATTTCTTTCGCTCTACAGTGTCCTTGTAGCTGTAGTAGGCAAATAATTAGATAGGTACATTTTAAAGTATCCGTAACATAAACAAATTTCGTCGGTACGATTTTGATAGAAATGTAAGAAAACCAGTTCATATTACATTCTCACAAGTACCTACGTATTTCGATGGTTTTAATAATGAATAATAGTTATTATTATTTTAATCTAAAATTCGAAACAGCTGATGCGTTGTGGAATGAGTGAATTGCCTAAAAATAGGAGAAGAATAGATGACTCGGGTGGTGCAGCGGTTGAGTGATGCGTGGTCCAGGGTCCGGAGCATGCAAAGCTTGCACGGGAGAGAAATGGTATGGCTACATGTCCATTGAATGGAGTAGCTTCCATACGGCATGGGCGTGCTGTCTTACGCCAAATCGACGAGCTGTTTGCCGCGTGCTCCTTCTCGGGTGGCGTGGCGCTGGAAATAATCGAGGATCGCGTCTTCGACGTGTATTGACAGCGGTGACCGTCCTCTGCCTCTGGCATGACCGGGACGCTGGAACTGGCCATGGTCGAGTAATCGCTGAACAGTGCGAAGTATCAAGTCTGTGCTGGGGATCTGAGGTGCAGGGATACCGTTCCGTCTGAGCGCTTGTAGGTGTACCTCATCAGCGTACATACGCCTCGTACCATTAAAATTTTGGCCAGATAGGTAGTAATACTTCACCATGGCAAGGTACTCAACATTGGAGTATTCGTACGACATTACGGAAACAATCACTGGGCGCACACGCGGAAACGTAAACACAGCGATAGACGCCACGCTATGGCTAATCGCGGGCGACTGGAGACTGGAGAGCGGGGCGCAAAGGGCACGCGTGCGGGTGTGGGGTGCGCAATTCTTAATTTAATTCGAAAAATGCTTAAAGCGACACTTGCACTTGGAACCTCTTCATTTAAACTTGGGATAAATACTAATAGTTCTTTAAACTGGTCCACATCCATTCCTAGCCAATAGTGGCACAAATTAGAATCCAGACTTCGTATATTTGTGAAGTCTATCTTCCGTGTAGCTGCTTTTTCCATTATTGTTAACATGTTATCCATTTCAAATCCAGTAAATTCAGAACTGGTATTCTCCAAAGTATCCCATTCATTATTTATAATATGAAATCTGCAGAATTCTTGCATGTAGAGGAATATATAATTTGAAATGCAGCAGGACCATTTCTTTTAGATGGCACTAATAATCTTTCTTGATTGGGGCATGTTGGAAACAAACAAGTTCTTCGTGTTCCTACACATTTATTAATAGCTGATAGAACTCGCACTGATGGGTTCCTCTGCAATCTTGGCACTTCAGCTGTAGGTTCAGGTAGAGGAGGTGGTATGGGAGCAACAGAATCCTCAAACTGAGTTTCAGTATTCCGGTTAGAGTCCTGCACTCTCTGTCTTGCTACTTCTCTAGTGGCTGCTACCCAGCAAGCATAGCAAACCCTCTCAAGATTGACCACCTGTAAGAAAACTGACTTTAATACAAGCAGCATAGACATGTTTTCAAGCTGAAATGATCTACAGAGCTTGTTGCCAACATTTTATTGTTATTTTTATATTATTCTTTATTTACTCTAATAAATAATCAATAATAATAAATAATAATCTTGTTCGATTTGTCAGTAGCAGCTCAGAGTTAGGATTTGTGCCCGGTTAATGGCAATGGGCTCGCCCCCATTACATGGTATCTAAACATACTGGCGAACTGTGGGTGTACATTGGTACACCTCTGCCTAACCCATCGAGGAATACAAGCGTGATGGTATGTGTGGTTACTTAAATAATAGTAGAAATTGTGTCATTATGTTGTTTGATTCTATTATAAACAAAACAAACATTGTATTTAAGCTTAGTAATAATTCAAAAAAAGTAAATAATTCATGGCAAGTCATGAAATCCTAAATTTAAGTACCTAGTAATTGCCGGGGCTGCGGGTTGTTCGCAAGAGATACCGCGCCCCCGGAACGCAAAGGGCACAAGAAGGAACATGGGTGGGTTTTAGTCAGTAAAAGTCTGACACTCCCTCCCGCCCCGGGAGGGGCGGGAGGGAAGTTATTTGATGATTTCCCACCCACCAAAAAAAAAAAAAGTACCTAGTAATAATAATAAAAAATATAATGTATGGTCCAAAGGTTTTTTTGTTGTTTAAAATAAATAAAAGAGACAAAAGATTATAAATGAGTTATATAATATCAAAAACGGCATTCTCCACTTTACTTACATTTGAAATAAACATGAAAAACGTGTTATGATTTATTATTTTGTTAAAATACTTTATATTTCGTAAAATTATACTTACTAGCTATATCGCACCTTCGGTAGAACAAGGGCATAATTGCAGTTTTTGCTATTTTACAGGAGAGCTATTTTAAGATATTTATTGCATTCAGTGAGGTCTTGCTCTGTTAATATTGCTCGAAAGTTTTTCTTCTTTGCATGATATAAACTATATACTATATCCTTTTTAGGCGTATAGTTAACAAGAATTAAGAACTTTTAGTTTTTTTTCAATTAATTTTAATTTTAAGGAAGGGATACATTTGTGCCCTTGTTCTACCAAAATGTATATTATTTTGTAATTAGGACTAAATTTGAGCTTTAATTTAGGATGATTTTCGAATAAAAATACCTTGTTTTTGCGTATAAACTTTTTATTTTCTTATAAAGTAAAAAAAATGTAGTAACTTTCACGAAATATAATACTTAAACTATCATTATAGTCTTACTAATCAGT
This sequence comes from Caradrina kadenii, assembly GCA_947462355.1. Taxonomy (NCBI): domain Eukaryota; kingdom Metazoa; phylum Arthropoda; class Insecta; order Lepidoptera; family Noctuidae; genus Caradrina; species Caradrina kadenii. The sequence goes on along the minus strand of OX381691.1, from coordinate 2,459,577 downwards.
CGTCAATAATCTCACGTTTGTGTCTTTTTGGAATCACAATGAAAATAGAATTATAGAAGATAACAAAAATAACAGTGACATTATTTTTAACAAGATTCACTGTTATGCAAATGAAATTCTTTAGAATCACACTTCAAAAAATATTAATTAAAAAATATAAAAATATCTTTATAACAATTATTTTTTTCTTACTAACGAATCAGTTCTAGCTCTCTCTCCTTTTCTTAAAAAAGGTTGTTAAAATATTGTTCATAGAACTTAGGAACTATATTTGAGGATATCAATTGACGAATGTCTTCTTTTTTTCTGTGAGGGATTGGTAACTTTTCCTTATAGAGCTGGTTTAGTGTGACATCTTTTACACTTTTTTTATTACCGATACGACCTGTTCGAATTCTCGCTGCTGTCCAATCGTCGGTTTTGTAGCTGCACTTAAATTGGTATATCTCTGAATCTTTCATAAATTTGATCGCTTTCGTATCCAATATTTTAAAAGTATTTCCTTCAACATCCTTGTTTAAATTCAAATTAATATCTTCAGATAACAGCTTCATATCAATGAAAGAATCAAAATTCATTTCTTTAACGGTAAATTGAACACCCTTTTTCTTAGCATTTTTAATAAGACTGATGTATTCTGCTGGAGTGTATATAGGTCCAGCCTTTTTAGCTCGCTTAACGTTTTTTTCTATTACAGAATGGACGGCATCAGCTTTATTCTGGGTATGACCCCTAATAAGGAATTTGTGTGTTATTGACTTTATAGGCAATGTGTTGACAGCATAATAATACATTCCAAAAACGAATCTGAAACAAGTAGAAATAATTATTTACATTATAAGTACATTACCTACCTATATTGTTCAGTATGAATTATAACAACAATCACTCCTATTTATCTAAATCTACTGTAAATTAATTGTATTATAAAAGGCAACAAACTTACTTATTTTTTTGCTGCCCGCAGCAATTATCCGAATAAAATATTATGTCTTTATCTGGTTGTTTGTTAGAAAGATCCTCCAAAAACTTGTAAAGGCATGTTCCTATTTCATTGGCGCCGCGTTTGCCAAGACCCTCGTGCCAGAAAAAGCAAATTGTGGTATCGTCTTTTATATTGGATACCTAAAACAAAATATACATTAGGTACATTCGAACATAAATTGATTAATTTTAACACTATAATTAACTAATTAGAAAATGAGTCCTCACCGTAAAATTGTAACAATTTAACTTGGACTTATAAAAGAAAGCTGATGACTGGCCAATTGGACAAGGTAAGACTGCCTGTAGATCGAAAATGGCAACTATATTATTAGAATCACTATTTTTGCATTGTTCTGTGTCGTGTTTTAGTTCTAATCTGCTTAAACTTTTCTCTTCTAGGTGTTTTTTGTATTTTTCCATCAGTGGTTCCTTATCGTTAGAGTTTTTGTACGCCTCACATTCATCGCACTGATCTTTTCGGGGAATAAACAAACCAAGATTGAAATCAGTATTAAAAATTCGATAGTAGGCATCATAATTTGCAAATTCCTTTCCAGCGGTTTCTTGAATCTTTTTGTAATCACGATGAAGCTCCGCTATAGTTAAACTTCCATCTATATATTCCCTGGTTGTACAGGGTGGGCCAATAATTTTTGCACTTTTAAAACATGAATAGAAATAAAACTACAACTGTTATTTTGTTGATTATATATTTAACGTTTTGAAAATTTAATGAAATTTATTTTTTAAAAATGACATCGTCGAGATGTGCACCGTCTCGTCGTTGGCACTCTAGCAATCGACTACGCAAACTTTGGAAAACTCGCTGACACATGCTGCGGGGGATCGCGGCTATCTCGTCGTGGATGTTTTGTTTTAATTGGGATATATTCGTCGGTTTATTAAGGTAGACTCGACTTTTCAGGTATCCCCATAAGAAAAAATCGCATGGTGTAAGATCCGGGCTTCTCGGAGGCCATGGAATATCACCTCTGCGAGAAATCAATTTATTCGGAAACATTTCTTTGACTACCGGTAAAGTCACATTTGACGTGTGGCATGTTGCTCCATCTTGTTGCATCCAGGTCCTGCTGTTGTATCCTTGAAATTCATGCAACTGCGGCGTCAAAAACTCTCGCAACATCTTGACATATTCCGCTGAATTCACAGTTACATTATCTCCTTGATTATTTTCAAAGAAATACGGACCAATTATGCCCTTTGCTGATATGGCAGCCCATACTGTCGTTTTAGGTGAATGAAGTGGCTTTTGGTGTTTAAGGCGAGGGTTTTCCCTGCTCCAATATCGACAATTGTGCTTATTCACGTGCCCGTTGATGTGAAAGTGGGCCTCGTCCGTAAAGAATACATTCTTCAGGCTAGAGAATTGCTCCAGCATTGTGTCAGCCAATAACTTACGTTGAATGTAATCATTTGGTTTCATCTCCTGCACAATTTGAAGCTTATACGGGTGCAGTTTGAGGTCTAGATGCAAAATCCGCCGTAGACTGGTTCTCCGTAATGCCAGAACCGCCGAACGCTTACGCGTAGATAATTCTGGATCGTTCCGAACGGAAATTTCAACCTCTCGAATGTTCTCATCGCTTCTTCTTGAACGTGGCCGGCCTGTTTGTTTAATATTCGTTGTCGATCCCGTTTGCTCGAACTTCACGACCCAAGCTTTGATTAAATTCACACTTGGACACTCGCTTACACGGCGTAATCCATATTCAATTCGAAACAGGCGTCGTACAGTAACGTAGGAATCGTTGTTTTTGTAAAATTGTTTAACACAAAAAGCACGCTGTTGTCCCGTGAAGCGCTCCATCGTGACTAAAATTGCATGTAGCGACGCATAGTTTCCCGCCACCCGCGCACCCCTCCTTCCAACGGTATTCGAGAAATTTAGTGTTGCTATTTGCAAAAATTATTGGCCCACCCTGTATTAGCCCTTAAGTAGTGACTTTCTGTTCTAGGAATGGAATTTATATGATTTCGGACCGATTTCACGACTTCATCGCTTAAATTACAATGGTTATTATGCTTTCCGCGATTATCGGCAGGACTCATTATAAACAAGGCTTGATCAGATATTTTGTCAATTACATTCCGCAATGTTTTTTCACCAATACATAAAGTATTCAGCAAAAAAGTCTTACAAATCCTGATTTCCTCACCATTTATCAGAAAATGATAGGTTGAGTTCGGTTTCCTCGGTGGTTTAAATGTGTTATTTGCTGTGATCTTGATTCTTCGGGTTGTAGGATTTTGTTTTTTAATACATGATGCAAGAAAATCTCTTTGCCTTTGGTGTGTTCCCAATTCCCAGTAGGATTTAAAAATCACACTCCTCGTTTCAAAAGAAACTTTAGTAGAACAAGACAGACGACACGAGGTTTTGCATGGAGGGCGCATGGATTTCGCTGGTGCGATCTTGCCTCTTTTGGTCGTGTATTCTTGGCCACTATTTTTTAAACGTTTTGAAACAGCTTGTTTCCATTGCTGTGTATTTTTTTGTCGCTTTCTTGACTGCTTTTTATTAATTACTTGCTCAGTGTGATCTTCACTCGTATCCACAAGGGGTCCTGGGTCGTTATAAACTTCAACACTTTCCGTATTACCATCAGCCTCATCACCCCTCATTACCCCTATTATCAGTGTCAGAAGAACTCGACGAACTAGATGAGCTGCTGCTGTTGGAACTAGACGAGCTACTGCTGGAACTTGAAGAACTGGACGAGGTGCTACGTTTGGGAGATCTAGTTTTAAATATACTCTTATGTTTCACAGTTCGTGGCGGTTTATAATCTGATCCTTCAGATGGTGAAAAATCTCCACTCTTTGAGGAGTTAAGCTCACTTGCAACCTCTAAAAAGGTGATGAAAAAATAATATCTCAGTTACTTTACACATGAAACAATCCAGATATTTGTATAGCAGTTTTATTATCTTACCTGTAGTATTTACCGCAGGAGAAATTTCTGTTCCAAAATTGTTATTTTCCATTTTTTCAACATCAGAATTCTCGAAATCTAGAAGAGGTGACGGTAATGATTCAATAGGTGTATCCGTTGTTTCTGAAATGATGCCTTCCATTGATTTAACAGGACCCTGGTTTTTTATATTCATATCTATCCATATTTCAACCATGTTATTAGCTGTAAAAAAATATATATTTATATAAAAAACTTAAGTAACATACCAATATGAATTAAGAAATAGCAACAATATACTTACACATTGACGAGTTTTCGATTGAATTTGCTGCTCTGTTAGAGCCCACATCTCCTTCGCGACAAGATCTATTAGAATTTGTGTCAGTTTCTTTGATTTGCAAATTATTTTCGTCATTAAGCATCATTAAAATTTTTTTACTACGAGATCCCATTTTAAATTCTGAAAATTTTATTAAAATTTAAATCATACAAAGAAACTATTCATATCACAATTCACAAATAATGCATACCTACTAGTCGTAAATACATAAAAATACCAATACTAATAAATAAACAGAAAATTTATCACAAAATTTGTATTAAAAAATAATACAAATTTATTTCATTAACTTAAATAACAAACATTAATATTAAATCAAGTCAATTTGGAATGACAAAAACGTAATTGTCATTAAGTCTAGCAAAATAGCATTGCAATTGGAATGACAAAAACACATTTACTTTTAAGACCAAGGAATAAAACAAATCTTGAACGGACAAGGGCATAACTGTCTGAACGACTTTGTCCTTCCAATTTTAAAATTATAAATTAGGCATAAGTGTAATAGATGTGGCATTGTCGCTCCAGAAACCAAAAAATTAAAAGGGCATATTTACCTTTACGACGTTAGCGGTCCAAGTGACGACTGCCTCTCCCCGCCGACGGCGCAACTGACCAATGAGACTATGTCCAGCCAAGAGAGCAGTAAAAAGGCACCAATAAGACAAAGTCACTATTTTCGCCTAGCGGATTTTTAAAGGAATTAAATGACTGTCTTTGTTCCTCCAGTTCAAATAGCATTTTTAAGGCATTTCTGTATACTTAACTCATTTTTGCAATTTTTGACAATTGTGCCCTTGTTCTACCGAAGGTGCGATATGTTTTAGTAATTTGAAGCAATTTGATAGAAATATCGAGAAATTATTTAAAGAAATCGATAAAAAACAAATGGAGATTGCTGGCTTTGTTACGCATTATTGGAAACTTCCGGGTTTGATAGTAACTGTGTTGGAGACTGCCATTTGCAAGTTATCTTGATACTTTGGGAAATCTAAAGTTAATATCAAGGAATATAAAGAAAACGCATGAAATGGTTCGTATTGTTATATTGACAAAACTATACGTCATCTAGGTAAAAGTAAAACAAAATTAAAAATTTATAAGTACAGGAAAAGTTTTTAATCTGTAAAATGTTTACTTTTAATCACAATAATAATGAAAATAATCATATTCGTAAAATAGGTTCCTCATTCTGAGATTCGCATAAAACTTCATCGACATCTGTATCCTCTGTCTCAACCAATGATTTATAGTACATCAATTCCTCATCTTCCGTCCAATTGTCTCCGTAATGTTTTATTATTAAATTTTTCACGTCTGTTAACTTATTCGCATTTATACGCCCAGAAGAAATAATTTCACCAACAGTCATGGTATGAAAGTTTTTATTTTTTTTTGTTATCCCTCTGTACATTCCGTCACTTGTTTTATAAAATAAATCTCCCTTTACTACTACATCAACTTTACTCTTTGTTCTTTTAATAAAAAATCTTTTGGAATTGAAAGTGCCATTGACCGACATCTTTGACACAAGCCTTCATAGCGCTTATCCAGTCATAAGCTTTGAAGTCAACTCCTAGTTTAATTACAGTACTGTAATTTTCAAGTATTCTTCGGGATTTTTAATGATTTCTTGTTTGCATAAGTCTTTTTCAATCATCCCGAATACTCGATCCGGCGGTATAAATGAATGTCCTACTATGGGGAACACTATTTCAACAACTTTTACTGTTTCTGGGGCATAATTTGTCAGCCATTTAGCTATCATTGTCACCATTGACGAGTTTTTATTTTGTCCACCGCAGCCATCCGCAATCAGACGTACTGTTATTATCCCTACAAAATCTGTGGAACAAAGTCGGTGGAATACAATAGAGGCTATTACATTTGAGCCTTTCGCAAAAGTGTCTTCAGTCCAGCAGTAAGCAAAAGTATTTTCCTTTGAAAGTTTTGTCCTTGAATTTCCCTGGATAACGTTACAGTTATAAAGATATAATTGTCTAGAATAATACGTGGTTTGATCAAGAAGTTTCGGCATGGGACAATTTTTTTGACAATTAAAACAAAACGTCATCATATCAGCTTTCTCTTCGCGAACTAAATCAAAAAATGCTTTGGCTCGCAATTTATGAACCCTTTTTTCTATCATCATAGCATTTCGTTTTGATGTATCTTTCTCTACTTTTAATAACTCATCATGCTGCAAACAAGTTGAGCAGACGTCTGTTTGAGGAGAGCCAAACCCTAAATTAAAATACGTATTAAATATTTTTCTGAAATATTCCTTCTTCACTTTTAAATTATTTTGTGCTTGAGTGTTATACAGGGTGGGCCAATAATTTTTGCACTTTTAAAACATGAATAGAAATAAAACTACAACTGTTATTTTGTTGATTATATATTTAACGTTTTGAAAATTTAATGAAATTTATTTTTTAAAAATGACATCGTCGAGATGTGCACCGTCTCGTCGTTGGCACTCTAGCAATCGACTACGCAAACTTTGGAAAACTCGCTGACACATGCTGCGGGGGATCGCGGCTATCTCGTCGTGGATGTTTTGTTTTAATTGGGATATATTCGTCGGTTTATTAAGGTAGACTCGACTTTTCAGGTATCCCCATAAGAAAAAATCGCATGGTGTAAGATCCGGGCTTCTCGGAGGCCATGGAATATCACCTCTGCGAGAAATCAATTTATTCGGAAACATTTCTTTGACTACCGGTAAAGTCACATTTGACGTGTGGCATGTTGCTCCATCTTGTTGCATCCAGGTCCTGCTGTATCCTTGAAATTCATGCAACTGCGGCGTCAAAAACTCTCGCAACATCTTGACATATTCCGCTGAATTCACAGTTACATTATCTCCTTGATTATTTTCAAAGAAATACGGACCAATTATGCCCTTTGCTGATATGGCAGTCCATACTGTCGTTTTAGGTGAATGAAGTGGCTTTTGGTGTTTAAGGCGAGGGTTTTCCCTGCTCCAATATCGACAATTGTGCTTATTCACGTGCCCGTTGATGTGAAAGTGGGCCTCGTCCGTAAAGAATACATTCTCCAGGCTAGAGAATTGCTCCAGCATTGTGTCAGCCAATAACTTACGTTGAATGTAATCATTTGGTTTCATCTCCTGCACAATTTGAAGCTTATACGGGTGCAGTTTGAGGTCTAGATGCAAAATCCGCCGTAGACTGGTTCTCCGTAATGCCAGAACCGCCGAACGCTTACGCGTAGATAATTCTGGATCGTTCCGAACGGAAATTTCAACCTCTCGAATGTTCTCATCGCTTCTTCTTGAACGTGGCCGGCCTGTTTGTTTAATATTCGTTGTCGATCCCGTTTGCTCGAACTTCACGACCCAAGCTTTGATTAAATTCACACTTGGACACTCGCTTACACGGCGTAATCCATATTCAATTCGAAACAGGCGTCGTACAGTAACGTAGGAATCGTTGTTTTTGTAAAATTGTTTAACACAAAAAGCACGCTGTTGTCCCGTGAAGCGCTCCATCGTGACTAAAATTGCATGTAGCGACGCATAGTTTCCCGCCACCCGCGCACCCCTCCTTCCAACGGTATTCGAGAAATTTAGTGTTGCTATTTGCAAAAATTATTGGCCCACCCTGTACATACGCCACATCTTGTTAATGTTAAGTTCAGCGGTTTGATGGCATAAACTCATGTTCTCCAAATATATTTTCATTTAGTGGGTGTAATCCTGTACTCCTAAAACCCTGAATAATATTTGAGGGAGTAAAAGATTGTGGAAAAGCTTTTCCAACAAGTCCGGCAATATCATAAATTGTCAGTGGTTTACCCACATGACCGGGTGTCAACATTAATTCATTTGCTGCAGTGTTATAGTATTTCTTAAAAGGACCGAATACAGTCTTATCCAAAGGTTGAAATTTATGACTCGTGTGTGGATGGAAAGTTACAAGGATGACGCTATTTTCTCTGGCCAATTCTATAACTGGTATTTGAATGTGACTTTCATGATTGTCAAGTAGTAAAATGGTTGGATAATCCTTTGATGGTTTTACATATTGAATAAAGTGTTTGAAAAATTGTAGAAATAACGCTTCATTAGACCATCCAGAAGGATTAGCTCCACCAATAGTTCCATCAGGAGCTCCAACAAGCATAAAGGGCTTGTACACAAAACTGCGATGCGACGCGTTGCGAATTCGCAACGCAGAAAATTACGACACGAATTACTGCGATGCGATTTCGTGCGGCAAGGCGTCTCCCAGGGTGACCATTCCTTCGGGCCAGGCCACAACAGTGCGTTGCGGCGTCGCATCGCAAAAACAACATTGCACAGCTATGCGATGCGATGTCGCAACGCAAAAATTTCATCGGATACGACATCGTACGACAAGACGCTAACCGTCAGTTCAGTTTCTAGTGAGACATGGACCGCACTGCGCGTGTTCTACTTCTGCTTGCGTTAAGGCGTATTAAGAAAAAGAAACAGAAAAGAAAGTACTGGGTGCACCCATTACTGACAATTATGAATAAAGATGGAAACCACTTCAAAAGGAGATATGAGGCGCTAAAAGTGGACGAGGTTAAATTTTTCGATTACTTTAGGATGAGTGTAGTAAGTTTTGAAGAACTTCTTAGTTTGATAAAGCCTCATTTACAAAAGAAATACATATTTAGAAAACCCATCGAACCTCTGGAGATGCTGGGATTAACTGTTCTTTTAGGTTCAGCGACATTTATGGTACCAAATCTCATTTCTTTTAATATTGTTAGAACAGATTCATCGATCGATTCTGTTTGATGGCTAACTCTGTCATATCCAGGTAATCTTTTGAGTACTTGTGTAGGGTCCAGTGGATTTATTCCAGCTTTTTTGAATCCTGATAAAATATTTTCTTTAGCATTATGTTTTAGGGCGTCTAAAAGCATAGACAGTAAACGTGGAAAACATCCTTTTGGAACCGATGCTTGTTGGCGACCATCGGATTTTTTCCATTGAAACAATATATTTCGCCAAGCTATTTTCATGGGCCTGAAAAAGGCCACATCCAATGGCTGTGTGATGTGGGTTGAATTAGCTGGCAAGAATACGAAACTTATGTTTTCTTCATGGCACAGTTTAATTAAATCTAATGAAAGGTGCGACGATAAATTATCACCGATCAAGATTTTTCTTCCGGGTACTCCTTGAAAATAGGGTATGATTACCGATTTAATCCAGTCTTCAAAAATGTTTCCATCAAATCAACCTGACTGTGATCTATTGTAACGAGTCCCTTTTGGCCCCTTAACGGTCCAAGTATCATACAAATGTTGTGCCTTATAGACAACATAAGGAGGCAGTAATTCTCCCTCAGCTGTGCACGCAATCATAATAGAAACGGCAGACTTCGAGTGGTTCATCACCCGCTCTGGATATTTCACGCCTTTTTTTGTAATTATTTTCTTCCTCCCAGGATCATCCGAAAGATTCGTCTCGTCGTAATTTATAATATTGCACATAGATACGCCTGATAATGAAATTTCTAATTCTTCAAAGTATTTTTTTATTATTTCAGGGGAAACAGCAGCGCGATTTCGCTTTATATTTTGTGATAATCTCTGAGTAATTGAATCTTTGTGTCTTTTCATAAAAGAGGATACAAAATCTGGCCCAGGCATATTATTATTAAATCTCTTTTCCTGGACACCCAATTTATCAAGATAGACCTTAACAAGCATTCTTAAATCATATGCCTCCAAAGGATAGCCCCAGTCAGCACATACATTTATGTATTTAATAAATTCTTCTTCAGTTTCTTTCGATAAAACAGTTTGACCTCCTTGACTTTTCATATGTTTTGTACAGTGTCTGTATAAAACAGATCTGTGTATATTATATTTTTTTGAGATAGTATCAAGAGAACTATTACTCGCAGAATATTCATTAACAGCCTGTTGTATTAAGTTGACGTCATATTTTAAATACTTCTTACCCCGAGGGTCTGGTTTGTAGATGCGTGGCATATTGCTACTATACCTGCGTATACAAAATTAATAATTAAATTAAAAAAAATATATCTTTCGTCATAACAAAATGAATGTTTTAATTGAAAGCATAAACAACTCCTTAAAAATTTTGGTAATAAAGTAAGAACTCAGCAACCTGCATAAAGTGCCAACCCTATCAAAAACGTTTCTAAAAACCCCTTTAGCGTTTCTATTAAACCCTTTCTCGTTCTTATTTACCCCTTTCCCGTTTCTATTCACCTCATATGGCGTTTCTATTTACCCCTCAGTCGTCTCTATTCACCTCGTAATCGAGAAATATTTAAGGGTGCTAAATTTTTATCATTTTAACAATAAAAATCAAACTAATTAGAAAAACTTACCCTTTCAATTTATTCTGGATACACTTTGCTGTTGAATGAACTAATTTTACTATAAAAAACACAGTTTGGGTGTCCAAGAACCTGGCGTCCAACTGGATTCCCACGATGCCCCAAGTTCTAACAGTACTCAGAAAAATATTTTAAAAAATCCACCCCATGTACTTACAGAATTATACTGATTTCAAAAAAAAAGGGGAAATGAGCACCCTGTGACATACTTTTGAATGCTGTGACTGCTAATGCTGATAATTTCGATATTTCTTGGAGGTTTTGTAATCTAGGGTATTGCTGTGTCTAAATAGAATGTAAAAATAATGTACTTATTGTACCATTTTAAAATAAAATATTATTTTAACTAAAGGTGATATGGAAAACTATTGAATTTCGCAACTTTGACCGACTGTAGTGTAAAAAAAATGTACCAAAATAGTATGGCAAGTGACGTCAAATTTTGACGCGTTTATTCCTCTTTTTAAAAAGGTATAATACTTACACATTAATTTGAAAAAAAAAATTTTTGATAATATTTTTACTCAACAACCCAATTTTTACGATGTCTTACAGAATTCTTAGAAAGAAAAATTTACGACGAATTGAATCTAACCTCTAAAGAATTACTATTGTATGCTCATAAGAATAACAACAGGCCTCTCAAAAAACAGGTTAGACCGTAAGGGACGGTATGTGCATGCATCTCACCATAGTGATTCGTTATTACAACAGGAGGGAGCAAGACAGAAACTATCTTTGCGATTTGCTGGTTCTTCTTTATGGTACCCCATTATTCAGGTAAGAGTGAGGGAGAAAAAGGTTAGAGGTGCGAGTGAGATAGATAGTGACGCTATCTGGGATCGTGCTATTTAGGATAACAGTACGGTCAGTACGCGTCACTGCCTCCTGCCGTTACTACGCACCTCTCTCTTATTGTTACCATTGATCACGTACTACGATTTAAAGCTTTGTTTATTGGACTCGATTACTCTTTGTGCTCTGGACTTTGAAACGAACTCTTTACGACGACCTTTGCCTGTGTTTGGACAGTTTGTGTTTTGTGTGTGCTACCATGGCGACCTACACTCCGCAAGAATACGCAAATATGCACTACATTTATGGAGAATGTAGAGGTAATGGACGAGCTGCAGCGAGACTACAGAGAAAGATATCCGAGGGCTACGCGATATCCCGACCATCGAGTTTTCATTAATGTGCACAGATCACTATGTGACGGGCGGTTCCCCAATCAAGTAGCTGGTGAAGGACGACCCGTAAATGACTTCATACGCGATGAAGTTTTAGAGGCGGTGTCGGCAAATCCAAGCATCTCTGTGCGAGGAATAGAAGCTGATACGGGGATACCGAAGAGCACAGCACACAGTATTCTCCAAAAAGAAGAATATCATCCGTACCACGTACAGCGAGTGCAAAGTCTTTTACCTCGAGACTATCCGAGCCGAGTCGCGTTTTGTGAAACAATCCTGCAAAAACATCGAGAAGACGAAAACTTTATCGACAAAATTTTGTGGTCAGATGAATCAACATTTAAGAAGGATGGCTACATGAACCTACACAACTTGCACGAGTGGCATGTGGAAAATCCGCACTTGATGCGAGAAGATAGATCCCAGTACCGGTTCAAAGTGAACATGTGGACCGGTATTCTCTGTGGGAATATTATTGGTCCATTTGAGATGCCCGAGAATTTGACTGGCGAATCATATTTAAATTTTCTTCAAAATGATTTGCCAAACTTACTAGAAGAGACCCCACCAGATATGTGGTTCCAACACGACGGCTGTCCAGCACATTTTCGCGTATCCGTTAGAGAGTTTTTGGACGAGCAATACCCGAACAGGTGGATTGGGCGATCAGGAACAATCCCGTGGCCAGCCCGCTCACCTGACTTAAATCCGCTGGATTTTTTTTTCTGGGGAACTATGAAGGAGCTCGTTTATGCGAAGCCCATTAATGACATCGCTGACCTTCGTGAGAAGATAACACAAGCAGTGCAGGTGATACGTCAAAAAAGTTACTCGCGAAACATAAAGCGGTCCTTTTTAAGGAGAGTGAGAGCTTGTATTGCCGCGGGTGGTCAACATTTTGAACATTTATTGTAATAAAATATCTTTAAACTAACATTCTTTGCTTTTATTCTACTGGGAACCCATCTACCTGTGTGTATTTCCTTCTTGCTCACTCTTGGAACCGAAGTAAATAATAGTAGTAACATAACAGTTTCTAAGATAAGAAAGGGTCCGACAGTTACCGTTAGTAGGTAGGCACTTCGTAAAAATTGGGTTGTTGAGTAAAAATATTATCAAAATTTTTTTTTTCAAATTAATGTGTAAGTATTATACCTTTTTAAAAAGAGGAATAAACGCGTCAAAATTTGACGTCACTTGCCATACTATTTTGGTACATTTTTTTTACACTACAGTCGGTCAAAGTTGCGAAATTCAATAGTTTTCCATATCACCTTTAGTTAAAATAATATTATATTTTAAAATGGTACAATAAGTACATTATTTTTACATTCTATTTAGACACAGCAATACCCTAGATTACAAAACCTCCAAGAAATATCGAAATTATCAGCATTAGCAGTCACAGCATTCAAAAGTATGTCACAGGGTGCTCATTTCCCCTTTTTTTTTGAAATCAGTATAATTCTGTAAGTACATGGGGTGGATTTTTTAAAATATTTTTCTGAGTACTGTTAGAACTTGGGGCATCGTGGGAATCCAGTTGGACGCCAGGTTCTTGGACACCCTATAATAACTACAAAGAAGTTAATAGGAGCGCAAAAGACATACACACAACCGTTGTACTTTGATCTCACTTTTGTCACATAAATTGCTAACTTCAAACTATTCAAATGTTGTCAGACCAAAGAAAAAATATTGCCATTGTAAAAAAAAAAACGCTGTTGCGATTTTTAAAGTAGTTTTCGAATCACAGGCTTTTAGACTTTTTCCCAAGAATATTTCTATTCACCCCGTGAATTCTATTCACCCCGTTTTACGGTATGCATTTCACATATTATCGTGGAAAATCTACAATAACAGGAATAATAAAATTTGTTTGTCGTATTGTATGGAACATTCTTAAAAGGTTGGAATTACCAAAAATTACAACAGAGCTGATGGAACAAATTGCTCAAGAGTATGAAAAAAAGACCAACTTTCCTAATTGTATAGGAGCGCTAGATGGAAAACACATTCGTATATTGAGCCCGGATCACAGTGGATCCCTATTTTTCAATTATAAAATTATAATTCCATTGTTCTATTAGCACTTGTTGATACGAATTACAAATTTATACATGTCGATATAGGTGCATATGGTAAGGAATGTGACTCCACTGTTTTTCAGAACTCAAATCTATACGACTTATTAAAAAAAGGTCAATTATCTATACCTCCGCCAAAACCGTTACCTGGCTTTCAAAAAGAAATTCCTTTTGTCTTCGTGGCGGATGAAGGATTACCACTGACAAATAATATAATGCGCCCATATTCTGGGAAGTTTTTATCGATAGAAAAACGAGTTTTTAATTATCGTTTGAGCCGAGCCAGACGATATGTTGAGAGCGCTTTTGGCATACTCGCTAATAAATGGCGCATATTTCATCGACCCATTAATGTTTCTTACGATTTCACAATAGACATTATAAAAGCATGCTGTGTATTACACAACTTTGTATTGAATCGAGATGGCGCACAAACGTTTGAAGAAATGATTATTGATGATTCTTTGCAAATTTTACACGAAACAACACATGAAAGTAGAACAGGAGCTAACATAATCAGAAACGAATTTTGTAATTATTTTAATAGTAACATTGGAGGTCTTAGTTGGCAGTTAACAAAAATATAAATGTTTATAAGTACTTACCGAGTTTTGTTTTTTCAACACTATTTAACTCCTCAAAATTTGAATATAAACTTGTACACACTTCCCTCCATGCTTCTGTTTTTAAAAATTTGTCTTTGAATTGTGATATAGTTTTGTCCCAAAGGACGGGACGTTCGTAAATTAAAGATATCAGGTGGTCGACATCGTACTGCGCCATATCGCTTAAAAAACACGTGCAGGTCGTTCAAAGTATGGACACCGACTAAACGGCAAAGCGTTGTCGCATCGCAGATTTGTACGTTGCGGCAGCGCATCGGAAATTTCCACGATGCGTTGTGCGGCGTCGTTGATTTTTGCGATGCGACGCCGCAACGCACTGTTGTGGCCTAGCCCTTCGACGACCGTTAACCGTACTAAACGTATTTTGAATTGAAAACTAGGTCGTGACATGGATCGTAAAAAGAAATATACACTTTTATTATTGCTTAGGAGATACAGGAAAAAGAAACAAAGAAGATTTTGGGTTCATCCATTTATTACTATTATGAATCCCGATGGAAACTATTTTCTTCTAAAATATAAAGCTTTGAAAACCGACGAAAAAAAATTTTTGGAGTATTTTAGAATGAGCATATCTTCATTCGAAGAGCTTTTAAGTTTATTATCACCATATCTTCAGAAACAATCGTACAAGGGGAGAATTCCTGTTATGCCTCTGGAAATGATTGGTCTCACTATCCGGTACGTAAAGTAAAACAATAAATGTTTACATTAGTTTTTATTGAGAAAAGTGTTTTTAAAATATTACAATCCATAAAATTTACGAAAAATCAAAGTCTTCTTCAGTTGAAAGTGTGCTTAATATGCTTGAGTTAGAAAAATTATTACTGGGTGAATCAATTTGATCTGGTATGTTAGATGACTGTGGACGTATCAGTGGCGTTTGTTGAGATGTCGCAAAATGTTGAGTTTGATAGCCACCCTGGTAGTTGCTATTCGGATAGTAGTAGCCATGAGGTTGATGCAATTCTGTTAAAATTAGAAGAACTCTGCTCTGAAAGATTAGTGTTTTATTGTCATCTAATCTTTCAAGTGATGGTAGAATACCTTTAAAAAAAGATATGTGTCTATTCTCAGGTTCCTTTAAAATCTTTACAATATCATCTTCAAATTTATTATTAACCATCTTTCTTTTTGGTGGCTGCCTTTGGTAACGTGTTTTAGATGTACCTTCTTGATTATCTTGCTCATTTTCTGACTCATTTATACTAGTAGTGGTCTCATTTTGCAAATTTTTCTTAAGAAATTGTAATTGTTTGTACAGATGGTATTTTTTATATTTTTGGATCCAGAGCCTGACCTACTTGCATCTTTGAGTTTCTTTTCAGATTTATTAAAGGTATTCTTAATCCCCCTCCATCTTTGTATTACTGAATTACCTGTAAAAAAAATAATAGACATATTTAATTTATTCATTTATTTATTAATCTTTATTATTCATCAAATACTAATTGTACAGAACAATAGGCGAACTTAACGCTAGAAGCGTTGTCTACCAATTAATTAAATTAAAATAATTTATGTATGTTTATGTCGTTTTAGGTTAGTGTTCTTTACTTTTCAAGTTTGTTATATAAATTAATCCTTTTTTTTTCTATTTATGTTACAGATTCCTAGCGACCGGAAATGAAATCAGAAATATACATTTAGATTATTATCGAGGAATAAGTACAGTTGCTAAGATAATACGAGTAGTTTGTAATGCAATATGGAAATTTTGTTTAATGCAAACATACCAAAAATAACACAACAGCTGTTTGAAAAAATAGCTGCGGACTTTGACAAGAAAGCCAACTTCCCTAACTGTATTGGAGCCGTTGATGGGAAACATATTCGTATTCGTAGTCCCCCAAAAAGTGGATCACTTTTTTTTAATTACAAGGGCTACAATTCAATAGTTTTGTTGGCTATTGTGGACTATTTACAGATTCATCTATGTGGACATAGGAGCATATGGAAAGGAAAGTGACTCTACTATTTTCCACAACACGAAACTGTACGACTTACTGATGAGAGGTGATTTGCCTACACCAACATCAAGGCCGTTACCGGGCTTTCAAGAACCGGTTCCATTTGTTTTTGTCGGAGACGAAGCTTTTTCTATTTCGAATAATGTCATGTGTCCTTATTCTGGCAAGCATTTGTCTGTTAAACAAAGAGTATTCAACTACCGTTTGAGTAGGGCAAGAAGATATGTCGAGTGTACTTTCGGCATACTGGCCAATAAGTGGCGAATATTTCACCGGCCCATTAACGTTTCATATGATTTTGCAATAGATATTGTTAAGGCTTGTTGCGTACTACATAACTTTGTAATTAACCGTGATGAATTAGACACCCCTATTGAAATGATCATAGATGACTCCGAACTACAACCACTTCAACAAGGGTTGAATGTAGGTAGTCAGGTGGTCAGTGCAAATATAATTAGAAACGAATATTCGGATTACTTTACTAGTGAAGTTGGAGCATTAAGCTGGCAACTACAAAAAAATTAAGAATATACAATGCGACTTGCATTGTTGCTCGCGTTCTTTGTAATAAGTCAATACAACAGGTACAAAAGGATCACATCGTAAAACATTAAAGTAACTCGCTGTCGACGCCTAAACATGTAAACAATTTAAAGAATATTTTTTGTGCTTATATGAATAGAATGTTTGATTTGTAGGTAGTTTTAGTAAAAAGTAAAAAGAAGTTATACTTAATAAATGTATTTGTGTACTTACCAAGTTTAGTTTTTTCATTGTTTTCTTTTTCCTCGAAATTTGGAAATAAACTTTTACACACGTCCTTCCAAGCATCTTGTTTGATGAATTTGTTTTTATAATCTTCATTACTAGTGTCCCAAAGAATAGGGCGCTCCTCAATCAGTGATATTAAAAAATCAACGTCGTATTCTGTCATTTTTAAATTACACGTCTTGCCCACACGCTGTCCCTGAGCGAACTAAAATGGCGTCAACAAGTGTGACGCAACATCGCAGGAATGCGCGATGCGAATCAATTCGCAAGTTCTTGCGATGCGCAGAGGGAGCTCGCAGATTTTTGCGATGCGACGTCGCATCGCAGTTTTGTGTACAAGCCCTTTAGGGCTGTGTAATGGCTTCTGATGTTTACGTTTTGGATTTTCGGGGCTCCAGTAGCGGCAATTTTGTTTACTTACATGCCCATTAATGTAGAAGTGAGCTTCATCAGAGAATAACACGTTATTGAACGAATAAAAGCGGCTAAACATTTCATTCGCGTAATTTAGTCTCTGGATGGCGTCAGTGTCTTTTAATTCCTGTACCAACTGAATTTTGTAGGGGTGCAGAAGTAAATCTTTCTTTAAAATCCGCTGTAACGATGTTCTAGATACGTTTAATATTCTGGAACGCTTACGAGTAGACTGGGTAGGATTTTCACGAACAGACTGTAACACTATGTCTATGTTTTCTTCCGTCCTTGGTCGACCCGACCGCTTTTTATCTAACGTCGAACCAGTCTCTTCAAACTTTGCAACCCAGTTCTTGATCGTTTGAACAGTTGGAGTGTCATTAAACTTGTGTAGATTGTGATGTTCTCGAAATTTACGCCGCGCAATGGTTGCCTAAAAATTGTTCCGATAAAACTCGCGCACACAAAAAGCACGGTCCGCACCGGTGAAACGCTCCATGGCGACTGACTTCCCAGAAAGCGAACGTACTGTTTTTGCCCCGCCCGCGGCCCTCCCGCGCGTCTTATTCATTTTATTCGAAATTTAAATTTTAAAGGACTTATGGGCCACCCTGTATTTTTAAATCATTTTGTCTGATCTTCTCCATAATAGGGCGTATTTTGTAATGTCGATCTGAGTTCTCCATGCTATTATCCACAAAGTGAATGTTGCGGCGTATTTCTTGATAACGTTTAAGGGGCATTTCATCGGCTGCTAGAGGATATCGAGTTTTTCTTACCCAGTAATCAGTGTATGCTGGCATGTGAACTACACCCATTAACATTTCAAAAGCAAGAAAACTTTCTAACTCTTCATTTGTCAACTGCAGAGATTTTCCATGTTGTTGAACCGAATATAAGTTTGTGTTGTGAACGATATCTGAAATGATGTCCGGTGAAAAAAAAAAACAGCGTAAGTATTCCAATACTGTTTCATTTTGCGTTTTATGAAGCTCGTGTATTCCGTCATCCCTATGGCGTAAATAATTTTTTTTCCAGCTTTAATTTAGTGAAAATTTAGTTTTCTTGACTTTTTTGACAACTATTTGAAGGCTTCTTCTTGCCTTTAGATCCACTGATTAGCACAGGCCAAGCTTTTGACGTACTAGGAACTGGTGACTGCAGAATTTCTACAGATGGAGTAGGTAATGATTGAATTGAATTCAATGTGGGTATTGCATCGTAATTATTAGTTGAAGGAGATGGAAAAAACTCTTGAGTGTTAGTGAAAACTTCTCCGTCACAATCTCCTCTACCACAAGTAGTAAAAGTAGTGCCGACATTAGGCATGTCGATTCATTTAAAAAAATATCGATCTCCGATTCGATTCAAATCGGCCATACTAGAATCGATTCTTGTTTAAATCCAGCATGAAAAGATCGATTTTTGATTAATCGAGCCAATTTCAAACATGACTAATTGCCTAATAAAGATACAGGACATTATTGATGACCATTTACTGCAAATACAAGTAATTGGATAGAAGTATTATTAAATTAATAAACATAATATCACGCCTATATTCCTTCGAAAGAATAGGTAGAGGTGGGAATCGAACCCAGGATCTTTTGCTCAGCAGTAGTGCTTGCGACCACTAAACTTATGTGGCAGTTTAAATTTCTAGTCTCGCCTAAGTACTTGTAAGTCGGTTAATAAATTAATTAAATTTTAAGTTTATAAAATGTTATTAAAGTTAAATACAAATTTAACAAGAAATTATATTTTCCAGTATTTTAAGTCGAGTGATTTTAAGAAAATTAACTTATCTAATCGCTCAGGATCTAAACGACTCCTTTCGTCAGTAGCAATATTACCCGCAACAGAAAAAAGCCTTTCACATGGAACAGATGTTCCAACTATGCAAAAGTATTTGTTAGCAATCGGCGTTATTGAGCTGTACAACACAACAAAAATCAAAAGTATACATTATCACCGCTCATAAATATATCATGACCATAATCAACAAAGTAAGTAATTCATTACGTAGATAACAAAAATTCTCACCACTAAATGCTTTAATATTATCAACACATGAATCCATAGTTAGCTGATTAAGTTTTGATTTTTTCAGTGATACTGATGATGAAGCTATACTTTCTAAGTCAGAATCATAGTACTCTTTTGAACTGGTCAAACTCAAAGCATCATTTATGCCAAAATTTTCCTTTGATGTCGACGCAGTAGCAATATCTTCATTTGTCTGAAAAGGATTATGTTTTTGTATTCTATTATTATTTCAAATTACAAAATAAATAAAATAAAAGGATAAAATATTTCTCTATCGAATCGATATTTCTCCCTCTGGCACGCTGAAGAACGTTGGTCTATCATTTTCCAAAGAAATTACACTTTTTGATTGTTTGTCCAAGCTTTCAGGTTGACTTTGTGAAGACTCGAAATCTGATGCAGTCGACGGTGAGTCACATAAAATCTAAGATACATTTGAGACACAATTTTTGCCAAAGAGATCCTTCATTAAATCATAATCAAGTCCGGAGAAACATTTGTTTTCAATTATGTTTCTAGCATCACTCAATTTTTTTACACCAGTGTCACCAGTCTCATCGTGTTTACTTTGACAAGGGGTTTCTTTAGACCTGAAAAAAAAAAACAGTTATAGTATATTAACTCATACTAGATTCTTTGCGGTATTAAGAAATTTGCGTTATATTACACGATGTCAATTAGCATTATTTGCTTTTAAGAGCGACCTTGATAAAAAAAAATTGACAATTAAATCTTTAAAGGAATATTTTACACTTTAAGGCAAATCATACGCTGTATTAAGTATTTACTAGTAATACCTCAGACCAAATAAGGGGCTGAGAGTGATACATAGAAAAACATTACAATCAGCTACGTATAATATTTCTAGCTGGATTGTTTTCGAACTGTACGTAATTAATTTTGTTTTTTACGCAAACAAGTGTCTTTCACATTTCAAAGTATGGTTACATTATGTTGTATTATTAATGGTGATTATTTTTATTTAAAACAAAATGAATGACTACTTACCGTGGTACAGCACACATATTTTTGTTTGGCATCATTGTTATTAAAATTACACCAGCACAACTAAAACAACTTCTCGATGT
Organism: Caradrina kadenii; assembly: GCA_947462355.1. Classification (NCBI taxonomy): domain Eukaryota; kingdom Metazoa; phylum Arthropoda; class Insecta; order Lepidoptera; family Noctuidae; genus Caradrina; species Caradrina kadenii. The sequence goes on along the minus strand of OX381691.1, from coordinate 2,438,749 downwards.
TTGTGCAAAACTGGCACAACTCCAAAGTGTCACTATTGCACAACATTAAGCATGCGGTAGCCGCGAGCACATGCGGCCGACTAACGATGAGCCGGTGTTGCATGAAAGAGATGCAACGATATCGTTAATTCACTAACGACACTTACGCCTCCAACCGGGTAGCTTATGAACTAACGAGCTGGGTCTTTAATGCATAAAATAAAGTACCTAATTTAGAACAAGATTTCATTACTAACTCAAATTGCCACAAATTCGACTTGTGCCACTAATGTATTCAGTCAGCGATGTTATCACTAACATTTTGAGAAAACTACTGACGACAACAACCTGCGAGTGACACAATTCGCTCATTTGCGACAAGAATGGCATAACACAAAACTGCAAATTATTAGTAGTTACACTTCAGCAATAATCCAAATTTTCCCTACAAACGTGAAAAGAGACGGATACGCTATCATACAATTTTGGGCCTGGATGTAAAAAGATGAAATTGGTGTCAATTGATAGCTACTATATTAACAAACAATCACTGAAAATTTTTCAGATTTTGGCAATCTGAGAGCCGAGATAAAAGACATTAAGGGTAGGTTCAGATGACAAGCGCTCAGCGCGCGTTGAATTTTTGTATAGTGTTCACATGGTGCGCGCTTGTCAGGCGTTAAACGCGCGTTGTTGCGGCCAGTTTGAGTTCTACATTTGTCGAAGATGGACGTAGAAACAGTTTTATCGGTGATTTTATACAGACGGCAGAAACGACACAACAGAAGACGGAGATATTGGGTTCACCCAATTTTGTCAACCAGGCTTACTGAAAGTCAGTACATTATTTTATATCCTAAGTTAAGGCAATTTGAGCCCAAATTCTTTAACTACTTCAGAATGTCCATCAAGTCATTTGATGACTTACTGACTCTCATAAACGATGAACTCGTAGCAGATAAAAACGCTGTGCGATATAGCATTTCACCGGAAGAAAAACTCATAATTACATTGAGGTAAGTTTTTTAATAATCAACATAATCTATAAATCAAATAAATCAAATCAACTTGTTTAGGAACAATTTTTTTAAAGAAAAAATAACATTTTGTTACTCGCAGAATAACTCTAACTCTGATTCATTGCTGACATTAGTTGGTGCTGGCGATGGAGTAGGTGTTACTGGCGATGGAGACCCCATTGCTGTAGTATAACCATAATGTGCAAAATTATTTGACACACTAGACTGCTGTGATCTATAATCATGATAACGAAAGCCTTCAACAGAAGCTGATGACTGATGACGCTGCTCTTGTGATGAATAATTTCTTCGTTGTGATACCGGGTAATTTTGATTTTCATATGTCTGTAGTTGTGGTCCTTGAAATTCATTTTGGTTTTGCAAAATTAAATTATAAATGACAATTTTAGTTTGAAGTCGCCTATATTCCGGATTTTTTTTAATCTCTTTAACGAGTGACAAACAAAACAGCTTGTCTTCATCGTCATCTTCTTTTGGATGAGACACATTTTTCTGTGCTAAACTCTGCTCTAATATGTTTGCAAATCTTTCATCAGCAGGATTTAATTTTTGTTTTTTTTCTTGAAGTAGATTTAGGACTCTTAAAGCCAGAACTTATTTCTACTTCAGCAACCTCTGACGAAGTTGATGCATTATCTGCATCGAAACTACTTTCTGTATCTTTGTTGGCAATTGATGCCTGTAGAAATCGTAGTCTATTATAATGAATATATGTCGAAGTTTTGGAAGCTCCTGATCCAGATTTGACAGTCTTTATTTTCTTCACCTCTCTCATATAATTATCCCGTAAACTCTTCCACTTTTTTTGCAGGGATGACGCTGAAAAAAAAAACAGTATTTAGTAATAGTTTATGTTTGTTTCCAGATATTTGGCCATTGGATGTTCATTTGGGACATTAAGGTACGACTATAGAATTGGCAAATCTACTGTGGCTACTATAATACCACATGTATGTGAAACTATTTGGAAAAAATTAAGGCCCGTTGTTATGAGTGAACCAACGAAAGAAAAGTGGTGTGAAATATCCACGATATTTGAAAAGAACTCAAAGTTTCCCAATTGTTTGGGAGCCTTGGACGGGAAACATATACGGTTAATCCAGCCTGAACACACGGGTTCTATGTATTATAACTATAAAAATTATTTTTCGCTAGTTTTATTGGCGCTAGCGGATGCAAACTATTGTTTTGTGTGGGTTGACATAGGTGCCTACGGTAAAAACAGTGACTCAGGTATATTCAAGAATTCTTCATTGTACAAAAAGCTGACAGAAAGGTCATTAGATCTACCTGAGCCAAAGGCATTGTTAATACAAAATAGACCGACAACGTTGCCATATGTGATAGTGGCTGATGAAGCTTTTGGCATGATGGAGAATTTAATGCGTCCATATGGGGGAAGGTCACTAACTTATGCTAAAAAAATATTTAATTACCGTTTGACATTAGCACGCCGGTATGTTGAATGTACTTTTGGCATAATGTGCAATAAATGGCGCATTTTACACAGGCCGTTAGATGTTAACATCGGTTTTGCAGAAAAGATCGTAAAAGCGATATGTACACTAAATAATTATGTCAGAATCAGGGATGGCTACAATTTTGAAGACACACTTTATACGCCACCCCTGGAAAATCTAGCCTCACATTATACCGGACGTGCTGTGCGACAGGCGGATAATGTTCGAGTACATTTAACAAACTATTTCATTAATGAAGGAAAAGTAGATTGGCAGGATCGTTATATTTAACTTGTAACACAAACCGATTGTAAATGTAAATAAATATATATACTCACATAATATTTTCTTCTTTTCTTCATTGTCATGTCCTTCACAAAATATAAGGACGAGTTCTTCCCAAGCCCGTCTTCTCAAATTCTTATCTGAATAATCGCTACTTGTCATGACAAGTAGCGATTATTCCTGCGATATGGGACATGTCCCATATCGCAGGACGTTTCTCTATTTCATCAATTAATAATTCCGTATTAAAAGCTTCGGTTTCCATTTCGGACGATTTTCGGACGAACTTGACGAACCCTAAAATACGTCTATCCGCGTCGAAAGCGCGCGCTCAACTGAACGGAAACATAGAAAACCAATGATCTCAAAGCGGCGTTGACGCGCGCTGACAACAGTCGAGCGCTAGCGCAGCGTTGAACGCGCGCGTTACTAAAACGCGCGTTAGCATGTGTACGGCCTGAATAAAATGTATGTAGTTGTAAACGCGCGTTATCAAAACGCGCGTTGAGCGCTTGTCATCTGAACCTACCCTTAGGAAAAGTGAGGTTACGTAACAATCTATACTTAACAGTTGATTTTTGAAGCGCGGTGTCATTTTTTACCCGACTTCCGATGGACGGTAATGGATTTATCAGTATACGTATTTATATTTGTATGTATTTATGTTTGTTCCTCTAGCCAGAGGACTTATTGGTTGTTTTTCTTCCCGAAAACGTCGTGCTGATGGCGTCAACTACATCGTAAGAAAAAAAGTACCTGTATCGGAAAATTACCAAAAGGCAATTCACATTGTTGCACCGGAAATTCGCTTTTCTAATGTTGGTGATCATATGCCAAATGATATACCGTCGTATCAAAGATGCCGATATTCCAGAACTAAGGCAAAGGATAAGCGATCTAAGATCAAGTGTAGCAAATGTGGAGTGCCTTTATATATATGATGTTCTTTGCCTGCGTACAGTACCGCTCGCAGAAATACCATTTACATGTAAATAATTCATGACATCATAACTGCAAAAAAAATTGTCAAACGTAACATGCACTACCGCCATTCCTTTCAACTTTTCTGTTAACTTCGTGACCACTTTTCCTCCTAAATTGTCTTCTACTCTGTCACCATCTCTTCCGGTGTATATCTCAAACTCGTACAGATAACCAGTTGCACTGTCACAGCGGCACCACACCTTCAAATCAAATCGCGTTTATTTGTTAACATAGGTACATATGTAAATACAGATCTTATATTTTATTGAATCGACCGCTATGTTATGCCAGAAGGCGTACAAATTCGGTGTGCATCTCGCTCCAGATTTAACAGTTTCTAAAAATAAGAAATATTTGAGAATCATGCATAACTATGGTATTAAATATTATCAATTATTACACATTTTTAAAATATTCTGTCAGACATTAAATAAGGAATTAATTACTTTTAGAAATTATGAATTATAAATGTCAAAAAAAATTAAGCATATAAGTCCAGAATATTAAAAATGTCAAAAAAAATAATGTCGAAAAATATTAAATAATTAAAATATGAAAATAAATTAAATGACAAGTCAATAATTAGCAATTTCAATCAATTCATCATTTTGTATTATTTATTGTTTATATTAATCCATCATTCAAAAATTCCTCTAATGTGTAGTAACATTTGTCACAAACCAACTTATTAAGTGCTTTTTTAAATTTTATTACAGGCAAACTTTTAATGGCATTCGGTATTTTTTCGGTTTGTTATATATTTTTGGAGCATTGCCGAAAAAACTTACGCATCAAGGATGTTTTACACTTAACATTGCAAATTTTATTAAAATATTGTGTACGTAATGGATTTTTCCTAACTTCAGATAAGCTGACAAATAAATGAGAATTCTTTTTCACTAATAATGCAGTTTCCATTATGTACATTGATGGCAGTGTCAAAATTTTTAGTTTCTTAAAATATGGAAAGCAACTATCTGTTGAAACCCCTTTTTATCGGCTTCATAGGCATGTACTGCTTCAATGAAGACCTTCCTTTGAAAAGAATCATTGATTCATCTATTGACTGGGATGAAGAGTTGTGCGGATTTTTTTGAAAAGTGGTGTTGATAGGCGTCAATAATGGTCGAATTTTGAATAGTTTATCATACTCGGGGCTAAATCTGACAGGTTGTTTAGAATTATCATTTAAGGCGCGTTTCCATTATGCAAGTGTTTGCATACATGTATGACGTCAGACTTGTGTGCAAGTGATTTGAATTGGAAACACGATTTTGTTCAACTTGCAGCTTGCTTACAAGATTTTAGTGGTATACAAGTTAGTTCTAGTTGTACAGTGTTTATCATGGGTAGAAGACGTGCTGTGCTTGTTGCTGCATGCAGAGTTGTATACGCAATAATTATACACGTATTAAATAAACAAAAAAAAAAAGCATCGACGTCGACCAGTTCAGTGGGTTAGAAAATGGATTCACAGAAGAGATGCTTACGGTACGTCGAATAATCTGTTAACAGAATTGGCTACAGAAGATCCTAAACGGTACCATACTCATCTCAGAATGAACGAAGAACTATTTTCAAATTTATTGGATAAGATTTCGTCCAGAATATCTAAGCAAGACACTATTTTTAGACCCGCTCTGCCTGCAAAATTGAAATTGCAAGTGACGCTTAAATATCTGGCATTGGGTCTTGGAACATTGGAAGAATTGTATCGTGTGCCCAAATGTAGTATTTCTAAATTCCTGCCCCATGTCTGCGACGCACTTCAAGAATATATAAAGGTAAGTAAAACAATGTATAAGATCTATGTTCAACATATTTTTATTATAATTAATCTTAACATTAAAGAGGACTGATCGGCGGCTATTTTCAATCTGTGAAACAACTTTAAACTCACGAATCACGAAATCACGAAAGTTAGTGGGTCGAAAACTCAAATCCTAATCATCGTCATCAGATTCCAATGAACCCATAGCGCGAACAGCACGATCTAATAAATCTTCTTTGCTACTGCCCGATGGTCCTGGTTCATCACGCTTACTCTCGGTGTCAATGTAATCCACTAAATCAAGATTTATATCATCAGGTATAGAAATTTGCCAAATCGACGAGCTGCTAGCCGCGTGCTCCTTCTCAGGTGGCGCTGGAAATAATCCAGGATCGCGTCTTCGACGTGTATTGACAGCGGTGGCCGGCCTCTGCCTCTGACATGACCGGGAAGCTGGAATTGGCCATGGTCGAGTAATCGCTGAACAGTGCGAAGTATGCGAAGTAAGCTTGATTTTGTTTATCTGTTTTTGATAAAGTATTAAAAAATATTACACCCTTTGCAGTAGTTTCTTGGTCAAGAACTCCTGGCGATTCACCAGAAATTCGAAATTCTTTATTTAAAAAATCAACCTACAGTTTTCTCAATGGCTTTGGGGTTTTGGGACTTAACAGCACCTGTGGACAAGAGCATTCTGATTTTTTTTTATCTATATATCTTCTGTAAGCCGCGGGATCATATTTGTCTTCAGGTATTACTTGAGAATCAAATGGGTGAATGCTAGATTTTTTAAATCCACTTTTAATCACATCTGGATCCGTTTCTTGCCATGTTTCTGCGAAAGTTTGAGCAAAAACTTTTTTAGGCATCTTTATGCCCACATTGTGGCGCTGCCATTTAACTAATTTACGATGAAATGTGTGAGGCGGCAGCTTAATAATTGTAACATCGTTTTTGATGGCCAACTCTATAACTTTTGTATCTACGTGCGTGGAATGTCCATCGTAAATTATTAGTACAGGACGTTCTTCACCTAAAGCTGGAATTAAAATCTTTGCCATGTAGTTGTAGAAAATGTCAGTCTCCATCCAGCCTTTGGAGCTAGCTGCATACGACAGCTCAAAATCGTAATTTTCGGTTGTGGCCATCCATTGGTCCCAGACGTTCTTTCCTTTAAATACTATTAATGGTGATAACTTTTTTCCAGATGCACTTACTGTTGTTAGTACGGTGATATTTTCTTTTCCAGTACCAAAGGTTGTTCTGGAACATGGTTTATTAATAGCGCCAACAACTTTGGTTTTAGTTGGGTCGAGAGACAAAGACGTTTCGTCCATATTCCAAATCAAATGTGGACTTTGAAATAAATTTAACGCAGTCAGTGTATCCTGCAAGAGTTTAAAATATTCAGAAATTACAAATGGGTCAGTCATTTTTTTTCTTACGTACTCAACTGGCTGTGGTTTTTTAATAGAGAGTCTGTGCCTTTTTCTAAAATTAATAAACCAGTCTTTGCCGGGTTTATTGTTCCTAAATGGGGTTTCCAATTTATTTGCTTGTACGAACTCCGCAACTAGATTTAATACTTCTTCCCTTGAGAGGCCAAACCCCCACTTTTCCATTGTTTTAATTGCATTGGCCAGTCGACTTTCTGCTTCCCATGGAATAGCTAACCGCCTACCTACAACATTCGTGCTATATGTTTCTTTGATTTTGTCATAAAGAGTTGTTGAAGGTATCCCGTATTTTTGTGCTGCAGCGTACATTGACAATCCATCGTTTTTAACTTCTCGAACTGCATTGGTTATGTCTTCTTGTGTGTACTTGGGTATTTTCTTTTTTACGTATTTATTGGGCATGTTTCTGAAACAATTAAAAAAGTAAGATCTATAAGACGTCTGTATTTACATTCGGGTATTTTAGAGTTTTGTATGTTGTATTGTCTCTGTATTTATTTACTTACAAATCACATCAAATATATGCCCCGATTTTACAAGTAGTGTAATTTGATATAGTTTAGTGTAAGTACATAATTATAGTACTTGTGGAAAAAAATACCCGTATAAAGAAATGTGAACATTGAGAACCACTGACTATTCCTATGGAAAATCACCGTCGGGGAATTCCGAATTATTCTTGACTCGGAATTACCCGATTCGGTCAATTCCGAAAAAAACAAAAAATCTTGAGTTAGAGTGTTCTGAACCTACTCATTAGTGCTCTAAAACGAAAATCTATCAGAATTTAAAACAATCAGTTTAATAACTTACCTGATTTCGTAATTACGGATGTTCGGGTAATTCTGGAAACCTATAAAACGCGGGAAATAGCACTTGATAAAAGAAATGTCACTTTATACACACACACTCGCTCGTAGCACCACGTGTCAATTGAAGCAGGGTAGCAGATTAAGTTGACGTCTAGGTGAATGTTGCCAGATCAAAAAATATTGCTGCGTTTAGTAGTAATTATAAATTATCAGAATATCCCGATTCTCAGAATTGGCCGAATGCACCTTATTATAATTTTTTTTCTGGTTAGGTTAAAATCAACAGATTTCTGACATAAACCTGCCTAGTGTTAGTTGTGTTAGTATTTGACTTAACCTAGTTAGTATTGTTAGTTTTTATTTAACCCTAGGTCACTAACCTTAATTTCGAGTAACGTTATCACTAACCATTCGTAAATTTTACGACAGATTAAAACACCAATATTTATTTAATCAACTTTATTTATGACACAAAACGAACTTAATTAGCAGTCTTAGTTTCCTCTTAATCAAATAACATAAGCTGTTTTAGAAATATTCTACATTGAACAATGATTGCACATAGGAACAATATGCTCCCTGCAAATCGCTTTTTTGCAGCCCTTGCAGAAGTTTGTGGTCATACGACGTTTTTTTGCAGGACAGTAGCTGCAAATTTTGCGGGTTCTAGGAACGTCTTGAACCTTCCTGTGGGTCATCAAGTTTCAAGATCTCCGCGATGATCTGCTTCAAATTTCGTTGCAAAGTTACCGTCTGATATCTCTCTTGCAGCCAAGGCTTTATCAGTTCGTCTGCTATTTGTAATGCAAAAGGCCTTCTTTTCATGGGTTTTTTTCCATTTCGGATCGTATTAGAGACGTGGATGACATATGCGTTTACTATCGACAGATTCAGGATGTCGTAGAACAAGCACAGCGGCCATCGATTGGTCTTACGGCTGGTACTCATGATCGAGCACATTTGGTCTACAGTATCAACCGCGCCCTTTGTGGAATTGTAGAATTCAATAATTTCGGGCTTTTTTGAATTGATGTTGATAACCGGTTGATCATGTATGGTAGAAAGAAGGTAAACGACCTTATTTGACTTCGGTTTATAAGACACCAAAGTCATTTCTTTATCGAAACCAAACATCGAAGTACCTACTCGCCTATTTCTAGAATTCGTCATTTCTTTGGGGATCTCTCGCTTATTACTTCGTAGAGTACCTACCACTGTGAGCTTATATGGCGGTTTCAACAGTTCAGCAGCCAAAGGAACCGATGTGAACCAATTATCCATGGTTATATTCCGGTTGGACCCATGATACGGTTTAGACAGCTCCTTCACAAAATAATTTGCTAATGGCTCGTTGCCTGTGTTAGTGTTTTTTCCCATATAAGGCATAGCATTGCACATGTACTTTGTACTAGAATCAGCAATCATCACAAGTTTCAAGCCATATTTGTTGGGCTTATTAGGGATATACATGCGAAAGAAACAGCGTCCCCTAAATCCAACCAGTTGTTCGTCTACGGTTATGTAAGAACCTGGTTTGTACCATTTCCTGCAGTTTTCTATAAACTTCTCCCAGAAATTTCTAATTGGCGCCAATCTATCAGATTCCCTTCTCTCCTGTCTTGTATTTCTGTCATCAAATCTCATACATCTCAGTAAAAAGTCGAACCTTTCAGCACTCATGCAGGCTTTATAGGTTTTTGCACTTCTCAAGGTATCAAACAAAGTTCGTGTTGGCAAATGGTTACTTTTGAGACCAGCAGATTGAACAAGCAGACCCAGCAATGCCTTGATTTCATTTGCCGACGTTTGTGTAGTAGTATGCTTAGATGTTTTATACTTATTGTTCTTTATGTCAATCTCAACGTTTGTATATTGTACAATAACGTCGATCATTTCCTCCTCTACAAAAAGATAAAATAGATCTTTTGGATCTGAGAGTTCTTTGGCTATGCCTGCGGGACCAGGTACAATATGCAGCACATTACGAGCAGCCGTGCGAGTACGTGGGTCTCGAGGTTTTGTAGACCATTTGTGTTGATTCTTACCGTACAGGATATTCTGTCTTGCTGTGGTGGTTCCTCATTTTCGGAATCAATCTGATCCATGCAGGATGTCTGTGAATTATCATCATCGGAATCTATGACTAACCTTCGACTATGGCTGCGGCGTGGAACGAAGAACTCGTCGTCCGAAGAATCTGCAGCATCCTCATCGCTTCCATCAGTGTCTTTATGAATTTCCGTCTCTAAATGATCACCTTCCTCGGATTCCGAAGACTGTGATTGATTATCAGGGATTGACTCCGTTTCTGAATCAGCTAACCATTGTAAAATTTTATCATTTTGACCCCTCAAATCCATCTGAAAGTATAAAAAACAAAAACATTTCAAATAAAAAAGAAACACAAAATGTCAAAAAGTTGCTAATAACATGACTATGTACTTATAACAGTAATTATTACGTATTATTATAACATAAAAATAATATGTTCTGATAGTAATTATTGAAAATAATTGACAAATACATAAATACACAACTTTGAAAAATAGTTACGTAGATACTAACCTTTCGTAAATTTTACGACGTTCACACGATATATCCCGATCTAATGAGCGTGCATTCGCAATGAGTATTTGCGGGTCACTGGCGATGCGAATTAGGAAGGTATTAGAAACGGGCGGGGTGGCGGGGGTCGGGATCTTACTGAAACACTAAAATCTCAAGGTACGCGTCGTCATTTTGACGAATGGTTAGTGACACAGTGTTAAGGTTGGAGTTGGACTACACTAAAATTGATTATTCCTATTTATTTGTCCGTAAACGTTGAATGAGCGCCCGTTGTCGTGCGCGGCCTAGCTCCAGCTCACAAAGAGCACGTGCGCCGCCTCGCCGCTCTTGCCTGGCGCCATGATCGGCGCCCCCTGTCAACTGGCGTTCACGAGCTGCTTCCTCTGCTGTTAGCGGAGTGTAGGGGATGCGAGCCCTGTGTGCTATATTATGCAGAACACAGCATGCATTTACAATTCTCGCAGCAGTTACTGGAGTGTAATGCAGTTTTCTATCAACCAGTACAACAATGGTATGATATTCAAGGAATACCTAAAGCGAGCTTTTAAAACACCTATACAGCGTTCAACAACATTTCTGGCAGTCAAGTGCACGCCTTGGTAATATTGTTCTGGAGTGCCTGGCCTTGGTTCTGAGACGGGTGTCATCTTTGTCGGTCTCAAAGGGTACCCTGAGTCTCCTGCAATAAGCAAAAAAATATTAAAACCTCTTATTATTTAATTACAGAATGTATTGGAAGACTGGAACATAAATTATACTCAATTTAAACATACCCAAAAGATGCAAATCTTCTCCATGATTTATGTGGAGTCTCTCTATATAAGCATTCAATGGATGGTTGGCCCAAGCAACACTACCATGTGTGGACCCAGGGTAACTTGCATCCACACACAATATATTTAAATAAGAATCACATATCTGAAAAAAAAATGTTATGAACTAGCACTGACAAGAAAGAATAAAATTATAACAATAAAAATACTTACTATCATAACATTTAACGAATGGTATCCTTTTCTATTAAAAAAACGTTCTTCATGTTTAGCAGGACATACAATTGCTACATGGGTCCCATCAATACAACCCAGAGCTGGTATTTTGAACTTATGGTAGAAACTGAAAATAGTTATAAATATTATATACAATTATGTACTTAAAAACTTGAACATGGGTTCATTTTTGAATATCTAAAATGAAGATTATATGCTACTTACTCTCTTTTAACTTGTTCCCTTTCACATTGTTTGAATGGAAAAGCTATATATTCATTTATGACTGCAGGATTGTTCAAGGCTGTTGTCACTTGCCGGATAGCTTTTGAAACGCTGGCCTGGGAAATGAAATGGTTCCTGCTGTCTCCAACAATGGTCTGATAGGACCCAGAAGCATAAAAGGTCAATGCAACCAAAATCTAAAACAAATTCAGGTTATCTATTGATTGACTTAAGCACACATAGTTTTAACATTATTAGTTGGCTGATTTGTGGTTATTTTTATACAAGAAAAAAGTAGTAAAGGCGATAATGCTGTTGATCACTTTACAGTGGAATCATTACATCTGCCCTTACGCTCCTTACCTTGGTTTCAACATCCAAAGCATCTGAACGAAGAACGGGTGGCATGTGAGGAGTCAACTTGCAAATTAATTCACGGGTTAATTCTTTCGTGAGTCTATATCTCTTCACAAACTGACGATCACTGTATGAGTCACACTTAAGTCTAGCTTTTAAGTTTTTCCTTTTAGTTTCGGTTCGAGCCACCGCGACATCGTATTCATGAGTTATCTCCAATAAATCTATGTAGCCGTACATGGTAATGATGTATTTTTCAAGATTTTCGCTCGGAAGCACTTCACAACAAAGACAAAACAATCCAACGATTCACCAACGATCCAAAAAAAGTAGCGTCCTATCAACTTTTCGTTTGACAGCGGTAACGTTCCAGTTACGATCGCGTTGCGTCTCAACGTGCTGTCAATTTTTTAGCGCGATACGAAACGGTCAAAAAGTTGTGATTTGGTAGCGGTTCAGTTGCGATTACGTTGAAAAAAAAATAGCGCGATTGGGCTCCTGGGAGCCCAATCGTTCTTTCAATTTTTCTTTCCACTCAATCATTCTTTCTTTCCACTTGTGCTACGACTTATATCATCACGTATAAAAAATAATTTCAACTCCTCTGAAATCTTACCTCTTCGCAATTTTTGAGCCGGTTTTAGAACTCTTATACGCCCACGTAGTCCTAAGAGTTTTGTAACGTATGACTTACATTTGTTCTTCTTCACTACAACGGTATTAGCAACACTCTTTGGTACACGTTTATCTGCTTGGCTTTTTGTTTTATTATATGCTGCGCGTAGAGCACTTTCCATAACTTCTTATCTTGCTTTCATTTTTATTATTTTATCATTCAAATTGTCGATCGTTTTTCTATTTGCAACCTTTAAACGATATATTTGTTTTCTTGTTTTTTGAATAGTTTTACATAACTCTTTATTATTATTAATAGCAGTTTCATACATACGCCGCAACCTCCTAATATTTTTTAAATGCTTTTTGTTCATACATATATTAGTAGGTGTTTCAGAGGATGTAGGTTCATTATTCTTAGTTTTGTTCTTTTCACGGTCAGTCTTCGCTTTCTGTCTTTTTTTCTGTTCTCTCCATTTTTGCCTCTGGTTTACCTTCTCATTTTCTGATAACTCTGTTATTTTTTTATTCTTTAATTTAATTCTATTTAAATCTTTCTTTTTATACTCTTCATACCTTTCGGGGTCTTTTTTAATTTTTCTCGGTATCTTCTCATTTTTTCGCCTGGCGTAAGTGGCAATTTCAGAGTAAAAAAGTATATATTTGAATATTGTATGATTCATTATACAAATACGACGTGAATTGTTGACTAATGAGCCTACATCGTACCAAAATGACAGGTATGTTATTGGAATATTGCTATAGTACTCTTAACAGTACGTTTTAGAATTATTTACAGTAATCGCATTCATCTTCACAATAATGATCATATATTGCATAAACTGTACATCGCTGGCACCAAAAAAAGTCAACACTTATTAAATTCTTCACTTTAACGTTTATAATAAACTGGTATGGTTTATGGATCAAAGTGGTAGGAAATCCTGAACCGAAACATTTTTCTGCAATTCGGAAATGAGTGACTAACCACGGCCATACTGATTCTTGCAATAATATAAAATCATTTTTAGTTAGGAATTTATCAATGTTCACAAAAACTACCATTTTTGTTAAGTACCTGAAAAAGAAATATTGGGTAGGTACTCAATGTCAGTATTATTAAAATGCATACATTTTCTTCTAATTTGTGTCATTTGAGCATTATGAACATTTATAATTCGTAAAAAATGGGGTTTCGGAAGGGAATTTTCCACTTTAGCTAATTAATGTCCTCGCATATATACAATTATTTGAATATTTTGTGTAATGTTACACTGTTTCTGCAATTATGAAATAAATCGTAAACAACTATACTTTCCAAAAAATCAATCACATTAGTATAGCTAAGTCAACAAAATATATAAAAGTTATGTTATTTTACTGTAATTGGTAGTGGGACAGCGCTAAAATAGGTACCTTCTACTAGTATTTTTGAAAATTACGGTGTGGACTGTGTTTTTATGTAGCAACAACATATAATATAGTTAAAAACTAACCATAGATCCATATTTTTAGAGTTGTTTTTCTTAAATGTGGAAATTATTCTTTAAATATTTAACTAAACTTGTGGGACACCCCCAAAACACGAATGTACACTTTTTGTGAAAATGACCCTAAGACCAGTTGTTTGTTATTTATTTAAAATTCGACGAGTAGGTTGAATGTTTTGAATATTTTGGTAACTTTGTTGTAATGTTAATATCATGGTGTCATTCTGTTGTTTTATAGGTGTATGTAGTATTTAATAGTTATTGTTGTCTTTTTTATTGTTTGAAGCACTTTATCATCACAAACACATTGGGATGTTTACTGTTCGTAGTTCACAAAATTAGAATCACTATAACAATGTTTACTGTGCGAGTTCCATGGAGATAACAATTTCGCTTAATATTTGCACTGCTTGGCTCACTTTATCATTATATTAGTACAAAAATTGTCACTTTACACATTTTTTATAATTTATTTGAACGGAGCGCAATGTTTATGTCTCTATGACCATCTCTGTTGCAATTGTGAAACCAAGATTTTAAGGACCAGAAGAAAAACAGTCTTTGAATTTCGATAATAACCCTTGGAGCTCGAGTTTCTGTTCTGAAGTGACGGTGTTACCGCACTGTACTGACTCATCCAGAGATTTATCATCGAAAGTTACCGAGTATACATTTTGTTCGTTCATGATGGGGATAGCACGTGTCAGTAAAGACCCCCCTGTTTTAGACAGATCGAACTACCAGAGACGTTTTGTAGCAGCAAGTTACCAAAACCACCGTGCAATTTATACTCGCCCGGGAGTAAATAGTGTTTGTTAGGGTGATCAACTTCATTTAATTACCGAAGATTGTTGGAGAGTTGTATATTGTCATGTATTACAGGTAGGTGAAAGATTATAGATTATTCGCGAGTCGCGCGTCTCGTCGCCGTAAGGCCTCTGCCTCGAATCTCGCGGGAAGCGGGGCGGCGGCGGCGGCGGCGGCGGCGCGGGAGCAGCAGGATCTTACGCGTATAATCAAATTTACCGGCCCTCGAATACAGCGGTGCAGGAGCGGCGCGGGGGCGGGCAACGAGTGGTGCACTCCAGTCAAGCGGTGACCGCCCGCGTTGCGCGTCTGCATTGTAGGTATAGTGTTGTACATTTTTTTTGTGACGTATCAAAATGTCTTCGGACGTGCAAGAGCTAATTATTTCGGCACTCTTTGAGAGGACACCCATATGGAAGAGCAAAGATGTGAACCATAAAAATAGAAGAATAATTAACCAATTATGGGAAGAAATAAAAAACGAACTGAATATTGAAGGTAAATATAAAAATGATTTATTATGTCAAATACAATATTTATTATGTTTTACAAATTAATTAGTAACTAATGCGATTATTTACAAAATATTCTTTGAATTTTTCACGTATATCGACGGCTCCTAAGTATACTGAGTCAACTAACAAATTTTGAGAATTGCATTTTTTTGTGTATTAACAATAATTAAATCATTTCCTATTTACCTGTAAAGGAAAAAAAATCATATCTTTATAAATAACTAAAAAAAAATAGCGTAAACTGGATCAAGTATAGTAATTTATTTATTTTGCACTCAGTATACTGAGTCAAGTGTTCGCTACCAATATACGCGGGACGCGAATGCGCTCATGTCGGTGCAAGTTCAAACTGGCTCAGTATACGGCGAATCAGCGCGGTGTGCGGACGGTATTGGGTGCTTTTTCTTATTATGAAATAGTTGCTTTTCTTGTGTTATTTTTATTTAAATTTAGTCATATTTGTATAGAAAGTGGTGATGAGTACTAGGTCTCGAAAAATCATTAATTTAGTGAATGAAAAATATGATAATTATGAAGTTAATAAAGAAAATACTTCTGAAGCTTGTGATACTGGTCAAAATGAATCGGAAAGAGGTAAGTGGAGTTAAATTATTATTTATTAATGTAGAAAAATAGTTAAGTGCACAATTAATTTGATTATTACTGCATTTTGTAAGTAAACCGCTTATACTGGTTCAACTGTAGATAGCTCAGTATACGTTGAACAATTTTTACAAAGGATTAACTTGACTCATTTTGCTGGTTTACTTAAATGAATTGTACGATTCAAAATCGGATAAAACATTGTTGTTACGTTAATCAATTCATATTTTTAATTAATTGTTTAATTAATAATATTAAGAATCCTAACTTTTAACCATGATTATGTGTTTTTTTCTTCCAGATTCTCCACTTCCTTCAGATGCAAATTTTACCCAAGAAGAGTTATCAATATTAGATGATATTGATTTGGAAGATACCGATATCTTATTACAAAATCTGCCATCAAACTCTTCTATTTTTTCGAATGATATTCCTGAATTTTCACCGACTCCTGACCTTACTTACTTACTTAACTGAAGGACCTTGCTACCTACTAACTCTTCACCGTTATCAGTAATTGAAGATTCTCAGCCAAACACTCCTAATCCACATATTTTTTTTAAAAACTCAGAAGCTCCTGAATCGAATATCAAAGAAAATCCTAGCACCAGTAACTATCACGAAAAATCAGACGATAATACACCAATGCCATCACCCTATATTGATTTTTGTCCTTCACCCATTTGCGTTGACGTCGTTTGTCTTGATAATCCTGTCTGTACGCCCGCAGCTGACGTTAATGATACAGACTCTCCAGTAACTACTCCAACTTTTCAGAGACGTAAACGAATTTCAGGAAATAAAAAACACAAAGGTAGAGAAAGAGAACGTTGTCTGAAGGACTGGAAGGATGAGGTAAGGAAACGAAATGTCAACAGAGGCTTACAATATATTAGTAGAAATGGAAAAGTGCATAATAAAAAACTACTGAAACCTTCATGTCCTACAACGTGTAGAAAGAAATATTACGAAAAAATATCCGAAGAGACTAGATCTAAGATATTTAAAACGTTTTGGGACATTGGAGATCATTCCAGGCAGTGCGACTTTTTGACGAAGTATGCTACCAAAGAAATGAAGAAGAGGATAACAACGGACAAGGAGAATACTAAAAGACTGAGTACTATTTCTTATACTTTACCTATTTATGAAACAGACAACGTTGTTATAAGGAATATTCCTGTATGTAAAACCATGTTTTTAAATACCTTATCTATAAGTTTTAATTTCCTTTATACAGCTTTAGAAAAATTAGAAAAAGGACAAGGAGCTGTACAGTCTGATCAGCGAGGAAAGCATCTTCACCATCAGAAAATAATTTCTGATGACATGAAACGAAGTGTACTTGATCATGTTGCAAGTTTTTCGCCTGTGGAATCACATTATATTCGTAAAGATTCCAACAGGAAGTATCTTGACGGATCTCTATCGTTTCCTAAAATGTTTAGATTGTATGGAGAATGGTTTGATTCCAGTAAGTACACAAATAAAGTAACTAGTGTGCGGCAATATCGTGATATTATTAACAAAAATATAAACATTAGTTTCCATAAGCCGAAAAAAGATGTATGTGAAGAATGTCACATATTTGAAAACAATAGACAACACACAGAACACGAAGCAGAAAAACAGGCAGAGCACTTGAAACAAAAAGATTTAGCAAGACAGTTGAAAGCAGAAGACAAAGAATTAGCGCAACAAAATCCAGAAATACTAACAGCCGCTTACGATCTCCAAAAGTGCTTAAATGTACCCCATGGGAACGTTAGCACATTTTATTATAAACGAAAACTTACCGTTTACAATGTCACTGTATTTGATCTAGGACATCGTCAGGGTTATTGCTTTGCCTGGCATCAACAAACTGCTAAAAGAGGAGCAAATGAAATTGCTAGCTGTGTTTTTAAATTTATTGAACAAACAGTTATGGCAGGTATAAAAGATTACCGATTCTGGTCTGACAACTGCGGTGGTCAGAATCGGAACAGAATTGTTTTTTTAATGTATATGATGGCAAGTTATACATACAAAATAAAAATTAGTCATCGTTTTCTAATCGTTGGTCACACCCAAAACGAGGGAGACAGTATGCATGCACTAATAGAAAGACAGACGAAAGACAAAATACTTTATACGCCTGCCCAATGGTACATGGCGTTTCAATTTGCTAAAACCGACGATAAACCTTATAAGGTCACCGAAGTGTCTCAAGATATTGTGATGGACTTCAAAACAATGCTTTCAAAGGTCAACAACTGGAGTTTTGCCCTTGATGGATCTAAAATGCAATGGAATAAAGTCACTGAAATAAAAATTGAGAAATTGATTTTTTTAAACTAGTTACATGGAAGATTCTTATAACTGCATTGACTGTGCTAATAAACCTAAAGCAACACGTAATCAAACTGTCCCTAATATAGATTTTCGTGATCTTCACCCAGCTTACAACAGGCCAATCCCAATAGATAAAAATAAACACAAAGATTTAATGGACATGTGCAATAAATTAGTGATACCTAAGGAATATCACTTGTTTTTTTCTAGTTTAATTAAGATTGACAGCAATAGAAATGAGAGTGATTCAGAATAATTAATAATTTGTCTTTTTTCTTTGTTTACATTGATTTTTTTCGTAATTATTAAGTACTTACCTCATAAGTTAATTTTTGAGACTGATTTTATTCTCAGCAATAAATACTAAGAATAAGGATATTAAGAATTGTGATTTTCTTAAAAAAAAAAAGAATGATTACTTTTTTTTATTTGTTTTGTATTGTTCCTAAACTATAGTGATTTCAAAAAATTAATAAATAATTCTACTATTTTACAGAAACGTGCAATTGATACAAACAATATTTTGTATTTTATTACCTAAGACTAGACCAACCTAAGTGTTTGTTTTTATTGGTAGTATTGTTAATTTTTGTTAATTTTATAGATATCCTAATGTTATAATAATGTTACCAATACCATTTTGTGATCTCTTTGATTAACATATTAAACAAAAAAGGCGTTTTTGATTGTTTTTCCCATTCTGAATGACAACGACAGTCTTTTGAAAGGCTGCCCACTCGCCAAAAACCTGAACATTAAAGCATAGGTACGATAAAGTTATGTATGTAATAAATAGTCTGTTCATTCTTTTGTTTCAGTGACCGATTTAAAGATAAAATGGAAAAATATAAAAGGTCACTATAGAAAGGAATTAAAAAAAAATCCTATTCCTAGATCAGGAAATGCCGGAAATGTTAATCAACCCTCGAATTGGCAATATTTTTCTCAATTGAGGTTTTTGCGTGATGAAGTTGTACTAAATGTTACTGAAGGTAATTTAAGCAGTACTGAAGTAAGTAATCAGATAAGTAATGATTCTTTTGAGATAGAAGACATCTCTGAAGAAAGCTCTCAAGAAAATACAACCGGTCATGATGAAGAATCTTCTATTTATCCACAACAAACTTCTACATCCTCACAAGAGGCTCCTGTTTCTTCTCTAGAAGCTTCTACATCATCGCAAGAAACTTCTACGCCTTCAAGAGAAGCGTCTACTTCACAACGATCAAGAAAAAAGAAAACAGCGAATGACATAAGAACTGAATTTTTAAAATTGGAAAGGAAAAGGATAAGACTGCTGGAAAATGATTTATCAAATCAAAGTAGAAACGAGGCTTCTAGACATGAGAATAAGTCAGAAGACTACTACTTATTTATGAGTTTGCTTCCACAAATGGAAAAATTCACACCAGTACAAAAGTTTAGAGTAAGACAAAAAATTAATCAAGCTCTTCTAGATGAGTTAAGTGTAAATGAAAGCATGTACCCTTCTAATGAATCATATATGTATGGGTATAGTACTCAACACTAGGTATATCAATCTTATAATAAAAATACTGTCAATAAATAACAAAACTGTGATTCAAATAACTAATCATCGTATAAATGAGAACTGTGATTTTAGAGATAAATGACTGTAGGTAACTGTATTTTTTTTTTAGTTATAAGATTAGAATATGCGTGGAATAATACTGAACACTAGATATGTCAACCTTATAATAAAAATACTGTCAATGAGTAAGAAATCGATCGACAGGGAAATCGATTGGTATTTCCTCACAACTACTGTCTGAGATTCTACGAATAGCTTTACGTTTTCTAATAGTCTTTTCTCTTTAGTTCCATCAGTCTTTTGTTCTTGTTTTATAATCCTCGGTTTCTTACCTTTATCTTCCTTTGCTGTTTTTTCTTTTTTTTTTATTTTACGTTTTTCTATATGGTCTTCGGATGTCAAAAGAATGCTTACTTGCTTAGCTCGCTTGCGGACTTCATAAAGTTTTTTAGGCAATGGCGATACTTCATGCAATACTCTTGTCGGTGTAGGTTTGTTAGGTAATGGCTGAGTTCCGGATGTACTTGGAACTGGATCTGATACCACGGAAACTGTTCCTAGTTTATAGGAACTGGTCTCATTATTATTAAACTGGCCTCCTTCAACAGGCAGCTCATCGTTTCCACTAAACGCATACTCAGGGAATAGCTTCTGGGTTAAAAGGATAAACGCCGGTGGATCTAAATGCAGAAGTCGCATTTGCACAGGTAGCTGCTTTTCCCCAACCTTCATTTAGCAAAGCCCCAAATTGATTCCTGGTTAGACGTCGTCCCGGATTTCGCTTTATCCACAGCCTGGAGGCTTCGTAGAAATAAGTCTTAAAAGCTTTAAAAACAGCAACATCCAGCGGCTGCAGGTAATGTGAAGTATGGCTTGACATTGAAAGTAAAATGATATTATTTGCATTTGCAAATTCTAACATTTTTACCGAGTTACAGTGGGTAGAATGACCATCAAGTAAAAGAAGAACTTTTCCTGGCGGTTTTCGAGGCAAAAACTGATCCTTCATCCATTCCAAAAAAATGTCAGATGTTATGTAGGCAGACTTTTGGGACATAAAAACGCGAGAGCCAGGTGGTAACCCGTCTTCAAACTCTGGTTTTTTTCTTTGACCTTTCATTATGCATGCTGGTGGCAAAAAAATTCCCTCTGCATTACAACAGGCAATAACTGTAATTGTTTCTCCTTTCTCTGTTGACGTTGACATAAATACAGCTTTGGAGCCTCTCTCAGCCAAAACATGTCCAGGACGATTATTTAGCTGCAATCCTGTCTCATCCATATTAAACAAATGACCAGGTTTGTTCAGCAAATCATTTTCGATGAGGACTTTTTCTAGCATGTCAAAATAAGCTTTTACTTCGCTTCTGTTCATGCCTTGGCTTCTAGCATAAGACGCTCCTTCAGACTTTCTCAAGGAAATGCTAGTATTCCTTTTCAAAAATAGTTGCACCCAATCATATCCAGCCTTTTCAGTAGCCATGTTGAATTTGTGTTTAATGTGCAATTGTTCCGCGAAACTGAAAGCGATTCTTCGTAAGTCATCAATAGTCAGAGAAAGCCTTTAGAATGCATACTTTTTATATGTGTGCACAGTCTCATTTCATTCTCAGTACCAAATGTACAAGATGGACCCATTGGTCCCTTAGTATTTTTGTTTAATTTTAATCTTCTGGCCAAAGTTTTTCTGGGTATACCATAGACAATGGAGGCTTTGTACACAGATATTGTTTGTTTACTTACTTTCTCCATGGCCATTTTTAGGTCTGCCTTATTCCACGTTCCTCTGGTAGACGTCGCTTTTCGCACGTAGTTATTTGGCATCTATAAAAAATATTTATTGTAAGCGACAAGAAAGATAATGAATGGAAAGCAGGCAAAGAAAAAGGTAAGGACGTATGCGAGTATCGTAGCATGTGGAAATCCATAGCCTGCTAACCTCTCTAGGAGAGTGATGTAAGCTATGAAGCTAAAATATCGCTTAAAATTTTATGGTCATTACTCCCTGAAAAAATAGGGTCATCTATCCCAAATGTCCGGGAGAGATGGCCATATAATTGTTAAAAAGTATGATGCAATCTGTAACGGTAATTTTTAGGTTAGAATACGAAAAAAGTTATGAACTTCCCAATAAAACATTAAAAACAAGCGAATTTGAAAAAATCTTTTAGTGACCACATAATATGTTAACCTCTTATCTTAGATCATGCATCTGTTATAAAAACAATGTGGAATTTACTTACTTTTGAATTTTTTTTAACAATAGAAACACACAGCCACTTGTCGCCAGCCTCACAACGAAGCGAACTAAAGTTTTACTAACGCCATCTGTGTATTATAACTTGCAATACGATCGACTGGTCATCTCTCCCGTACGGCCATCTCTCCCGGAATTACCTTAGAGGATCTCATCACCAATGTACTGATATACTATCTAATATCGCTCTTGTTAGATATAACGACAATAACATTGTCACAGTGGCTTCGACTCAATGTGGTTCAGAACCCATAAGCAAAGTCAAACGATACTGTGATAAACAGAAGAAGGATGTTGACCAACCTCGTTGCTTCGTAAACTATAATAAATTTATGGGCGGCGTGGACCGACTTGATCAAAATGTGGGTTGTTATCGAATCGCGATTCGGCTGAAGAGATGGTACTGGCAGTTACTGAGAGCCAGTCCACACGGCGCGTTGCGTTGCGTTGCGTCGTCGCAACGCAAATATTTTGACGCATAGCCGGCCACACGGGCGCTGCGCCATCGCAGCGTTACTATGACGCAGTCTTAACGTTCCGTCGCACAGTGGATTTTGAATATGGAGGACTTAGGACCCAAGGTCAACATTTCAGGCTGAAAAAAATCATATGGACAGATAAGTAAACGCTCAACAACGTTTGTTCTAGCGGTTTTCATGGAATTGTTTAATTTCGCGAAAAAAAAATATTGAAAAAAAAATGTATGGAGAAAAAGTGAAATATTTTTTTTTCTCGACTTGTTTAAAAGTGTTAGCAATGAAACCTTTTGTATGCTATTAGGTTACATTTATCTGATAATTTCACTAAGAAATCTTTTGCATGCAGTTGCAGCTTTGGCGTTTATACGCGGTTTAACTTAAAATATTTAATATAAAAGAAATTACATGAAATCAGTAGTTTCTTGCTCTTTTAAAGTGGTTACAGGAATAAAAATATTTATATAAGTACAAAAAAAATAAATAATAATAATTATGATTGAAAATTGTTAATTACTTACATAATTTTTACAGTACCAATATACATAATAATCGAAGGTTGTTTACATTATTTATTCAATCCAGACATAATTTTTGACAATATAATTTTTTAAAATTGTTAATTACATAATTCTTACAAAACAATAAAATATAATAATCCAAGGTCATTTACATTATTTTAACACAGACATCAAATTACAAAATAATATAATTATTGAAAATTGTTAATTACATAATTCTTGCAGTTAGTACAAAAAATATAATAATCGTAGGTTGTTTACATTATTTATATCAATACAGAGATCAAATTACAAAATATAATTCTTATAGTACAATATAATAATCGAAAGTCGTTTAAATTTTAAATTAAATATAATACATTTTTAAAAATAATAAAATGACTTAAACTTCATTCCAATGGATCTGGCACATTTTCTGGAGCTTCTTGTTCAACTTCTATTTCCTCTTCTTCAACTTCCATTATTTCTTCTGCTATTAATAATTGGATAGCTTCTGGAAACATACTTGATGACTTCAATTTGGTGTATTTAGGTTTCAGATGAGATATATATGGATCTGAAGATATCAAAAAATTGTGCATAATGTCTTCATTATTTTGCAATCTTCCTGTTTTCCTCGTGTGGCGCTCTCTGGTATTTCGGAAATCCTTATTTCTTGCTTCTCCTGCTTCTTCTGACAAAATTCCGATAGGAAGGCAAGAGAAATGTTTGCATATATCAGCGCCATGTATCAGCATTTTGTGTATACTGGAAGGCATGTTGTACCAAGGGTAGTGATGTACAAAGAGCTCAGCAGTTTCCTTGCAGTATTCACGGAATTCATCGATATTGACAGCTTTCCCAGAAGATAACACTTGCAATATTACTGCGAAGTGTTTTATCAAATCAGCATCAATCTTCGTTATTTGAGCAGTCTTTTCGTATTCCCGAAAAAATCTTCTGGCCGTGTTCCCGTCATTTGTCGTTCCAAATCCCTGCTTCACAACATCAATCAAAAGTCCCATCTGTTCTTTAAACTCCGATTGCACCATGTCCTTGCGAAACTTCCTAAGGTTCTTGTTGTCACCTCGGGCACTCCACATTTCGAAATCTAAGTTATACGATATGTGTAAAAGACACTCCATGCTTCGAATCCACATATGAAGAGTTGACAGTCCATATTGATATACATCTTCCCGAACAGGTCTTGAAAACATTTGGGAAAGATTATTCATCTCGCTAGGTTTTGCAAGACAAACATTGCAAGTAGCTGCAGATGGAGTATCTGTAATTATCGTAGTCACTTTTCCATCAATCATTGTCATGTGCAACTCATGAGTAACTTCGAAGTTTCCGCAACTTGAAATGGATAAATTTCGTATTTCTTCCTCCATTGCCGCCTGTTCTTGTTTAACAAAGTCACTCGTTTCCTTCGTAAACTGAAATTTAACTGGTCTGCAATAAGATGTTGAAGATGGCTTTGGATTATTCCAAATAACAATATTTCCAGCCTCTAGCTTCAGAGGAACGAGGCTCGTCATGAACACAGAGGAGTCGTCAAATTCGGCCAGTTCACTTCTTTGCTTATAGTTGCTCTGTGCTGAAGACCCATCGAATCCCCATTTGCTGGTCAGCTTCAAATTTCCACTAGAAATGTTTAAATCGTCACCAACGACTTGCAGAATCCTTCGAGTTGTCACATCTAAAAGTGCTTGTAATTTCACCTTCACTCCATCTTCTGATATATCAATATCTTTGGCATCAGGATAACACCTCTTCTTAGCTTCTAACAACTTGTAGTAAGACGGAAGCTTCAATTGTTGTGACAATGCCGACCTTAAAGTGAGGTACTTCCACTTTGATAGATCCAATGAAGTAGTAAGGGCCAAAACTCGATCTTCCTGCATAGTCTCTTTCTTTCTGTTCATTAATAAAAATGATTCAACTTCTTCAACCTTTTCAGGTTTCTTGATAAGATGATCGATGATGCGTGCAAAAACTTCTTTCCCATTAAATTTTAGCTTTGTAACAAAAGCAAAAGCGAGTTCCTCTTCCGGATAGTCGAGTAAAGTACCCGATCGCCTTTTCTTCTGCTTATTTCCCAAGTCTTCAAATGGCTTCCTTGATATGACGTCTGTAGAAGTGCCCATGTCACTAGTCGCCTTCGAAGTAGATGCAAAAGGAACAGTTGCTCCTTCTTCTGGGAAATGATGATCCAAATTAATCACGATTTAAGTTCACAGTGAGAGATCTTGCAAAATTCAATATTTTTTCACTATCTTCTTGCGAAATTTCAAGCGAAATACAGTCCATAATTGCTTGATGTAGTCTTTTGTAGTCCTTGAGGTCTCCTTCTCGTAGAAACATATAAATGTCCAGGTAAGTACCAAATCCAGACATGATTAAGTAGGTAGTTTTCTTCACGTTAAATTTTTCAGGTATGTTGACTCTTCAAGGGTTGAATGTCTAATGACGCCCTAGCAGGAGCTCTCGTATCTTTTATATGATTCATTAGCGCGCAACTAGCAAGGGTGTAAGACCCTTAGAGAAAAAGGGTGGGGGGAGGTGAGCAGGCAATGCGTCATTCTGTCACTAACTACGCTTTGAGTAACAGCGCTAACAACAAAGAAGTAAAATATTATTATGAAATTAAATTGTATCTATTTTTCAAAATAATTGAAAGTCAAAAATCGTCGGCAAATAATGACTATTAATATTTATAATATTGAAAATATACGAAAATGATGTGACTATAAATAAAAACCTTTAATTGTCACAAATAGTTGAAATAAAAATATTGAAAGTTCCGATGCTTATTTTAGCCAAGGCTGCAAGTATATGCGAAAAAAATATTTGTGAAATTAATCAATAAAGGTAATATAATAGCATACAAAAGGTTTCATTGCTAACACTTTTAAACAAGTCGAGAAAAAAAATTATTTCACTTTTTCTCCATACATTTTTTTTTTCAATATTTTTTTTTCGCGAAATTAAACAATTCCATGAAAACCGCTAGAACAAACGTTGATGAGCGTTTACTTATCTGTCCATATGATTTTTTTAAGCCTGAAATATTGACCTTGGGTCCTAAGTCCTCCATATTCAAAATCCGGACCACAGTGCGTCGGCGCAGCGGCGACGCACAGTTGCGGCAAGCATTTTGAAAAAATTTCGCAGTCAGTCTATAGCAAATCATGGATCGGAAAAGACGTCTAGCATTGCTCCTATTACTACGTCACCGCCGAAATCGACGCAAGATCACAAGACGGTACTGGATCAGTCCTTTCATTTCATTAACACGTTCATCGCCGACTATTATTTTACAAAATCATAAAAAAATGTCATTGGTTTTTATGATTATTTATAGGTTTATTTGTTCATATATAAAAGTTTTACAGTGATATTTGTTTATTTTGGCTTTATTTTAGGGTTTTTTTAAGTGCCGGTCATTACGACCCGGCGCGGCCTAAACGGAATAATTATTACATTCAGGCCTTGCCGGTCACAATGCCGGTCAGCGTACTTACAAACGTTATAGACACGTCTACTACGCACGGGTACCGCGCGCCTAATGGATGCTAGCGCGGGAGTACACCGTGCGTGCGGTTGTTGTTCCCGCCTCCCTTCACCCCTTTCACCTCTCCCTATGACTCAAGCCAATCACGGATTGTTTTCGTTAGTTCGCATTTGTTTTGGTCATCAAATGCACGCTAAGATTTTGTTTAGCAGAAAAAATAGTTTTATTGTTAAAATGGACACTTTTTTTGACTTTGAGTTTACACAAGAACAATTACATGTAATTGACAGTTTAGAGAGGTCACATTGCAGTACTGACCATGTCATAAGTGAGGGTGATGAAGTGATAAATATTCCACGTACCAGAAAACGTCGAGTTATTTTGTCGGACAGTGAAGAAGATGACCGTGACTTATCTCCAGCTTTATCCGGCCATACACCTGAATGTGAGTGGTACCAGCCACGTGGTAAGCAGCCTCGTTTAATTCCTTTTACCGAAATACCGGGACTGAAACCTTACTCACTTCGAAATCAACTAGCCAATGCTACACCTGTTGATTTCTATTCCCTCTTAGTCACTGACCAGTTATTTGAAAATATAGCACATCAGACGAATATATTTGCCCAACAAAGTATCGATAAAGGTGGCATTAAAGATAAGTCGAGACTACGGCTCTGGACGCCAACCGACAAAGAAGAAATAAAACGATTTTTAGGCGTGATTATTTGGATGGGTATAGTGAAGTTACCAAAAATCGTAGACTATTGGTCTAATGATGAAATGTTGGGTCAATCTTTTGCAAAAAAGACTATGAGTCGCAACCGCTTCGAAGTTTTGCTTAGAATGCTCCACTTTTCCAACAACGAAGAAGTTCCAAAAAATGACCGGCTGGGTAAAATACGAAGATTGGTTGAAATATTGAACCAAACATTTTCAATTCATTATACTCCCGATGAATGTTTATGCGTCGATGAAAGTATGATACCATTTCGTGGGCGTATCATTTTCCGTCAATATAATAAGTCGAAAAGACATAAATATGGCATCAAGCTATTTAAATTGTGTACTACTCCTGGCTATACGACAAAGGTGGAGGTATATGGAGGAAAGACATTAGATTCACAGGATAATACTCCAACCAACGTTGTCTTGAATTTAGCACGTAACTACTTTGGAAAAGGTCATACCATGTTCGTAGATAATTGGTATACAAGCTTAGATCTAGCTGAGAAGTTAGTTCAACACGATACTCATTTAGTAGGGACCCTACGAAAAAACAGGAAGAACTTACCAAAGGACGTCATGACTGGAAATCTGAAACCGGGTGAGTTTATGGCAAAAGAAAACAAAAACGGAGTCACGGTTATGAAGTGGAAGGATAAGAGGGACGTGTGTTTGTTGTCAACCAAACATTCAATTGGTTTTACAAAAAAAAAGAACAAAAGAGGGGTTGAAACAATTAAACCGAAAATTGTGATTGATTATAATAAAGCCAAAGCAGCCGTTGACTTGTCTGACCAAATGAGTGCTTATTCGAGTCCATTGCGAAAGTCGTTAAAGTGGTATAAGACGCTCGGTATCGAATTATTACTCAATACTGCTGTAGTAAATGCAAGAGTACTATATGAAAGTACAACGAAGAAGAAGATATCTGTCGTCGATTTTAGGCGACTGTTGGCAAAGCAGTTGATTGAGGGTAGTCAAGAAAATACGGGATTGACCACACCACGACCCAGAAGACAAAAACACGAGCTTAAGAAAAAAGAAGGTGCAGCAGTATCAACAAGAAAATTTTGTCGTGATTGTTACAAATCAAATGTTGAGTTGCATGGAAGAAATGTGGCCAAGAACAAAACAAAGAAGGTTTCTTGGTTTTGCACTATTTGTCCCGGCAATCCCCATTTATGTCGTCAATGTTTTGACAAATGCCACTAAAATGTTTGAATATCCATTTAGAGTTGAATTAATCTTTAGTTTGATTGTTGTTCGTATGACGATTTGTAATTGTGGTTTGATAAAAAACGTTCCTAATATTTTTTGTTCTATTGTCTTTCTTTTTTTCTTAAATTTTGATAAAAACATGCCTAAAATTAATAATATTCTGTTGTCTTTTCATTTTTATGCATAAATGCAACTTATAACAGAAATAAAAATATATGATTCGAAATCCTATGTTTTTTCATTAACTTTTTTCTCTAAGTCCTAAAAACAGGTATGCCATCAAAAAATCAAAAAACCAAGTAGTTACAGGTGTTCATTGGGGCCGCGCCGGTCACATTGTATGGTTGAATACACAGCTTTTGCATTCTGCGGCGCGAACGGGCTTCGCAAAGGTAGGTCTGGCGTGCCGGTCATTTTGACCCCCCATGGCCCAAATGGCTAGATCAAGTGCCGGTCATTTTGACCCACCATGGCGATGAACGTGTTAAGAAATCGTGATGGACAGTTTTTTTTTTTAGAATATCGAGAGTTGCTATTAGACGAAAAGAAGTTTTATAATTTTTTTAGAAGGAGTGTATCCAGCTTCGAATGTTTATTGAAGTCCTTAGAACCACACATACGAAAAAACTATACTAATATGAGGAATCCAGTGGAACCAGTAGAAATGCTGGGAAAGTAATAAAAATATAACAGTTTTTTTGGTTTGTTTAATTAGTAATCAACTCACAAATAATCAGAGAGAGATCTTGAGATGTTTCTGGAGATGTAATTGAATTATTATAATCAGAAATGTATGTACTTTGAAAATTTGCTGTTTGATACCCATATGATGGTTGGTGAGACGTTGATGGGCCACTCACATATGATGATGTTTGTCCATACCGCATTTCATCTATAATTTGTATAACTTTACTTTGGAAACGGAGAGTTTCTCGGTCGGAAAATTTTTGAATAGATGGCAATATAGCTCTGAAAAAGGACATATGGCGATTTTCCGGCTCCTTGAGAAGTTTTAGTCCTTCTCTTTCAAACTCATCCATTTGCATTGCCCTTTTGCGCGCGACTGGAACATAGCGCGGAGTGTTGTCTGTGGTAATGTCATCATTTGTAGACGTAGATTCATTGTTGATTTCTCTAGGCGAGTCTAAGCTAGATTCGGTGGCATTTTGTTCCACTTTTCTCAAAAAAAGAAGTTGATTATATAAATGATACTTCTTCAGTTTCGTAGCGCCCGAGCCCGATTTTGATGCTTCTTTTAATTTTTTTGAATATCTGAAGTAATTATCTTTTACACTTCTCCATTTCTTTATGAAATCATTACCTGCAAAACCAATAGTAAACATGATTTAATAATTTATACATAGTGAATTACTCGATAAAATTTAATGACATATTCAGATATCGTTAACAAACACTATGTGACCAACACTGGAATCGTGAAAATATAACAGCTGTTACATACAAAAAGCAATACCTACTGAATCAAAATGTATGCAACAGCTGTTATTTTTTTCGCGATTCCAGAATTAATTGGTTATATAGAGAAAGTTATTTGCTATCGATGTCTGAATATGTCAGTATTTTTTTTCGGGTATCTGTCTATCTCATAAATGCATATTATAATAATTATTTTCGGTTCAGATACCTAGGAAGTGGAAATTCAATAACTGATTTACATTTCAAATTCAAACGGCGAAAATCTACTATTGCATATATGATACAAAGTGTTTGTCGTGCTATATGGACCAATCTTCTTCGAGACAACATCCCTGAACTGACAACTGAAAGTTTCCAAACAATAGCGAGGGGTTTTGATGTAAAGGCAAATTTTCCTCAGTGTGTTGGTGCCATCGACGGCAAACACATCCGCGTGTGTAATCCTGCAAATAGTGACTCACTTTTTTTTAATTATAAAGCCTTTTTTTCGATTGTGTTGCTAGCTATTGTGGATTCAAATTACAAATTCGTATTTGTCGACATCGGTGCATACGGAAAAGAATGCGATTCAACCATATTACAAAATTCTAAACTGTACGAGCTAATGATTAACAACAACTTACCACTACAGTCTCGTCTTGGCGTTCGTACGAGCTAATCGCGTTTATTACTAATTAGTTTGTTTACGTCGAGACGCGCACCGCGCACCTACCGCGGGCCGTCTTCGTGCTCCACTAACCGGCAATCGCCGGCTGTTTTGAGGTATCAATGGACGAAGACGAGTTAGTAGAAGATACAATCCAAACCAGGAGCAGTCCGGCCTGCTTTATTGAGCAAGAAATATCAGATGATGAACAGGAGCAGATAGGAAAGTCACAGGAGGAGATTCGAGAAGATGAAGAACGGAGAGCATTTAAGAGAGAAAGAGAAGAAGAAGAAGAAGATAAGGGATGGATCGAAGTGCGGAGGAAAGAAAAGAAACATAGATTAGAAACGTTTGAGGTTTATATCTCTTCCAATGATAGAATGCCGAAACAATTTGCACTAGCGAAAATATTTAAAAGCGCAGGTATTATTGACATTCAAAGAATTCGATTTATTAACCCTTTTAAGATTCGAGTGGATACAGACAATGAGACCTGTATGGATAAGTTAGAAAAATGTAGTGAGTTAATGGACAGGGGTTGGAGAATTCAGCGGGCCATGCAAGTTTATTTTACTTATGGTGTGATCAAAGATGTTGACTTAGAAATGACAGAGGAAGAAGTTAGGCAGCATGTTAAGTGCCCGGAACCTGGAGAACTTATATCGGTCAAACGACTCATGCGCAGGGATTTAGAGGGAAATGGTTGGAAACCAAGTGAATCTGTACGCCTTTGCTTCAAAGGTTCATTTCGTCCGGCGTATATATTTGTAGAAGGGCTGCGTATAAAGGTTGAACAATACATATTTCCAGTATCTCAATGTGTTCGGTGCTGGAAATTAGGACACACTTCAAAAAGATGTCCTTCAGCAAAAGTGGTATGTCCGAAATGCAGCGATAATCACGTCAATTGTGATACATCTTCGTTTAAATGCATCAACTGCGGTGGCAAGCACATGGCTTTGGTACGATCCTGTCCAGCGTACGTAAAAGAGAAACGACTTAGGGAGTTAATGGCAGAGTTTAACTGCACATATCGACGCGCGCTAACAATGTATGTCCCACTGCGGACATCTACAGAACAAGATCGTAAGTTACCCGAAAAAAAGGATTCAACGGATATTCCCCGTGATGTTGTAACAGTTTCGGCCAGGCAAATCCCGTTTTATTCAGAAGTAGTGGCACAGGCGCCCAGTGAAAGTAGACAACAGGATAGTGAGAGGAAACCTGCGTCGCGATCGCGGAATCACAGACGGGTTAAGGAGACAGATCCGTTTGAGATTGAGATGGCAACTGAGGCTGATGGCTCAGACACACAAGAGGTTATTGATGACGAGGAGAAGAAGAAGAAAGATGTTAAATTTGCGGAACTTATAACTAGAATTAAAGAAATTATTTTTTTAAAAGGAGGTACAATACAAGGAAAAGTACAAAGGGTTATTAAATGCTGTATAGAATGGGTAATTTTAGTAGTAGTAGAAAACATTTCGGACTGGCCAATGTTGAAGTTTATATTAGATTATCTTGGTTCATAATGTTACATAATAAAAATCATATAAAACTTAATATTATCCAGTGGAATGCGCAAAGTATTCGGCCGAAGTCATTAGCGTTAGAACAATTGTTATATCAAGATAAGATTCACATTGCGACAGTGTGTGAAACGTGGCTAGAGCCGGACAGTCAATTTAAGGTAAATGGATACAATACTTATCGCAAAGATAGGCACGATTCATATGGTGGGGTAGCGATATTGGTACATAAGTCTATACAATCCTGTATACATAATGTCATTGATACAAATTCAGGTATAGAAACCTTAGTAGTCAAAATTTATAATTGTGAACATATTGAAAACATAATTTGTATATATTGTGCACCGTCAGTTCGAACCAATCAAGCAGACTGGGAAAAGTTATTTAGTTTCACAGATAAAAAAACAGTCATTTTAGGCGACTTTAATGCGCACCACACAAATTGGTCGTACAAAACAGATTCACGAGGTACACAAATATTTGATGCCCTTACAGAAAGTAAATTCGTCACGTTAAATGATAATAACAAATCCACGCGGATTAAACTAGTTAATAATCAGCTTCAATCATCATCTCCAGACGTGACACTGGCTTCTTTTGATATTGCAATAAGGTTGAACTGGGCTACAACAAATGAGAGCTTCGGAAGCGACCACATAATTATTAAGGTAGTTACACATTTAGAGAAAAACCATAATTACATAACGTCGCGACGTAACTATAAGCAAGCTGATTGGAGTGCTTACCGCAATTTATTAGATCAACTGTTTAATGAATTTGTTTTTTCTACAGATACCCCACAAAAATCGTATGATAACTTTGTTAATTATATAAATATAGCCGCAGATCGTTTTATACCATATTATAAAATAATTCGTAATCCGAGTAATACATTTGCGCCAAAACCATATTGGAACACGACTGTAGCGAAAAGTGTAGCAGAACGACGTTTAGCACTTTCTTCATTCCGTCGTAACCCCACTCCTAATAACTTAATCAACTTACAAAGTAAAATACGAGATTCTCAAAAATTAATCCGTCAAGCACGAGATACATCATGGCATGATTTTTGTTCTTCATTAGATAGTAATATTACCCAAGGAGAGATGTGGCGCAAAATGAAGTGGTTAAAGGGATATAATGCTCCTAGGCCTCATGTAAATCAAGAAAGAGCTATTGCACTATTGCGCGGTTTAACACCTGATTACGTGGTTCTGAAGGAACTTGAATTTTCACCCGTTAAAACGAGTCTAGATATTGCAATTTCAAGACAAGAATTAGATCTGTGCCTACGACGTAAAGATACCTCCCCCGGTAGTGATAAAATATCTTATTCGAAGTTGTTTAATTTACCTGACAATGGAAAAACAATTTTGCTAAGGCTATATAACATATGTTACGCGCTAAGCTTTGTACCTGCACAATGGCGAGATATCACAGTTATCCCAATACCGAAGCCAGGGCGTGACCCCCAGTCCGTTGGATCTTTGCGGCCTATATCAATGATATCCTGTCTGTGCAAAACCTTTCATAATATCTTAAATAAGCGCTTGGAGTGGTATATCGAAAGAAACAACTTTTTATCTCCGAATACTACTGGATTTAGGAAATGTCGCTCCACGTTAGACAACCTTACAAGCTTGGTAACAAGAATTCAAACTAGTTTTACTAATAATCAAATGGTTGTAGCTTCTTTCATGGATATCGATAATGCATATAATAACGTAGATATAGGAAGTTTAATAAATATAATGCAACAGTTAGGAGTAAGTTTAGTATTGTGTAGGTACCTGTGGAATTTTTTAAAGGAAAGACATTTAAACATGCAGGTAGATTCGTTTGTTTGTTGTAGATACGCATGTCGTGGTCTCGCTCAAGGTGACCCCATCTCACCACTGCTCTTTAATATAGCAACCATAAATATTTGCAATAGTATACGTAATGTGTTTATTTCACAATACGCAGATGATTTTGCGATATATATAAATTGTGAAAGCATACGAGAAGGTAAGAATAAATTACAATTAGCATTAAACAATTTTAGTAAATTACTTTGTAATATTGGTCTGGAGATTTCACCTTCTAAGAGTAAGATTTGTATTTTTAAGCGAGGTTTTCGCAGAGAGGCTGTAGACATAACTATTAATGGTATATCGATAGAAGGTGTAGATAACGTTAAATATTTAGGACTGTGGTTAGATAGGTCATTGCGTTGGGCGAAACATATTAATGAAGTGAAAGAAAGGAGCCAAAGGTTAGTAAACATTTTTAAAGCTTTAGCAGGGGCAAATTGGGGCATTCATCCAAGTAGTTTGAGACGTATATATATAGCTGTGATTCGTAGTCGATTAGACTACGCTAGTTTATTATATCACAACAGTTGCAAATCTCATCTGGGAAAACTAGATAAGATCCAGAACCAATGCATGCGTATTATTGGAGGATTTATAAAGAGTACCGCAATTCACGTAATGGAGTATGAACTTTGCCTGCAACCACTGTGTTTCCGTAGGTACTATCTTGCCGGCAAGTTTTGGTTTAGAAGTAGATCCTTTAACTTTAATGAAATTATGAATATTTTAGACAAGTTCAGTATCCATTGTCAAAATGTTTATTGGCGAAACAAGAAAAAACCCTTATTAGTTTCTATACATGATTGTTTTAAAACTACGTCAGTTCATTATAGTACACAATTAGGAATGTTCTCGTTAGATAAATGGGTAAGCAGTATAGATCTTTCAATACTTTTAGTACCAGATATCAAGGTCATCAATAAACCTAAACATCAATATCAGCCACACGAATTACAACAGGTTTGCATTGAATTTTTGAATCAGAAATATTCCGATTTTTACCATATATATACGGATGGATCGAAAAACAAAGATGGCAGTAGTGGTTGCGCATTTTATGACTTTCAAACTAATAGTTGTATTCAATTATGTATAGATGAGAATATTTCTATTATGTACACGGAGCTGATCGCAATAGCGGAGGCAATCTCTTATGCTGATTCTTGTACGGCTCGGAAATATGTGATATTGACAGATTCCAAAAGTGCTATTTATCACTTGGCTCGATGCACCTCGAATTTCCGAGGCACACCGATAGCCTACAATATTATGGAATCCATTCAGAAGTTAGGCCAAAGCAACAAAATTGTTAAAATTCAATGGGTACCTTCACACATCGGCATACGAGGTAACGAGGAAGCTGACCGCCTCGCTAAAGAAGCTAGTTATAACGGGATACCTTTTATGTGTCCATCATTGTTCACCGATTGCCTTTACTTAGTCAGACAAAAGTGTACAGAGATGTGGAAGGAGTACTTTGACGAAAGAGCATTAACAAAGGGCATTTGGTATAGGACAATGCAACCTTGCCTATATCGGTCACCGTGGTTCGCCGAATCCAATATGTCAAGATCCGATATTGTAACTGCCTTGAGACTCCGATCCGGACATATTCCGTTAAATAACTTTGCGTTTTTGATGGGAAAGTTAAATTCACCAAACTGTACGGAATGTGGCGTTGTGGAAGATGTTTACCATGTTGTGGTGGAGTGTGTCCGGAATGAAGTTGAGAGGTTACGGTTACAACGTGAGAACAATGTAAATTTACGTGAAATTGGAAAATGTAATATCATTCTGGCTTACCCTCAATCAGAAGAGGCCAAGTTGTTATATTTTATAGTTAAATTAGCAATTAAGCGTAGAAAATAGTTACTTAAATATTGTAAGACCTATGGGGTGGCATGATCATGCATGATCAAACCCTCTTAAATTAAATAAAGATTTAAGAAAAAAAAAAAAAAAACTTACCACTACCTCAACCCCAGCCACTCTCTGGTAGCAATATACCAACCCCGTATGTATTTGTGGGTGACGAAGCTTTTGGACTGAGCAAACATATTATGCGTCCATATGGCGGTCAAAATCTTACACAAAAGGTTTTCAATTACCGTCTAAGCAGAGCCAGAAGATATGTCGAATGCGCTTTTGGGATTATGGCTAACA
This sequence comes from Caradrina kadenii, assembly GCA_947462355.1. Taxonomy (NCBI): domain Eukaryota; kingdom Metazoa; phylum Arthropoda; class Insecta; order Lepidoptera; family Noctuidae; genus Caradrina; species Caradrina kadenii. Next base: position 2,402,584 of record OX381691.1, on the reverse strand, counting down.
AATGGCGCATTTTTCACAGACCGATAGACGTGTCCTATGACTTCGCTACTGACATTATAAAAGCATGTTGTGTATTACACAATTTTGTCGCTGATCGAGATGGTTTTAGACAAAGAGATAAATTTGCTATAAGTGTTGATGAATTTCTCCCAATACAACCCGCACATGAAGAACAGACAGCACCGAATGTCATAAGACAGCAATATGCGACCTATTTTATGACTAGAGGAACTCTGCCTTGGCAGCTAAATAAGGTATAATTGGACCGATTTATGCAAAAATGATCCAACCCACAATCTCGACAATTTCGAGTTTTTGTGACTTATGTACTCTAAATAAGGTATATTTTAACATATCAAAGACTCGGAACTCTATGTTAATAATTGACGAAAATCCGTATGGTCCAAACCACAACTGTCATAGCGAACATCATTTTTTCATAATGCATAAATGTTTCAAGCTATTAGAATCATTTTTGCATTTTCTTGGTTGCCCTGATATAGGTTTTTTGTTTTTTGCTATAATGATTCAAACTACTTGGAACAATAATGCTTTTTATACAATATGGAAAATATTATAAAAATCATTCTGCTTTTTTTTTTTTTTTTTTTTGGTGGGTGGGAAATCATCAAATAACTTCTCCCGCCCTGGGCGGGGCGGGAGGGAGTGTCAGACTTTTACTGACTAAAACCCACCCATGTTCCTTCTTGTGCCCTTTGCGTTCCGGGGGCGCGGTATCTCTTGCGAACAACCCGCAGCCCCGGCAGGCATCGGCCCTCAGTGGCCCCTTCCTTTTGCTGACATCTCTTTGAGGCGCGCGTGGAACACGAACGCGCCGTCGACACGGCCTGTCGTTATGCAACGTAAGGACGGTGAGCTACCCATTGCTCACCGTCCACAGGCCAGTATCTACGGTGGCCGGGAGTCGTCTCGCGGCTCCCGACGTCCGGAGCGTCTACCGCGGCGGCTGGGACGGGAGAACCGCTGTCTCAACCGTCCCGCCGCCTCCTTCTCAAGCATTACTGCCTCGCAGAAGGAGGCGACTGCATCCCATTCCCTCTCGCTCCGGACCATGGCTTGCACCAGGGCCGGACGCGAGAGTTCGCCGCCGCCGATGGCCGCCACGAGGACTCGGCGATGCTCCGCCCAAGCGGGGCATACCGCCACGGTGTGCTCCACCGTGTCCTCGGGGCGATCCACACAATGGTGACACCCGGACGTTTCCTCCCGCCCGATGAGGTGCAGGAACCTCCCGAAACACCCGTGTCCGGTGAGGACCTGCGTCAGGCGGTAGGTGAGGGCGCCGTGGCGCCTCTCCAGCCACTCCTCAAAGAGGGGACTTACCGCCTCTATTAAGGCGTGCTGTTCCAATAACCTTGAATCATTTTAACTCAATTCCAAATAACATTCGACTACAGAAGTATACTGATTCAGACCACATGACTATTCTATTTAATTAAAGAAAAACGAAAAATTCAATTCTTAAAAAACGATTCACGGTTAAATATAAAATTATCATTAATATCTCGGCTAAAAAGTAAACAAAATATTATTTTTATACCGAAAACTTTAATGAAATACGTATATAACTATTTAAACCTTCTATCTTTTATTGCATTTTTTTGTACCTGCAATAAAATTGTATGTTTTGCATGAAATTTATTCTATTTTTTTAGAATAATGTGGTCATGTAGACAAACTTATTGAAGATCATTTTTGCATATTTCTAAACCAACCATTTCAAATGCGCTAAAGTTGTGCAAAAAAGATTCAAGTGAGGTGGATCGTTTTTGTAAAACTTTAAGCGCAGTGAAAAATTACTGTTAAAGTTTTACAAAAACGATCCACCTCACTTGAATCTTTTTTGCAAATAATGCTGCTGCGTGTTTTCTTCATTTAAATTTTAACACAAAATGAACTTCAGAGCTTGAAACGTTTTTGCAATTTTGAAATGAAAACTATATTATACTTTAATTGAATAAACAAAAAGGATCCACTTCGCAATTTATGGCAAATTTGTTTATTAAGTAATTGTTGAGTAAATACTATTGTGTCATTAAATATTTTTCAAAACAAAAAACTGCACTCATTGCAAACATTATTACTTTATTAGGTTGTGGGTAGGTACTTTAAATAAACTTACCTACTCGCGCCGCTGCAAACGCGTAATATGTGCGGCTGCAGCGGGCGGAGTGGGGAGCGGGCGTCGTCATTTCGTACTGATCTCGTCTATTGAAACGTTGTGTGAAATTTATTGCTGCGTAGTAAAAATAAAGAAAAGTGCATGAGTAACATCTCATTGTAATTGAATTTGTTAAATTGTGTTTTGTAAAGTTGGTGATTCGAGTTTTTATCAAAAGTTTAGTCTTAAACCTAGAAATGAATAGAAAAGATTCAATATTAAAAAGTGTACGTAAAAGAACAGATGCAGGGCAAAAAGATGATGGTAAGTAATTTTATTATTGTAGATAGCTACTGGTAATAATTATTAATATGTCTCGTAGATATTTTACGATCGCGTTGTGTTTATGTACCTACTCATATTCTTTTAAATTGTTTTCATTGCAGTAACTTCTGTGGTTTA